>OY757013.1:88226264-88767727 GCA_963580285.1 Lucinisca nassula | reverse complement strand
TCATGAGGTTTTTGAGAAAATGCGCATTGAATAAATTGAATAAATCTGGTATTCTAAACAAAAGTATTTAGTCTTTTCCCCTGAGTTGCACTGTTGCACAACAAAGATAAACGTTAATGTGTGCTACCAGAAAAGATTCCTACCAGTCAGTGCAAATATTCTCACTTACTAGAGTTTGTCTTTTAATATGTTTCATGAATTACTATTAAACGTTAATCATTTGCTGTGCAACAAGTGACATTTTAATACTCATACCATGTCATGCCATGCAATGTCATGCCATACCATACTACTGTCGATAAAAGTCAATATGCCAGCATAAATTAAAACTACCAAGTTTACAAAGTGCACGTATATAAATGACACATATATGTTACATATACAAATTTCGAAAACCCATAAGAAGTTAGTTAAATACAAGCTATATGATTGACAATTAAATAGTAAACATGAAACCACACTTAACCGAGACAAGACCCCAGCACACAAGACCAAACCACACTCAACACAGACCGGACCCAAGCACACAAGACCAAACCACACTCAACGCAGACGAGACCCCAGCACACAACACGAAACCACACTCAACACAGACCAGGAAACAGCTCGCAACACCACACCACACTCAACACTACCCAGACCCCAGCACACAACACCAAACCACACTCAACACAGATAAGACCCCAGCACACAAAACCAAACCACACTCTACACAGATCGGATTCAAGCATACAACACCAAACCACACTCAACACAGACCAGATCCAAGCACACAACACCAAACCACTCAACATAGACCACAGTACACAACACGAAACCACACTCAACAGAGACCGGTCAACAGCACACAACACCAAACCAAACTCAACAAAGACCAGACCGAAGCACACAACACCAAAGCATCCTCAACACAGACTAAACCCCAGCACACATCACAAAACCACACTCAACACAGACCAGTAAGCAGAACACAGCACAAAACCACACTCAACACAGACTAGACCCAGGCACACAACACGAAACCACACTCAACACAGACTAGACCCCAGCACACAACACGAAACCACACTCAACACAGACAACTCAACATCACACAAGAAGAAACCACACTCAACATATACCAGGAAACAGCACACAACACCAAACCACACTCAACACAGACTAGACCCCAGTACACAACACGAAACCACACTCAACATAGACCAGACCCCAGCACACAACATGAAACCACACTCAGCACAGACTAGACCCCAGCACACAACACGAAACTTGACTCAACACAGACATGGAAACAGCACACACAACCAACCAAACCACACTCAACACAGACCAGACCCCAGCACACAACACGAAACCACACTCAACACAGACCACGAAACAACACAAATACCAAACCACACTCAACACAGACCAGAATGAAGCACACAACACCAATCCACACTCAACACCGACTAGACCCCAGCACACAACACGAAACCACACTCAACACAGACCATGAAACAGCACACAACATCAAACCACACTCAACACAGATAAGACCCCAGCATACAACACGAAACCACACTCAAAACAGACCAGGAAACAGCACACAACATCAAATCGTACTCAACACAGACAAGACCCCAGCACACAACACGAAACCACACTCAACACAGACCAATCAAACAGCACACAACACGAAACGACACTCATCACAGAGCAGACCCCATCACACAACACGAAACCACACTCAACGCAGACCAGGAAACAGCACACAACACCAAACAACACTCAACACAGACAGATCCAACATACAACACCATACCACACTCAACACAGATTAGACCCCAGCACAAAACCGCACTCAACAGAGATAAGACCCCAAGGACACAACACCGAACCACACTCTTTACAGACCAACCCCCTGCACACAACACCAAACCACACGCAACACACTACCCCTACCACACAATTGCACAGGTTGTACAGGGTTACATTGTACCTGTAGCAGGGGTGACCTGACCTGACGGGACAAGACAAGCCAAAAAAACTAGACCAGACCAGACTAAACCAGATCACAGTTGTTAAGCCATACAATGGAGATCCCGATCAGAATGACTGACTTCATGTCAGCAACAAGCCTACGTACCAGAGCAGCCATTATATAGATGGAATATTCTTGAAGTGACATAACTTTTAAATCATGTAAAACTGTAGATCACTGAAGAGCCAAATGTCCGAAGAGGCGCCAACTGTTTCCTCCCTTATTGTTTGAATTGAGGTTTAACGTCCCCGTCAACACTGTATAGGTCATTTTGAAGACGTTGCTGCCAATTTTGTGGGACTTTTACCCAACACTGAGATGAAATGACTTCTCAAGCCCTGTCGGCCAAAGAAACCGATAGGCCAACAGGAGACGTCCAGATAAGACGCCGAAAATGTAATTTGTAATCAGGGCTTTCGATTGTCAGTTAAGACTTAAATTGATTAGCCTGCGTCTACTTGCAGTCTAATCTCAGCTCTAAAGAATAAATCGTTGTATACTTTATTGGAAATTATCTTAGTACCAATTGGTTTGTAATAGTGTTGACTGGGTCGTTAAAACTTCAATACAAACAAACATAACAATTGGTTTGTACAAACCAAACACAAGACCAAGCGGTATAGTGATATATAACAATTAAATAGTAAACAAGAAACCACACTTAACCGAGACAAGACCCCAGCACACAACACCAAACCACACTCAACACAGACCCAACCCAAGCACACAAGACAAAACCAAACTCAACGCAGACGAGACCCCAGCACACAACACCAAACCACACTCAACACAGACCAGGAAACAGCTCGTAACACTACACCACACTCAACACAACCCAGACCCCAGCACACAACACCAAACCACACTCAACACCGACCGGACCCAAGCACACGACACCAAACCGCACTAAACGCAGACGAGACCCCAGCACACAACACAAATCCACACTCAACGCAGACGAGACCCCAGCAAACAACACATTACCACACCAAATGTAGACAAGATCCCAGCACACAACACGAAACCGCACTCAACACTCACAACACCAAACCACACTCAACACAACCCAGACCCCAGCACACAACACCTAACCAGACCCAACACAGATTAGACCCCAGCACACAAAACCAAACCACACTCTACACAGATCGGACTCAAGCACACAACACCAAACCACACTCAACACAGACCAGATCCAAGCACATAACACCAAACCACTCAACATAGACAAGACCCCAGTACACAACAAGAAAACCACACTCAACACAGAAAAGACAGAGACCTCACTCAACAAAGGCCAGGCCGAAGCACACAACACCAAAACATTCTCAACACAGACGAAACCCCAGCACACATCACGAAACCACACTCAATACAGACCAGGAAACAGCACACAACACCAAACCACACTCAACACAGACTAGACCCCAGTACACAACACGAAACCACGCTCAACATAGACAAGACCCCAGCACACAACACGAAACCACACCAAACACAGACCAGGAAACAGCACACAACACCAAACAACACCCAATTCAGACTAGACCCAAGCACACAACATAAATCCACACCCAACACAGACTAGACCCCAGCACACAACACGAAACCACATTCAACACAGACCAAGAAATAGCACACACAACCAACCAAACCACACTCAACATAGACCAGACACCAGCACACAACACGAAACCACACTCAACACAGACCACGAAACAACACATAAACCATACCACACTCAACACAGACCATAACCAAGCACACAACACCAATCCACACACAACACAGACTAGACCCCAACATACAAATGAAACCACACTCAACACAGACCAGAAAACAGCATACGACATGAAACCACACTCATCACAGACTAGACCCCAGCACACAATACGAAACCACACTCAACACAGGCCATTAAACAGCACACAACATCAAACCACACTCAACACAGACAAGACCCCAGCATACAACACGAAACCAGACTCAACACAGACCAGGAAACAGCATACAGCACGAAACCACACCCATCACAGACTAGACCCCAGCACACAACACGAAACCACACTAAACTCAGACCAGGAAACAACACACAACATCAAACCACACTCAACACAGACAAGACCCCAGCACACAACACGAAACCACACTCAACACAGACCAGTCAAACAGCACACAACACGAAACCACCCTCAACACAGAGCAGACCCCAGCAAACAACACGAAATCACACTCAACACAGACCAGGAAACAGCACACAACACCAAACAACAATCAACACAGACCAGATCCCAACATACCACACTCAACACAGATTAGACCCTAGCACACAACACAAAACCACACTCAACTGGGACCAGACCCCAAGGACACAACACCGAACAACACTCATTACAGACCAACCCCCAGCACACAACACCAAACCACACTCAACACACAACCCCTACCACACAATGGCACAGGTTGTACAGGTTTACATTGTACCTGTAGCAGGGGTGACCTGACCTGACGTGACGGGACAAGACAAGACAATTAAAACCAGGCCAGACTAAACCAGATCACAGTTGTTAAGACATACAATGGAGATCCCGATCAGAATGACTGACTTCATGTAAGCCACACGACTACGAACTAGAGCAGCCATTATATAGATGAAATATTCTTGAAGTGCCATAACTTTTAAATCATGTAAAACTGTAGATCACTGAAGAGCCAAATGTCCCGAGAGGCGCCATGGTCTCTGAATGGGCAATTCTTTATCATTTTGAACATCACAGCTACAGAGAAGATTCTGGCTGCTCTGAAAAAGAAAACTTACCTTAAACTCGAGGGAAAAGACTAACACAGGCCCAGTGGCCCAATGGCCACATGCTTTGAGCTTTGGCAAATCTGCCTATGGCATAATAGTAAATTCACTGTCATGAGGTTTTTGAGAAAATTCGCATTGAATAAATTGACCAGTCAAACAGCACACAACACGAAACCACACTCATCACAGGGCAGACCCCAGCACACAACACGAAACCACACTCAACACAGACCAGGAAACAGCACACAACACCAAACAACACTCAACACAGACCAGATCCCAACATACAACACCAAACCACACACAACACAGATTAGACCCCATCACACAACACAAAACCACACTCAACAGAGACCAGACCCCCAAGGACACAACACCGAACCACACTCATTACAGACCAACCCCCAGCACACAACACCAAACCACACTCAACACACAACCCTACCACACAATGGCACAGGTTGTACAGGGTTACATTGTACCTGTAGCAGGAGTCACCTGACCTGACCGGACGGGACAAGACAAGACAAAAAAAACAGACCAGACCAGACTAAACCAGATCTCAGTGGTTAAGACATACAATGGAGATCCCGATCAGAATGACTGACTTCATGTCAGCCACACGACTACGTACTAGAGCAGCCATTATATAGATGGAATATTCTTGAAGTGCCATAACTTTTAAATCATGTAAAACTGTAGATCACTGTAGAGCCAAATGTCCCGAGAGGCGCCAACTGTTTCCTCCCTTATTGTTTGAATTGAGGTATAACGTCCCCCTCAACAATGTAGAGGTCATGTTTGAAGACGTTGCTGCCAATTTTGTGGGACTTATACCCAACACTGAGATGAAATGACATCTCAAGCCCTGTCGCCCAAAGAAACGATTTGGCAAACAGGAGACGTCCAGATAAGATGCCGAAAATGTAATTTGCAATCAGGGCTTTCGATTGTCAGTTAAGACTTTAATTGACTAGCCTGTGTCTACTTGCAGTCTGATCTCAGCTCTAAAGAATAAATCGTTGGATACATTATTGGAAATTATCTTAGTACCAATTGGTTTGTAATAGTGTTGGCACGGTCGTTAAAACTCAAATACAAACAAACAAAACGAATTGGTTTGTACAAACCAAACACAAGACCAAGCGGGTATTGTGATATACATGTATAACGGAATAAAACATAAGCAAACTTTGTCACAAAATGTTGCCATTCATATGGACGGATGGACTGACAAAGCGAATAATATGATTAACGACTGTTCAGATGTCAAATGAGATCTTCAGATAATACTTAACCAGTTCCTAACTCATACAAATATGCCCAAAACCTAGTGCTTCAAGCATGCAAGGTGAGGGAGGTGTGAGAGGAGTACCAGGTTTTGCGCTTAGCAAACTACCAAGTTTTAGACGTCATCTATAAAAATGATGCAAATCAGGCCAGTATCTGAAGACATAAAAGTCCCTTTATTCATTTAACGTGCAGGTATTAACTTTCAATACAACTTATAGTAAATACAACCATGATGTCTCGCAGTGTTGGTTATATACATGCAGTCCATGCATCCATATTAAATATACATTTTAGGCCTTACTTAAGTCTATAGAAAAAAAACTACCTTTTAAAAGAAGTCAGTCTGCATGATGACCGTTCCATATTTTCTCCAGTCTTCCCAGGTTTGCATTCTGTCAGCTAGCGCCTAACCTGTAAATGAAACTTAACAATTAAAACACGAAGCACAATGGGAGTAGATGATAGTATATTTGCTTTGGTATCAGAGACAGTCAGTTATACATTTCAAATCTTAAGAGGAAATGATTTATATGAGAGGAACACGCCTTATTCCATCTTGAAAATAGGTAAATGAGGGCTTCTCCAGGTTTACTAAACTTTCATCAGTAAAAGACACATAAAAGCATACGTAAGCACGACATGATCAATAATTAGATATGATTTTTATCTACTAATTGTAAAGACTCACAATCTAAATTCAGCAATCAAATGAGCAACCATGTGATTAGGCCTTTCATGAAGTAGAGAGTTAGAGGCATGGATGGCCTTGGCGGACCCTCATTTGGTATATGTATCACTAAATGCGTCTTTGTTGTTTGTATGTTTGCTTTTGAGTAGAACGTCCCCGTCAACACCCTCCAATACCATTATAGGTCATTTTGGAGACGTTGCTTCCAATTTTGTTGGATTTTTACCCGACATTGAGATGATATGACATCTCAAGCCCTATCGCTCAATGAAACCAACTAATGTTGATTACTATTTATATGAAGTTTCGTGAAGATAGCTTGAACGGTTTTCAAGCTATAGAGCGGACACGATTTTGTGACAGACGGACAGACACACGCCCGGGGAAAAACAATATGTCTCCCCGAAAAGGGGGGGGGGACATAATCATGTGTAGGGTTTGGCAAACAGTGTAACCCTAGATCAGAAGCCAAAGAACACGGCGTCTGAACAGTGTCAACACTGTTTGTTTGTAGTGGAATGATCTCAGGGAAGAAAGCGGGTTCTGATCATAGTCTGCACTGTTTGCTTAAAATAGTGGAATTTAAGAGTAAAATCTAAATTCGGGACAATTTTCCCAGAGTACACTCAGAGACAATTGACCCACCAGTACTCTCAGTCTTTGATCATGCATGCAGCGGCATTAAGAGCACTCATTTTCGACTTCTCTTATGTTTTTAACTGTCACGAGCCTTCACATCTATACTACTAAATAAATAGATTATCCAATAAACTGTAAAAATACCGACCAGTTGGTGATTTTTTTTAATATCGTGTTGTCACAATTTTGCTTTTATTTATAATTTTGATTTATGAACTCTATGATTTGCGTTTATTTTGTGATTTTGAGGTTTTAGATAATTGCCGATTTTAAAATTCTCCCAACCATTTTCTCAGAAAACATGCAGCGATTGTCGTTTCTTGTCAACAAGCTCTTACATCGTAGCGACTTCGATTGGTACTTCGATTGGTCTTAGAGCACTAATATGCGATGTCGAGTCGTTTCGCCACTGGGTTGTTTCAGACATTTTTGAAGTACGTTTCGATTATTGGACCAAATACACTACTGATACCTTCACAAAACAGGTACATGTACAAAACATGAATTCAAAGGTAAGTGCTCGCGTCTGAAAGTGGTAAATTATGTGTTGTTGCTGCGATTTCCAGACACTTCGGCCCCACTACCACCTCGGCCCCTAGACAGGTCGGCCCAAAACCAAGTCGGCCCTAGACACCTCGGCCCTAGTCACCTCGGCCCTAGACACCTCGGCCCCACTGTCACCTCGGCCCCTAGAAATCTCGGCCCCAAAGACACCTCGGTCCCACTTTTGATATCTGTTAGGGTATGAGCATTTATATGATGTTAAAATCGGCCCCGCCCATCGGGATTTCAAGAAACCGACAGCCTTAGTAGGCATTAGTACTGGTAAACCGCTTAGAGGTTCTAAGCCTGGCCAGGAAAAGCGGTGCGAGTCGGACCGTTCATACTTATAAACCCTATTGGTTTCATTGGGCTGCAGGGCTTGAGATGTCATTTCATCTCAATGCCGGGTTAAATTTCCACAAAGTTGGAGGCAACGTCTCCAAAATGACCGATACAGTGTTGATTGGAGCGTTAAACGTCAAATCTAACAAACAAAACATCATGTTAACAAACCCGTGTAATGAAGACCCCGCTAAACCCCAGTTTATATGGGGAAAACTGGGGCTCATAGGGGCATACATTATTTACGTCACGAAGACACACCTTTATAATTTTGACCCCTTGAACCCCACTTTTATATAGTAAAATCGGGGTTTACAGGGGTAAACCCTATTTTTTCTTATTTGAGCAGAAATAATAAAAATACCACAATTCTTCCTCTTATAATGTTCGTTTTATCGGCGGTAAAGTTCATTTGTATCGTAATTCTTATTTCTGCTCCAAGATACAGGTTGTGTGTTATATAATTTTGGTTTTACGGAATCTTCTATTAAGATGTTAGGAAACAAGATCAAATTATTTTATTGCTATTTTTATTTCATTTAAAAATAACAAATAACCAATGAGACGTTTATAACAAATATAACAACGCATACACTACATTTTCAGGAAAACTTGGACTACACTCTTAAGGACAACTAATCCCCCGCAGTCCTCAACCGTGACGTTGACACTGAGTCAGCATCACGAAAATTGGGGATTAGCGGGTTGTTCGAATTGTGAATATTTGATACTGATAGTCAAGGAGCCTTTTCTACAAGAATATATAGGGCCATAATGTCTTTGCACTCAGTGCACATCCAGATCCATCTGATCTGGATCTACACTGTCATTCAGTTTGCGAATTTTAAATGAATACCATATACATGTATCAAATAATTTGAGGGTCTGCTAGTCAGAAATGTGACTAATAAATAAATTAATTAATTAAATAAATAAATTATACAGTATACTTGTTTCTTTCCGTCTTTAAATATGAGCTGAAATGACAATCAAATAGGAATTTCTAAATGTGTGAAAATTGATAACAATGGAAACATACTGAAACATACAAATATACGAACAGTGAAGACTTTGAACACAGTGCACATCCAGATCTACACTGTTTGCCACTAATATATACATATAGTATACATGTATCAAGTAATTTGAGTTGCTGATAGTCAGAAATGTGACTAATAAATAAAAAAAATAAATAAAAAAAAAATAAATAAATAAATAAAGTATACAATACACTCGTTACTGTCTTAAATAAGAGCTAGAATGACAATCAAATGTGTGAAAATTGATAACAATGATCTGTTTATCATCAAGGATCTCTTTATTGGGGTAAAGGGATTAGTAACGCCTGGTTGTTTATTGAGCTTCACACTTTACTAATTTAAGTCAATAATTAATTGTTCTTGTAAAACTTTTTGCTTAATAGTGTACTAACCTGAAATTCATTAATCCTTACCCCGCTGAACACGATTCTCCTTATCTTTGCAAACACTGTAGATCCTGATCAGATTGCTTCTGCCCCTCTGAACCGGATCTGCACCGTTTTTCATGCAGTTTTTGAATTGCATGCATACATTATATTAATTGGTTTACTTACGAGGATACTTCTAATTCAGCAAACCTGAACACTGATGATTACCTAATAAATAAATAAATAAATAAATAAATAAATAAATAAATTGTTTGTTTGTATTGGAGTTTAACGGTCCAGTCAACACTATTTTAGTTCATTTTCGAGCCGGTCAGTTTACCTATCCACACTTAACCTGGGCAGGCTTACACGTAAGCGGTTAACCATTACAGTGCACATTGTTTTTGCCAGAAAGTGACAACTGCCCTTCTTGAATCAGCAGAAGGGAGAGAATGACCGAAGAAAAGATTTCATTATCAATCTCCATGAAAGAAAGTTGCCGACCCCGGTATGTATCGAACCCGCGTCCTCCTGATCACCAGTCATACGCGCATCCGACTTAGCTACCGAGGCCGGATAAATAAATAAATTAATAAATAAATATACGAGTATGTTAACAAATATAAGATTATCTCCCATTAACACCATGCTTGACGAAATCGAGAAATGATATTTTTTTTTTTTTTTTGGTTTTACGGCCCAATCCACCGATCCATCTAGATTTCCATCCAATTAGTAAGGATAACTTATTGAAATTAATTTAAAATGTATTTTAGCGGTGTGGAATTATTTCGGATAATAAAAAAAGCCTATAGATGATCAAAAGAGCAGAAAAGTAGAAAAAAGAGCCTGCTCTAAAGCATGCCGCAATGCAATTAGAATTATACATTGAAATAAAAGAGGGGAATTTGCAAATGTATCTTCCATTCTTCTTAAATTAACATATTAGATTTTCTATTTAGTAACGTTATGATATATAATAAATATATATATTTTATAGGTTCAAATATTCTTGGCTCCCTATCAAAATAACCAAATCAGCAAATAAAAATAATAAAAAAAAAACTCATCGGGCATCCAACCCGATCTCTTATTTAAGTGGAAGCCCCGTGAAAAGCAACGTGGGACCAAAGTGTCTAGGTATATGGGGCCGACGTGTCTAGGGGCCGAGGTGTCCAGGGGCCGACCCGTCTAGGGTTTCAATTTTATGTGGGGCCGAGGTGGTTTTGGGGCCGAGGTGTCTAGGGGCCGAAGTGTCTAGGGGCCGAGGTGGTTTTGGGGCCGAAGTGTCCTGTTGCCGTTGCTGCTACACAATCACAGAACTGATAAAACGACTGGCATTTTGTTCCTTCCCGAATGACCCTTATAAAGTAGTCGAACTTAACCAAGCAAGTCAAGCACGGTCAGAAAACATGGCTTCTAAAAATTTTCGCCAAAAAAAATGAAAATTTTCAGAGGAAAAAAAAGAGATTTTCATTATTTCTGCTTAAAACATTGATTTGGGTACACGTTAAAACCGCCTACGAAAACCCTCAATCTATGTTTTAGAGCAGATATGAGGAAATAATGAATAGCCTGCAAACCCCACTTTTCCTATTTGAAGTGGGGTTTGCAGGAGTATTCATTACATAGGCGTGTTATCTTGATGTCCCGTTTGTAAACTTCAAAATGAATATCCTGATATCACCACCTCTCAACTTTAAACCACTAAAGTATTGTTTGCTATAAACTTGGCATCAAGTATACCCGCGCTTGCGCGGGTTTTTTTCTAGTCTGAAAGAAAGAATTTTTTTTCTGAAACCGGACCTACCCGAAGCAAAGACTGGCATGCGACGTCACCAGACAGAAGTAAGTAAACAGGGATATCGGCAATCAAAACTAAATGACTTCAATTGCAGTCATCAGACAGCAAAGCTCGCCTGGGAAAGTGTCATCGAGGTCATGGCCATGGATTGAAGTGTTGTCCAATAATTCTTCGGAGTATCTATCGTCATACCAAATACAAATCAAATCCATCATACAAGTAGAAAATATGAGCTATAACATAACATTTTCAAGTCTGTGACCTCAACCTTGAAGTCATTGTCATGGGCGTAGAATTGCTGAATAAAATTGCTGGACAAATCTCTTATCATCAAAACAAATATTAACCAAATCCATCATATGATTTGGAAAATGAGCTCTAAAAATCTTTTAACATATTCTAGGTCTGTGTTCTTGACCTTGAGATCATGGGCGGGGGTATTGCTATATAAATGTTTGGACCTATAACTATCATCATACTAGATATGAACCAAATCCATCATATGGTTTGGGCCGGCCTCGATATGAACCAAATCCATCGCATTGTTTGGAAAATATGAGCTGTCAGAAAACTTGAGCATTTAAATTTCTGTACGTCTGTGACCTTGGCCGTGAGGTCATTGGCATGGGCGCGGGGCATTGCTGAATAAGATTTTGGACTTAAATCTATCGTAATACCAAGTATGAACCAAATTCATCATATGGTTTGGAAAATATCAGCAGTTAAAAGTTTATCATAAAAATGTCAAATAAAAAAATACAAAAAATGGCCTTGACCTTAAGGCCAGAGGCATGGGCGTGGGTATGCTGTATAAAACTTAGGACCTGTATCTATCATTATATATGTATATAGTATGTTTTGGAAAATACAACACGAAAACACGCCTGTATAACTCTGACCCCTTTGAACCCCACTTTTATATTATAAAACTGGGGTCCCTTATTTTATTTTTTTTTTCAACTTAAAAGTTTCGTGTTTTTTTCTCGGTGGCAAAATGTTCAATGTATTTGAACAGGCGTGCTTTCGTAATGTGAGCCATTAAAATTTTTATCGTAAATGCGGATGCCGACGCCGGCTCGAACGCCAACGCCAACGCCGACGGGATGCGAGGAAGAGCAAAAGTGTCAAGGCGAGCTTGAAATGAAAATGTCTTCAACTGCTATATTTCTCCATTAAAACATATGGTGTGGTGTTACATCACGACAACAAGTCCGTGAAACGAAGACCCCACTAAACCCCTTTTTTATATAGAGGAACGTGAGGTTTACGTGGGTATATATTATATGCCTTATTTTTGCTCGAAAACATAGCTTGTGGGAATGCATTAGAACCGCCTCTTTGAGGCGGTTCTAACGAGTACCCACAATCTACGGTAAAAGCAGAATCAAGAAAGATGCTATCCTTTTAATTAGTATTTGTCATTTCTGACACCATGTTGAACGCCAATTATATGACCAAGGAAAACTATTCATTGCCTATCATCATTGGTTCTTTCTATCTGAAGTTATCTGCTAAGCAGAAACGCGCACAGCGCAAAGCCAGAGCTAAGGCATCACCAACAGAGATGTCTTACCTAAACCTCTGTTGCTTCAACAGACAGTTCAGAGCTAGAATTGGTCTCATCAGCCAGCTTTGAACACATCAACAGCGCTGTCTGCCCCAAACCTCTGTTGCTTCAACTGCAACAGACAGTTCAGAGCTAGTGTGTGTGTGTGTGTGTGTGTGTGAATCCGGGTTAACGTCGCTTTCAACAATTTTTCAGTCATATCACGACGGTGTCTGGTTGCGACAGGGAGCTCAATGCTCACTTTTATAGTGCTGCCTCACTGAAGTATCATGTCCCAGACACATTACATGATACCACACCCAGTCACATTATCCTGGCACTGGGTCGACAAGTCCTAGCTCTACCCCGTAAACCTGAGTGCCAAGCGAGGAGCACCTATTACCATTTTTAACGACTTTGGTATTTTTAACGGCCCGGGATCGAACCCGTGACCTCCCTTTCCCCGGAGCGGACCCTCTACCAACCTCTATCGGGACCGGTAGTTCAGAGCTAGAATTGGTCTCACCAGCCATCTCTGAACACATCAAAAGTAACACTTCTTCAACTGCAACAGACAGTTCAGAGCTAGAATTGGTCTCATCAGCCATCTTTGAACACATCAACAGTAACACTTCTTAAATGTGATCATCTAAAAATGTCGCCTGCTTATGTGGTCTGCTTCTTGCAAACGTTTTAGAAATATTTTTTTTCATACAGGCAAACAATGTGGCTGAAATCAGACTGTTCCTAGAGGGGCAGACTGAGCTGGCTCGACACTGTTTGCAAAAATGACTTAAAGTAACCGACGGACGACAAAGCAGACGACAATTGTCGTGATTGGCGTCTTATGGGTTAAGATTGGTTATTGTGAGTATGGCAGACGAACTATTATTATCCAAGCTGCCACACAACGTATATGGAATGCGTGTTAACGTCGATGCAACATCATTACGTTGCATTGAAGTTTGCACGTTCCAAACACACAATATGTATAGAGTTTGGCATAACAGTCTCAAACAACATGTTTAGTTGTCACGACCTTCCATAACACGTTGTGTTTGTGTATTTGGTTTGAGGTTTAACGTCCCCGTCAACACTATGTCATTTTGCAAACGCTGCTTCCATTTTATGGGACTTTTACCCGACACTGAGATGAAATGACATCTCAATCCCCGGCGCCCAATGAAGCCAATAGGGTTTATATGCATGGACGGGCCGACGACAGGCCATTCATAGCGGTTTACTCGTGTGCAGTCGGTTCCAGCTCTGCGTGGAAGCATCATGTAGCCAAATCTATTTCTCCAAGCCCCGATAGGCGGGGGGTAATACACACGTTGTGCGACAGCCTGAATGGTATGAAGGACATCTAGAAAAATACATCGATTTTGTTTAATAAATAGATCAGCTCTAACTGTGATTTGTTGAGTAATAAATTACATTTTGGAGGTCACGAGAAAATCACGAGCGCGTAAGTCAGTTGTAAAGTAGTTCAAATCACGAGCGCGTAGCGCGCGTGATTTGTCTGCTTACAACTGACCGTCAAACTGTTTTATTACTCAACAAATCACAGACTAGAGCTGATCTATTTCGATTCTAACAGACTGAAAATCGGCACTAATGCTGATGTTTCCTTCAAAATCTCACATGTTTTCGCCATTGTTAGAAGAATCCCGCTAAAATTATCGACTGGAACACATGCATTTATATCCTTTTCTAACGTTTCCGATGCGAGAATATGACGTGACACCGTCTAACGACAAGGAAATCGGCCAGTGACGTCAGAAATTGGCAGTTTTAATGACGTCACTCGTCACGCTGTTCCTTGCCGTGATTTCACAGTTATTTTCCATTGCCTATATAGGCGAACTGTGTTAGAATATTGTTTATAATCACGTGAACAAGTCCGTGTAATGAACACCCATCCAAACCACACTTTGTACAGAGAAAAATGGGGTTAAGAGGGGTAAACATAATTTTCTTATTTCAGCTCCAAGATATAGGTTGTGGGTATTCGATAGAATCGCCACAATGGCGTTGTTCTACCAAGCGCACAGCACCTATGTTTGAAGTTTAAACACAGCTCAAGTTTTTATCAGAAAAATGAACGTTTTGGGCGTATAAAAGAATACACTTTTGTGTTTGCTCTTTATAACTACTCTGTTTGTTTTTGGAGTTTAACGGTCCAGTAAACAGTATTTAGGTCATTTTTGAGCGGGTCAGTTTACCTATCCACTTTTTTCCTGGGCAGGCTTATACGTAAGCTGATACCCAGTATAGTGGACGTCCTTTCGTCAGAAACTGAAAACTGCCCTTCTTGAATCAGCGGTATGGAGAGAATGACCGTAGAAAAGATACCATGATCAATATACACGAAAGAATGTTGCCGACTCCGGCAGGTATCGAACCCGCGTCCTCCTGATCGCCAGTCAGACGCGCATCCGACTGAGCTACCGAGGCCGGCAGAACTACTCTGTGTTATGCTTCATGGTATATATTTTTTTTTCCAAATAATATGTAATGTTTTTTTTCTCTAATTAAGGTATATGCAAATGTCAACCAGACACGTGAGCTAAAATTTACGGTTGTTTATAATGTCGACAAGTTTCTAGAAAAGCAACTCATAATGTTCCAAATTATATGAATAATCATAAAATATGCTTATTAAAAAGTGCATTTCTGTTTTTAGAAGAAAAAATAATAAATTACTTTATTAGAAAATTACCTTTCAAAATGGTCAATTTTTGAACATCGGTTTCTCCATTGTCCTTCCTCGGAAACATTCAGTTTTTACATTAACCTAAAGTATATTCCATGTCCTAGCAAGGACGAGAAGTAGTTTTTCCAAAAACTTCCACAATAACAATATATCCATTCTTTTAAACACCCATCGAACGGTCATTTTGACAGCCATTACTGTATACATGGTTGGTAAATTCTCCAGGTAAAACAGGGGTATAAACATGCTAATCGTGGGTAAAAATATCCTGCACAACGGATTTTATTCTAACTATTTTTATGCCTAGATCATGATTTCTTTTATTCTTCCGTTAAGTTGGTAAATATTATTATGCATTAAATAAATACAAGAGGGGAAAATAGTTTGATTTGTCCAAAAGCCATAATAACGATTTGACAGAATTTTTATTATCGCTACGCTTATTTACCCCAGTGCTAAATTTAATCCGTGCGTCATACTGTGTACATGGATGACAATGTATAGTGAACTCTACATGTTGATAGGGGTTCTATCGGCATGGATATAATGTTATAATGCCAGTTTTTGGAAAAATCAGGTCTCGTCGTTGCTAGTACACACACTAAAGTATATTTTGGTGTAAAAATGGTATGTTTCTAATGAAGGACAATGGAGAAACATACGTTCAAAAATGGACCATTTTTAAATGTAATTTTCTTACAAAGTGAATATTTATTTTTTTCTTCCAACAACAAAAATACATTTTTTAATATGCATGTTTTATATTTATTCTTTTAATTTGGAACATCATTGGATGTTTTTCTAGAAATATGTCAACATGCTAAACACCCATGAACTTTAGCCCACGTGCCAGGAAGACATTTTCATAGTCCTTAAGGACTATGAAAATGTCTTCCATGCACGTGGGCTAAAATTCATGGGTGTTTAGAATGTTGACATATTTCTAGAAAAACAACCAATGATGTTCCAAATTAAAAGAATAAATATAAAACATGCATTTTAAAAAATGTATTTTTGTTGTTGGAAGAAATAAATAAATATTCACTTTGTAAGAAAATTACATTTAAAAATGGTCCATTTTTGAACGTATGTTTCTCCATCGTCCTTCATTAGAAACATACCATTTTTACACCAAAATATGCTTTAGTGTGTGTACTAGCAACGACGAGACGTGATTTTTCCAAAAACTGGCATTATAACATTATATCCATGCCGATAGAACCCCTATCAACATGTAGAGTTCACTATACATTGTCATCCATGTACACAGTATGACGCACGGATTAAATTTAGCACTGGGGTAAATAAGCGTAGCGATAATAAAAATTCTGTCAAATCGTTATTATGGCTTTTGGACAAATCAAACAATTTTCCCCTCTTGTATTTATTTAATGCATAATAATATTTACCAACTTAACGGAAGAATAAAGGAAATCATGATCTAGGCATAAAACTATTTAGAATAAAATCCGTTGTGCAGGATATTTTTACCTACGATTAGCATGTTTATACCCCTGTTTTACCTGGAGAATTTACCAACCATGTATACAGTAATGGCTGTCAAAATGACCGTTCGATGGGTGTTTAAAAGAATGGATATATTGTTATTGTGGAAGTTTTTGGAAAAACTACTTCTCGTCCTTGCTAGGACATGGAATATACTTTAGGTTAATGTAAAAACTGAATGTTTCCGAGGAAGGACAATGGAGAAACCGATGTTCAAAAATTGACCATTTTGAAAGGTAATTTTCTAATAAAGTAATTTATTATTTTTTCTTCTAAAAACAGAAATACACTTTTTAATAAGCATATTTTATGATTATTCATATAATTTGGAACATTATGAGTTGCTTTTCTAGAAACTTGTCGACATTATAAACGACCGTAAATTTTAGCTCACGTGTCTGGTTGACATTTGCATATACCTTAAGGACTATGAAAATGTCTTCCAGGCACGTGGGCTAAAATTCATGGGTGTTTAGCACATTGACATATTTCTAGAAAAACAACCAATGATGTTCCAAATTAAAAGAATAAATATAAAACATGCATTTTAAAAAATGTATTTTTGTTGTTTGAAGAAAAAAATAAATATTCACTTTGTAAGAAAATTACATTTTAAAATGGTCCATTTTTGAACGTATGTTTCTCCATCGTCCTTCATTAGAAACATACCATTTTTACACCAAAATATACTTTAGTGTGTGTACTAGCAACGACGAGACGTGATTTTTCCAAAAACTGGCATTATAACATTATATCCATGCCGAAAGAACCCCTATCAACATGTAGAGTTCACTATACATTGTCATCCATGTACACAGTATGACGCACGGATTAAATTTAGCACTGGGGTAAATGAGCGTAGCGATAATAAAAATTCTGTCAAATCGTTATTATGGCTTTTGGACAAATCAAACAATTTTCCCCTCTTGTATTTATTTAATGCATAATAATATTTACCAACTTAACGGAAGAACAAAGGAAATCATGATCTAGGCATAAAAATATTTAGAATAAAATCCGTTGTGCAGGATATTTTTACCCACGATTAGCATGTTTATACCCCTGTTTTACCCGGAGAATTTACCAACCATGTATACAGTAATGGCTGTCAAAATGACCGTTCGATGGGTGTTTAAAAGAATGGATATATTGTTATTGTGGAAGTTTTTGGAAAAACTACTTCTCGTCCTTGCTAGGACATGGAATATACTTTAGGTTAATGTAAAAACTGAATGTTTCCGAGTAAGGACAATGGAGAAACCGATGTTAAAAAATTGACCATTTTTAAAGGTAATTTTCTAATAAAGTAATTTATTATTTTTTCTTCTAAAAACAGAAATACACTTTTTAATAAGCATATTTTATGATTATTCATATAATTTGGAACATTATGAGTTGCTTTTCTAGAAACTTGTCGACATTATAAACGACCGTAAATTTTAGCTCACGTGTCTGGTTGACATTTGCATATACCTTAATGTCGTAAATGTGAATTGTGTGTGCTCGTTAAAACTACTCTATTTTTAATGAAGGTCGAATATCTACGGAATCCGGGAAGGGACATGATTTTTTTTTATTTTATAAGTTGTGCGGAGAAGATAATATCTTGTGCGGACAAGATATTATTTTGTTCGGACACGATATTATCTTGTGCGGACAAGATATTATCTTGTGCGCACAACATATTATCTTGTGCAGACAATCTTGTCCGCACAAGATATTAAGTTGTGCGAACAAGATATTATCTTGTCCGCACAAGATAATATCTTGTCTGCACAACATAGATCTTGTGCGGACAAGATATCTTGTTCGCCAACTTAATATCTTGTCCGTACAAGATAATATCTTGTGCGCACAAGATATTATGTTGTGCGAACAAGATAATATCTTGTCCGCACAAGATAATATCTTGTTCGCACAACTTCCCAAGATATCTGTTGTGCAAACAAGATAATATGTTGTGCGAACAAGATATTATCTTGTGCGCACAAGATAATATGTTGTCCGAACAAGATAATATCTTGTGCGCACAACATATTATCTTGTCTGCACAAGATAATTTCTTGTTCGCACAACTTAATATCTTGTTCGCACAACATATTAAAAAAATTCATGTCCCTTCCCGGGTTCCGCAAATATCATAGCCACAGTTTTAGCAATTGTCAAGGTAATAGCTTTTGTACATATGAAGTTGGGTTTATAGGGGTGTTCATTTCACGGATATCCTAATGTGATATATAAATGACTTTTTTGTGAATGACTTTTTTTTGTAAATGAAAAGAAGTGGGACGACCCCGACCATCGTGTCTTGAAGAAATAGATGGGCAGCATGATGCTTCCATGCAGAGCTGAAACCGATTGCACACGAGTATTGGTAAACAGCTGATAGAATCTAAGCCTGCCCAGGCAAAGCGGTGCGAGTTTGACCGTCCATGCTTATAAAGTAGTTTAGGTCGTAGTACCAAAGCGTTAATCCAAAATCATGAGTCCATAGACAAAATGGCAAATATCAATGTTCAGATCAACAGACATGGACTCCAGAAGAGTGTAATCAGGCGTCCGCGGATAGTAAGCATTACTTGGTAAGCAAGCTTCACCCACCATGCCCATCGACCCGAACGAAGCAAAGGTGTAAAGGCCGAGAAGGGTATGTCCGAGATTTTGGAAGTCTTCCTATGGCTTTCCATTGGCAAACATAGAGATAATTCTGGAAATGGCCGGATTGTACGGATCAACAAGATCATGATGCCTCCTATAGCACTTCTTTAGTGTTGATACCAGTTTGGTTTTTTATACCCCTGACATAACAACCTGGCAATGAGCACCTTCCGACGTTCACAGAGTTTTTCAATAGGGTCGCAAAAAAAGGATTTTATCGATTCACCCTCTTTCAAATCGAAAGTAAACAGTCGGCGTTTTTGGTGTTCCCTGTAGTTATACCCCGTGTGAGATGACGGTAAAAATAAATTCGACCAAGTGTCGCATTTCTTAAAACAATTCTACCAATTGTCCTATTTCAATATTTTTTTTTTTCGACCAAACGTTATATTCGACCAAAAGCTGCATTCGACCAAGTAGTTTTCGACGAAATGACGTGCACCGGCTTATAAACCCTATTGGTTTCATTGGACGACAGGGCTTGAGATGTCATTTTATCTCAATGTCGGGTAAAAGCCCTACTAAATTGGAAGCAATGCCTCCAAAATGACCTATACAGTATTGACGGGTGCTTTAAACCTCAAACCAACCAATCAACCAAAAGAAGTGAGAACGGAAGGTGATTGTCATTTGATCACAATGTCGGGTAAAAATCCACGAAAACACGTCTTTTTACTGTTGATCCACTAACTGGAGTTTACAGGGGTATACATCATTATTCTTATACTGCTCAAAACCATAGATTATGAGAACCCGTTAGAAATGCGTCGCCGAGGCTGTTCTGACGAGTTCCCACAATATTTTGTTTTGATCTATCTATCTATCTTCATATACTGAGTCGGTCATACTTGGCCATTACCTCAGTTGGGTGGTGCGCTAAATTTAGAATTTAGCAAAAAAAAAAAAAAAAAAACCCACTGAATGAGTTCTTAAAACTATTTACAATCTGCTTTCAGAGGTGTACTAAAACGTTTTGAGATGATATACGAAAAATATCAGAATTTTTGATCTGAAAGTTTTCATTTTTTTTTTTTTTTTCGGTGTTAAAATTTTCAATATTTTTGAATAGGCGTGTTTTTGTAATGCAAGCAACAACCCCAAAATGACCACTGTTGCGTTGTTGGGGACGTTAAACCCTCAATACTAACATAAGATGGAAACTGATAACAACGGAAAATATTGTTCCACAAAACATAAAGCTAACTTACCCCCATGTTTCTCTCTCGTCTGGCATGTTTGACCATTCATGGCAGGTTTGATCAAACGATCATTATTTTCATTAAATCATGCCATCATTGACCACTGGACTGGAAACAATTCAAATGGCTTAATCTTTCGTGGGCCCCAGGCAACTCTACTTGTAACAAACAATAAGGTTATAAATGTGGCCTCATGGTACATGTACCGTTAAAACTTCGCACGGGATATGCATTCTGTTTTATGCGCACAATGAGGTTATTGATTTAAGGTTCCTCAATACAGTTACTTAGCTATATTTGAGGTACTAAAAAAATCATATTTGCAAATAATTACCCAAAAAGATTTTTCATCAGATGGTAGTCCATGTAAATGAAAGAATATGGAAGCCAAAGATTTTTATTCTAAAGTCACCATTTTTGTAATTTATTGCATTTTTCCTTGGTTTTGCAAAAAAATGATATCTCAATCCACAGAACCACAATGTGTAAAATACTATCATAGAAATGTGGCTCAAGGTTGCCTTTAGGTACTGCAACAGAGGAATTTCAAGTAAAATACCTAAATAGTACTGAAAATTAATGATTCCCAAAAGTTTAAAAAATGTAATTATCTCACCTGGTACTATTTTAAATTCAGTGTATGGTAGCCAAAAATGATCAGTTCTACCAATTTGGCAACAATCTCATTGATTGGGTTGAGGTGTTGAAATCTCTTGCATTTAGCTTGTAAAATGATTGCCCTTCTTTGGTGCTTTCAGTTATTCATTTTATATATTTCAGTCATGCAATTTATAACAATTCATGCAATCACTGCACCAAAGTTTCCCTGTGTTACTGATTGTGTTTACAGGATGGGTGATTTGATACTTGATAAATCAAAAACAAAAAATTGAAATTAAGAGAAGCCAACAGTCTATCCCCAGATTTGAACTGAAGGACTGCAAGCAGCCTGTTCAGCACCAGAAACTTTGTGCAACTGCCAATAACTGCAATGGTATAGAAATGATGTTTACCCATTGGTTTGTTACATTGGTTCACATGAGCCACCATAAACAAATCAGTGATTTTTTGACAGGTGAACTTCTGGACAACACAAAGGTTATATTTATCTAATCTATTAAATGATCTGTTGTGTCACCTACTTACCAATGTGTAGGCTGGTTAAAACTCACAGAAGCCCAATGCATGTAATATGTTTTGATGAGAAAAACTTGAAATTTTTTTTTTTCAATGTGTTTACTTGCAGCTGGACCGAACAACACATACAGGACGATGTTACACAAAAAATAGTTCGGAAAATGAATGCATACTTTTCATAAAGTAACAAACAAATTATGTTAGAAAGTATCTGAAATTTGTTGCAAGACAGTTTCAAATTTGAATATTACGTTTTAAATTAAAAACAATGGTGTGCCATTGTTATTTTTGGGAAATTAGTTCCAAGGCGAATGAATACAATTTTAGTTGGCAAGATGGATAATTCCTCAATTTGACAGCTACAATAATTTATCAGTGATGACAGGCTTCCAAGATAGGCGATGTCATAATGCTGTATGCAGGGAGAAGGCTACATAGCTGAATATTTTAAGTTATATTCACTGATGATGGGTAAAATTAAATGTGGAATGCATAAATGATGAGCATTCTGAGCATTCAAATTTACCGCAAAAAAAGAAGATGGCGGCGCCCATGAAGAAAAACATGTCAAAGTTTTTTTTCTGGTTTTCAATTTAGGGAGGCTTTTTGATAGAAAGCTTGGTCCGAGTCACTAGTATTTGATGTGAACTATTGATCTGCACCTGTTTTAGTAACTTGTAAAAAGGCTAGAAAGCAGTTTCATTTTTTTCCTGGTAAAAGTGAAAATACAGAATTGCATTTATTTTCAAAGGCACAGAGATGTAGCTAATGCAAGAAAGCACTTGCTGTAATAATCGTTGGTATCTCCAGACCGTTTTCTTCTAGGACAGGCACTTTAAAAGGAAATCAGGGTCATATTTTTGGAAAAAATAACATGCAAATCTCACACCTATATTTTTCTTGTGCAAATGTATTGAGGAACCTTAAGGTTTAACGTCCCCGTCAACACAGTAAATGTTATTTTGGAGACGTTGCTTCCAATTTTGTGGGGCTTTTACCCGACATTGAGATGAAATGACATCTCAAGCCCTGCCGCCCAATGAAACCAATAGGGTTTATATGCATGGACGGTCCGACTCGCACCAGCTTAGATCCTGAAAGCGGTTTACCAGTACTCGTACACGGCTCGGTTTCATCTCTGCGTGGAAGCATCATGCAGCCCATCTATTTCTTCAAGCCCCGATGGGCGGGGGCCGGGTGTTGTTGTCATCACGAAAACACGTCTAACAAATTTTGACCCCCTTGAACCCCACTTTTATAATGTAAAACTGCGGTTTACAGGGGGTATTTTCCAACGAGTTCTCATAATCCACGTTAACATTACTTTTCTTATTTCTGCTCTAAAATATAGATTGTGGGTACTCGTTAGAACCGCCTCGATGAGGCGGTTAGAACCGCCTCGATGAGGCGGTTCTAACGTGTACTCAAAATCTACATTTTCAGCAAAAATAAGAAAAATTATTACAATTTTTCACCTTAAAAATTCTGGTTTTTGGCGGTAAAATTTACTATGTATTTGTATAGGCGTGTTTTCGTAATGGTTGTGCTTTTACAACAGCTCAGGTAACGTCGGGCCGGGTAGTTTGGATAGCTTTAGACCCTATAAACGGTTTATTAGTACTAAGTGGGGCTGCTCCCGAAAGAAACTGAAAAGAAAAGCCGATGGGTCAGTGTCCGGGTCCTCAAGCAACCGTCTCCCAAGAGATAGGGCATCAGAAAATAGGTAAGGTATAACGAAAATACGCCTATACAAATACATTGTAAATTTTACCGCCGAAAATCGAACATTTTAAGATGAAAAATTGTGATATTTTTCTTATTTCGGCTAAAAATAAAATTAATGGCTTCACGTTAGAACCGCCTCTTCTAGGCTTACTCCTGTAAACCCCAGTTTTACTATATAAATGAGGGGTTCAAGGGGGGGGGGGGGGGGGGGGGTCGAACTTATATAGGCGTGAAGAAGAAAATCCAAACACAAATAAAACGACTTCCATCCCGCACCCGCACCCGAATCCGCAGCCCTTGTCCTACAGATACATGTAAACAGCACGTTCGCACCCCCCCCCCCCCCCCCCCCGCCCATCGGTGCTTGAAGAAATAGATGGGCTGCATGATGCTTCAACGCAGAGCGAGCTGGCACATACCCGCACAGGAGTAGTGGTAAACCGCTTAGAGGATCTAAGCGTGCCTAGGCAAAGCGGTGCGAGTACGACCGTCCATGCTTATAAACCCTTTTGGTTTCATCGGGCGACAGGGCTTGAGATGTCATTTCATCTCAATGTCGGGAATTGGAAGAAACGTCTCCAAAATTACCTTTACCGTGTTGACGGGGACGTTAAACCTCAAACAAACAATCACAGCAGCCTCACACCGACCCAACTCCCAACTCTCACATAGCCAAGTAGCCGCATCTACTTGGAAACCATTTTGTTTGAGCTGAGGTTTAACGTCCCCGTCAACAGTGTATAGGACATTTTAAAGACGCAGTTTCCAATTTTTGGGGATTTTCTGCCAATATTGAGATAAAATGACATCTCAAGCCCTGTCGACCAATAAAATAATCAAAGCACTGAGAGTGCTTGTGGGTCGATTGTGTCTGAGCATAAACTACAAAGAAGAAAACATCCTCAACGGGGACTAAGATTATTTCATTTTACCCTTCAATTCCGTTTTGTAAACGGCGTCTGATTTAGGTCTACACTGTTTGCCAAACCAAAAACGAGTCAAATCCAGCCCTAATACCCAGCACCCCTTCTACGCAACAATTTTGCCTCACGGCGATAAGAAAAGCGACGCCATCACGTGAACAAGTCCGTGAAATGAACATCCCCCTAGACCCCACTTTATATAGAGAAAACTCGGGTATACAGTATTTGTCTTAATTTTGCCCCAAGACAAAGGTTGTGGGTACTCGTTAGAACCGCCTCCATGAGACGGTTCTAACCAGCACCCACAACCTATGTTTGTAGTATTTGTAAGAAGAATATTACGGACGTTCATCGGCAAAGTAGCAGTTTTGGAGATGTGATAAAATAAACAATGTCACACGTGTGTGTTATCGTAATGATTTTCTATAAAACCAACATTACCTAGATTTCCAACCAATTAGTGACCGTCACGTCGACATCAACAACGAATAGTTTCTGTGCTTAGTACTTTTGGGTCGATTAAAATCTCTTTCTCGGGAACCGTAAGTCAGATGACCTTGAAACTTGTCAGAAAGTAAAGGGTTCTCGAGCCTTACACCAGATATATAAATGATGAGCTTGGATTTGCCTTTGCCTATTTTATGGCAATGTCAAATTTGGTCCCTTAAGATTATGAATTGGGAAAAGTTGTATTTTTATGAAATGAAAATAGGTCTTATATGAATGTCAATGGTCAAGGTCATTTTTGTTATGGCCCAAGGTCACTAGGAATAAATGTCTCTCAACATTTTAAAAATACTCCATTTTCTGGAAATGCTTGACCAGTTTCTATTAAATTTGATGTGCAGCTTTCAGAGAAGTGAGGAACGAAAATGTTGCCTGAATGACCAAGATGGCTGCCACTCATGCATACGATTTTTTCTCCAGTACCATAATTCAGATGACCTTGCAACCTTGCAGACACCAAGCGGGCCTCGAGCTCTACTAAATTTATATAAATGATGACCCTCGGTTGACCTTGACCTGTTTCACGACAAGTTCAAATTTGGATGGGGAAAATGGGGTAACATAGTGCTTTTATCTAACACAATAATTATTATTGTAGTTATGAAAAGAAAATAGGTCTTATATGAACCTCTATGAATGTTACAGGAAAAATGTATAAACAATGCTTGGTGTCCAGTTTTTGCACACCATCAAATATTGTTTTATTGGTTTCTGTGAACAGTGCAAGGTCGCCATATTAAATCACTTTAAGACCAGGGCCCAGGATTACAATCGTTACTTAAGTTAAGGTCGACTTAACGATTTAAGGAGGAATTCGTATCTTAGTAAAGTATTTCCTTAAAAAGTGCGTTCGAAAGCCACCTATTTCATTTACTTAGCTAAGTATTTAACTTCGGATGATGTCGTAATTTTGACGGAAATTTTCACGAAGATTAGCACGTAAGTTTCAATTACACATTGATGTAGGCAGCCCACAACTTTCCCGCGATCTGTCAAAAATCTCTGCTTCTGCTTGAATGGAAGGAGACAATAGAAAACATGATGGTTTAGTTTCCATTTCACTTCATAAACCATGAAAAATGATTTATATACTATGAAACCTGTGTAATTGAAGGATCACACTCGATCTCAAATTGTGCGGGCAAACATTGGTCACAAAGTAGCACCACGACATATTCAAAACGCTGTTTCTATGGGGTCCCTTCAGAAACAAGAACTCATACAATATTTGAATATGCAAAGCTCGGTTTTATGGAGTCGTATTTGAATTGAGGTTTAACGTCCCTGTCGAGACATAAAGCGCTCACTCACTCACAAACACACTTCATTACTCACATGCACGAGCTTACAAAGGGAGGTGGAACGCCTCAAACTCATTTTTATTGAGCATTTCCTGGCAGGGAGAAGAGGCAAATGATTGGATGTGCAGAAACAGGAGAAATAACAACATTCCCCTCTACCATTACCTGCTGCTAGGAAAGCAGGCCTTGTCATAATCAGCTGGACGCCCCAGTGACGCAAGATAAACGTCACCTCCGCCTCACCCAACCAGTACACAACGACCACACGCAACCTCCAGTAATCACTTAGAAAGTCTAAGCCTGCCAGGGCAAAGTGGTGCAAGTCGGGCCGTCCATGCATATAAATCTTGTTGGTTTCATTGGGCGGCAGGGCTTGAGGTGTAATTTCATCTCAATGTCGGGTAACAGTCCGATGAAATTGGAATCAACACTTCCAAAATCGAACCTAAATAGTGTTGCGAGGACGTTAAATCTCAAATCAATCAACCAATCAATCGATCATTCAAAAAAAAAAAAAAAAAAACATTCTTTGTATTTCATTAATTTTGATATCGAGAATCTTACACAAATAGTCCTTTCATATGAGAGTTACGAAACGGGCCTTCGAATTGGATTTTAAATTGGATTTTATTGCCTTTACCTTGACCATTTGCCCAACAAATGTACATCGTTGACATACGTTACAGTTGTTCACGCCAAAATAGTTAATATTTACATTTCAAGTGTAAAACCTATTGTAAACCTATACGCCTGTTCATACTTCCATGAACGCATCGAATCACATGATTTTCAACGACGTCAAGTGTCGCAAGTCTACACCCTAAACCATGGTTCTCTATTATCTCAATGGGCGTTGACGACGACAATGCTGTTCCGCTCTTTGTAGAAAAAACAGCGTGTAAATGTTTTTTCAGCTTTAACAGTTTGCCTTATAAGAATTGTTTCGCCGAGTGATGAGGAAAAAAAGAATGTAAATATAAGAAATATTTTTTTCGGATGTTCATGAAGGTATGAACGACAGCGGGTCGCTAGTAAAGTTTATACGAACCCCTTCAGGGTTCATTTACTTTGCAGGCGACCCTCTTCGTTTATACTTTCATGAACAGCAGATAAACAAGTCATTTCATAAATGCACGTGGCGTCATACTATTTCATGACAATGAATATAAAGACGGCATATGAACGTTGTGAACAGTGTATGCGTAAAACTAGCAGGGCATAAGCGTAGGAACATGGACCCGATGTGCCATAGGATCAGTTTTTAACTAACAGACAAAAGTGATATGCGCCGACGCCCCTCCCCCCCCCCACACACACATACACACACACACACACACACACACACACACACACACACACACACACACACACTGACAAAAACAACCAAGTTAGTTAGGATCCCCTCTCACGTATAATTATCTTCCCGCACCAAACAATTAATTATTGCCCTGTCACCAGTATTATATAGAGGGTCTTACGCGAGTGGTCATTTCATATGAAATTTATGAAATGAGCCTTTGGCGAGTTTCATAAAATTCTTATGAAGTCACCACGAGTGTAAGATTCTGTTTATCATATGGCCACTTGAAATTAGATTTTATCACCATCAAATTTGACACTTTCCTTCACAGAAAATGCATGGTTGACATGGACCTCGTCATGACGTTACGTAATCCCGCCAAAGTGTCATTACACGTGTGGTAATACGATTTTTATTATACGACATTATCCACTGCTTATCAATAACGTCATATGATAAACAGTATTATTTAAAAGGAAGTTTTACCCAGCTTTGTTCGTCGCACACTTTGACACATCAAGGGAGAAATACATCCCAGTACATATATGGCAAGTAGACTTTTGATTTATATCAGTCTTTGAATCGACTGCCTATTCGAAATTCGCAAAATTGCAGTATGTTTCCTCTGGCTTTCTTTGCCGGATCATTACAGGGTCACTGATGAAGCTTTATTAGCCGAAACTACGTAGTATGACCCATCTTCTTTCTTATGAATGTTTTCATTGCTCTTAAAGGAACTCATTTTTGATTTTTATTTGCCCCCACAGGGAAGAAAAAATGGCCAGACCGGGACTCGAACCCAGGACCTCTCGCATATCAAGAAAACACTCTACCGTTTGAGCTACAGAGCATCACTGGTGATCTCGAACAAATAAAAGCCCTAAGGTTTTCCGTTATATACATTCATGTGTCAAGGTCAAATCTTAAAAGTTAAGGTACCTACCTGGGTTACCTTAAATATTTAAGTATTTTCTTTGGTTAAGTATCGACTTAAACGAACGAATTTCTTTGTAGTTCACTTTATACACCAGTTAATTAAATATTTAGTTTAAGTAGGTACTTAAAGTTTAAGTACGCATCGTAATCCTGGGCCCAGGAGTCAAGTACAGTGAGTCTAAGTTGAGAAGTTCAATTCGTTGTAATTTGTAGATTCGACAGTGCAAGAAATAATGTTGGGCGTCTTCCGCATGTTGAGAGGAGATGCGGAAAAGATCGAGATTAAGAAGACTACAATAAGTGCGTAACCCAGTGTGCAAAATCTGAGCTTTTCTCTTCCCAGTGTAGAAATATTTAGGTGTTTGAGTAACATTCCAGTTTAGAAAATATTTAAACGAGTTTACAGAGGTGCATTGCATTGCTTCGTTAGGTAAGTTGTTCCAGGCACGAACTGATGAAGGAAGGAAGGAGTGAAAGTAATGGTTAGTCCTGGCATCGATAGTCTGGAGAGAATTTGCATTATATTTCGAAGCAGCACTAACAGATCTAGGTACTAAGAGGATATGTACTGTGGAGTGAGCTGGTTCACCATTTTGTAGAACATGGTGTTCTTGTGGTTTTCTCTCCTCTGGTCAAGGGTATCCCAGTTATCTTCTTTGTATAGGGCATTTAAAGAAATGAGTTTTGTAGTGCCAGTTGTAATCCTGGCCGCTTCGTTCTGAATTTTGTCGAGTTCATTAATTTCATATTGAGTGCAGTTTCTCCAGATGACGTCACCATATTCTAGGATAGGACGAATGAAGGCTATGTTGATTATTTCAAGAGCTTTTCTGGTCAAGCTGAATTTTAATTTGCCCATTAAATTGATTCGAAGCCATGCTTTCTGTTTACCGTATTCGATGCGTTGATGCCAAGAACAGTCCTTCGAAACATATATACCTAAGTGTTGGTGGAACTCCACTTCAGTTACCTTGTGATTTTGCATGAAGAGAGGTGGGTGAATGGGTTGATTGCGCGTTTACGTAGGACAAGAAGAGCTTCAGTTTTCGCAGGATTGAAGGACACGAGCCAGATTGCAGCCCATCTTGCAGTTCTTGCTAAATCCGTATTGAGACAACCGGCTGCAATAAGGGATTTTCAACTACAATAACAATGTCGTTAATATACATCAAGAATAGAAGAGGTCCTAATATAGATCCTTGTGGCACTCCAGCTTTAATGTATACCCATTAAGAGACAGTGCCAGGTAGAACAACTCTTTGTTTTTAAACCAGGCCAGGACTTCTCCTGTGATACCAGCAGCTTGGAGTTTGTGTAAGAGACCACGGTGCCAGGCACGGTCAAATGCTTTGCCGATGTCACAGAAGACCGCCCTTACCTCTTTACCAGAATAGCGGGCTTCACAGAAAGTATTTAACATAAATGTTAGCTGATTTACTGTGGAATGTCCTGGTATGAAGCCAGACTGAACAGACGACATCAAGTTGTTACGTTGAACGTGATTGTACAAAGGCCTGGAAATAAGTCTTTCGAATAGTTTGTCTTCAGAATTTAGCAATGAGATAGGTCTATGATGAGTGACCAAGGACTGGTCGCCTTTCTTGGGTATAGGACAGACATTTGCTTCTTTGTATGTTGTGGGAACAATACCCTGTCTCAGAGACTGATTAAAAAGAGAACAATACGGCGAAGAGACTTGCATGGCTGGCTCTCGTAGTATGCGGTTACTCAACCCATTAGGCCCCGATGCATTTCCGAGGGGCAGTGTTTCGAGTCTTGATTGGACTTCTAATGGTGTCAGTACACTTTAGTCTAAATGAGATTCAACAGGAGTCGGTTGGAGGTCGGGAAGGGCAGCGCCAGCTTCGTTCAAAACTGTTTGACATTGGAACAATTCATTTAAAAGGTTTGCTTTGTCATTTTCTTCTGTATAAACGTTATCATTGTATTCAAGCGGGGGTATGGATGAGGTAGATGTTTGGTTAATGAAATATTTTAGTGTAGACCACCAGTCTTTTGTCGCGGTTTATTTTTGTAATGGCTTTGTCTTTAGGTGTTTGTGTCGCTCATATTATTTTATTTTGGATAGCCTTTTGGCCATTTTGTGGGAAAGTAACTGTCCTTTTGGCTTTCCGCTCTTGGTTCCGTTGGGGCCTTTGGCTTTATGTTTGTATTTCTTTCCCTTTGGTGTCTCTGATCGGAGCTGTAAGTGAATTGTATCTATTCCTGATCATTGCCTCTACTTCTATTTTAGAACATAGCTTACGAGATTTAAGTTTATCACTTAGTTTATCGCTAAATTGCTGCTTACTATTCCGAACCATTGCGTTGATTTGTTGCGTAGAAGCGAATACAAAATAAAAAGGGAATTTGCACGAAATTGCCTTTTTTGTAAGGAAATTCACGTTTTCGGATGTCAAAATATCAGGTCAAAACAATGGTAGAATTTTATAATTTGTTTTATACCCTCAAAAACGGCGAAAAGTTTAAGGGTACAACATCATGTCTTCAAATCCTCCCTTCAAATTAAACAATAAAATCCGTGGAATATTCCAGCAATTTGCAAAAATCTTCTTCTCTCAAACCACAAGGCCTAGGTCTTTGATATTTGGTATGAAGCTTCATCTAGTGGATCTCTACCAAGATTGTTCAAATTATAGTGCTGGGGCAAAAAAATGCCCCCGCTCCGGGGCCGTTTGGTTTTACATGGGCTTATATAGGGAAAACATTTGAAAATCTTCTCCTCTGAAACTGCAAGGCCCAAGTCTTTGATATTTGGTATGAAGCTTCATCTAGTGGACCCCTACCAAGATTGTTCAAACTATAGTGCTTGGGCCAAAAATGCCCCCCCGCTCCGGGGCCCTTTTCTTTGTTTTACTTCTACTTTGCATATCAGGGCTGTTGTGTTTGTGCCGTGTGGCGGCTGTAAAAGGTCTCCCCGTACATGCATTTAATGCTCTTATTTTTCCAATCCTCAGGGATTGCTTATGCAATTGCTTTTCACTGTTCCATCAATTGACATCCTTTAGATACCTGTTGAAGGTCATTATTAAACCGATGTTCGTTCCTCGTTGTATAACAACTGCTTGTTTGACATCCCTGTACTTTAAGTAGACTAAGATGTTTTGTGGGCGTTTGTTGTACCTTCCTTCTATTCGAAGGAATCTTCTTCAGTAATTTTATATGCTGTTTTATTTATTTATTTAATAACCGGTATGAACATCCCTTTAGTTTTGACTCGCCCCCGCCCATAGGGGCTTGAAGAAATATATGGGCTGCATGATGCTTCCACGCAGAGCTGGATCCGGCAGCACACTAGTACTGGTAAACCGCTTAGAGGATCTAAGCCTGTCCAGGAACCGCGGTGCGAGGCGGACCGTCCATGCTAATAAACACTATTGGTTTCATTGGGCGACAGGGCTTGAGATGTCATTTCATCTCAGTGTCGGGTAAAAGTCCCACAAAATTGGAAGCAACGTCTCCAAAATGACCTTTACAGTGTTGACGGGGACGTTAAACCTCAAATCAAACAAACAAACAAACTTTAGTTTTGACGGTATCACAACCTTATTAACCAAAATGAGTATCACAAATACATGTAAAATATCAATATCACCCCTTCGGTTACACTCTGCTTCTTCTGTACGGATTCCCCATTCTATTAAGAACTTTAATACTATGTTGCCTTTGGTATTGGTTAGACCCTTAAATTTGTCTTCTGTAACTTCAGTTAATCTCAAAGGAGCAGGCAATACCAATGTTTTTGGGAGTAGTCTTCGTATAAGACTATCTCCTCTCAAATCGCCCATCCTTCGAAAATATACTAATCCGTGGAAAAGAAGTGGAATGTATCCTAGTATTTCTAAGTGCAATGCCAAGAGGTGCAGATGTTGTTCGCATTTAAGCACTGCGTCCACCGTTACTTCATCTGTAAACGGTAGACGCTTCTCTGTAGTTAACATGTCTGATTTGTCATGACAGTCTACAGATTTAATTTATCTAATTACTTGACGTGCTGCAAACTGTAATATGCAGTACGTCGGTCAAACTAACCGCATGCTTAAAACTAGAATGAACGAGCATTATCGTAGAATGAGTAAGCCTAAGAAAACTGACACTTTCTTGTATCGTCACTTTCGACGTACAGGTCATTCTGTAAATAACATTGTTATACAACCAGTGGAAAAACTTTATTACGATGCAAATTCTACATCTAGATTCAAAATAATCAAAAGACATGAAGCTGAACTGAAATGGATTAAATTTTTACAGACCCCTTTTCCACTGGGATTTAATGACAACATTTATCATGAGGGTAATATTTCCAGAATGCCGGACTTTGATATTTTCTCACTCCTGGAATGTCGAAAACGCAGAACTAGATCTCACAGCACCAGGAAAAATGGTAACTTTAAACGTAAATCACGTGCGTTTAAACGATACAATACTAGACTGAAGTGACTGTCAATTATATTATTAAATCATGGACGCCACTCTATGCTTTCATTTTTAAGTTCATTACCCGTTTCTGTTTTACGTCTTCTGGACACCGAGGCGAATAAATTCTACGATAGTTCTCATCAGTTATATGATGCGGCTCTGTTAACTAGAGGCTATACTCAGCATACTCTCCGTCCTTACATTGATTCTGAAATTAATCATAAACGCCATTTCTTCAAAATATCCTTCATTAATAAGGGTATGGATTTTATAGATTTGCCCAGTATCTTCCGTGAGAGATCGGTGCTTTCTTCCATTCCTGCTTATTTTCAAAATACTGAAACACCTATAATTTGCTATCAATATAACAAACCTGTTAGATCTATCATTTTTAATTTCAATAAACTTGTTTCAGATCTTGATATTGATACTAATACTCCTGAATCATGTGATTGTAAAAACTCAAAGTATTGCTATCCTGCTGCTGGTCATGTAATTACTGGCAATTTGAAAATTATTCCTGATTCTAGGATAAGGAATATAATTTCTAAAGGACCGAAATATCGGTTTCCTTCTAAAATTGATTTCAGAAAATGTAGAGATGAAATCGCTGCTTCCTTGAATGAATTCGGTAATCGATGGTGTAAGCGAGAGTATGTTGAGCATAAAGCCCTTAAGGACTGGAAATTTAGAATTTTAAAACTTGTGAATAAACGCATTTCTTTCTATTCTCAAAATACTAACTTATTACCTCCTAAGTTCAAGACGTCATCTTAAACTAGGTATTCAAGAATTTCATAAGAAGTTTGTTTTGGCCCCTGCAGACAAGGCCGCTAACAACGTCGTCGTTGTGTGACGGCTCCACTATGTTAACACGCTTAAGCAGGAGCTTGGTGGTACTAAGGCCTATGAACTTCAGCCTTTAGCTGAAGAGAGAGCTATAGTAGATAAACATGTTTGTCTTTCAGCCACCAAGTTTGCTGTGTGTGTTAACGAAGGCCAAGACAAGCTTCCTACGCTATACTGGTACCAAAACTTCATAAAAGACCTTACAAAGCACGGTTTATTGTAAATTCTAGCTCTTGCACTACCACTGAACTTTCTAAATTATTAAATTCCTATCTTTCTGCTATTAAAACGCATGTAATTAAATATTGTGATAAAGTCTTTGCAAGATCAGGAAGAAATCTGTTTTGGTCTATAAAAAATTCGAATGAAGTTTTAAATAAATTGAAATCCAGACATTTGCGTGCTTCTAGTCTGTCTACTTACGATTTTTCCACTCTTTACACTACACTACCTCATAATCTTATAAAAGAAAAGCTTAATGATTTAATTGAATGGGCTTTTCACAGAGAAGATTCTCTCTATCTTGCATGTAATGTCAGAAATGCATTTTTCACTTCTAAAGAGCATAATAATTATACACTTTGGTCATGTCAGAAAGTGTGTGACGCCCTCACCTTTCTACTTGACAATATTTATATAAGATTCGGTACTTATTTAGACAAATTGTGGGAATTCCGATGGGTACTAATTGCGCACCTCTTGTGGCTGATGTGTTCTTGTATTGTTATGAAAGAGACTTCATTTTGTCGCTTTCCATTGATAACCAATCTGAAATTATTGAAGCTTTTAGCTCCACTTCTAGATATTTAGATGATTTATTAAATATTGATAATAACTATTTTGATGGTTTGATCAGTCAGATTTACCCCCTAGAACTTCAGTTAAATAAAGCAAATTCTTCTGATACCGAGGCCCCGTTTTTGGATTTACATTTATCTATTGTAGATGGATTTGTTTCGTGCAAAATTTATCATAAACGCGATGACTTTGATTTTGAGATTGTAAATTTTCCTTTTTTGGATGGTGATGTTCCTCCTGCGCCATCCTATGGCGTTTATATTTCGCAATTAATTCGATTTGCTAGAGTGTGTAGTCATGTAACTGACTTCAACACTCGTAATAAATTATTAACGGCTAAACTCCTTAATCAGGGTTATCGGTACCATAAACTACGCAAAGCCTTTTCAAAATTTTATAGACGCCATTCTGATTTAATTTCAAAATTCAATATTGGTCTTAAATCTCTTCTGCAACAAGGTCTATCGGAACCCGAATTTTATGGTGACTTAGTATATAAATTCAGAAATATATATAACCGCAATGACTTCAGCACCCAATTTCGTAAAATCATTCTTCGATATAAAAAGATTGGGTACAACATGTATATTATACGACAGACTGCATGCATGGTAGTTAACCCAATCACGGTTGGCAACTTTGCTTCCCTCTTTAATTGCACGCCGGTGGGTCAGGCCTCAGATTCTATGACAGCTCCAACGTAAAGGCTTATTGAGAATTAGAGAGATCTAATTCAAGGTAATGTTGGTTGGTGTCTGATGCTCTGTCTCTGGTCGGGCACATGGGAGTCTAACTGTTGGTTTTCTTTTGCTCCAGCATTTCAGTGGTTTCTTGCTGTCGGGTCCTCACCGTTGTCTCACCTCTGTGGTTCTTTGATTTTTGTGTTCACGGAGATGTTGCACTGATGAGTTAGGAGACCTTCATGTGGACTGAACAAATTATTTGTCTAAATCGCGACGGAAGTAAGGGCGAGGATTGTGGCCACGTAAAATCGATTTAAGCCCCCCAGTGGAAATCTTCCACTGACCGTTCCAAGGCGGCTCTTCTGTGGCGATTTATTTATGTTGTTGTTTGTTACTTACTGTGTGTATCACTTTTGTCTTTTTATTTTGGATGGCCAAATGGCCATTTTGTGGGAAAGTAACTGTCTTTATGGCCTTCCTTTGTTTAGGTTTCCATTATGGTCTTGTCGCTTAATGTTTGTATTTCTTTCCCTTTGGTGTCTTTTATGGGTGGAGTAAGTTAATTGTATCAATTCCTGATCTTTGTTTTACTTCTACTTTATATAGGGAAAATCTTTAAAAAATCTTCTTCTCTGAAACCGTAAGGCCCAGGTCTTTGATATTTGGTATGAAGCCTCATCTAGTAGCAAGATTGTTCAAATTATAGTGTTGGGGCAAAACATGCCCCCGCCCCGGGTCCCTATTGGTTTTACATAGGATTATGCAGGGAAAATCTTTAAAAATCTTCTTCTCTGAAACCGTAAGGCCCAGGTCTTTGATATTTTGTATGAAGCTTCATCTAGTGGAACCCTACCAAGATTTTTCAAATTATTGTGCTGGGGCCAAAAATGCCCCCGCCCCGTGGCCCTTCGGTTTTACATTGGCTTATATAGGGAAAATCTTGAAAATTCTTCTTCTCCGAAACCACAAGGCCCAGGTTTTTGATATTTGGTATGAGGCTTCATCTAGTGGACCCCTACCAAGATTGTTCAAATTATAGTGCAGGGGCTAAAAATACCCCCGCCCCGGGTCCCTTTGGTTTTACATAGGATTATGTAGGGAAAATCTTTAAAAATCTTCTTCTCTGAAACCGGCATGTCTTTGATATTTGGTATGAAGTTTCATCTAGCGGACCCCTACCAAGATTGTTCAAATTATAGTGATGGGGCCAAAAATGCCCCCGCCCATGGGCCCTTTGCTTTTACATGGGCTTATATAGGGAAAATCTTTAAAAATCTTTTTCTCTGAAACCGCAATGCCCAGGTCTTGGATATTTGGTATGAAGCTTCAGCTTGGGGACCTCTACCAAGATTTTTCAAATGATAGCCCTTGGGCCAAAAATGCCCCCGCTCCGGGGCCATTTGGTTTTACATAGACTTATATAGGCTAAATCTTGAAATATCTTCTTTGAAACCACAAGGTCTAGGCCTTTGATATTTGGTACGAAGCTTCAGCTAGTGGACCTCTACCAAGATTGTTCAAATTATAGCCCTGAGACTAAAAATGCCCCCGCCTCGGGGCCCTTTGGTTTTACATAGACTTATATAGGGAAAATCTTGAAAAATCTTCTTCTCTGAAACCACAAGACCTAGGTCTTTGATATTTGGTATGAAGCTTCATCTTGTGGACCTCTACCAAGATTGTTCAAACTATATCACTGGGGCCAAAAATGCCCCCGCTCCGGGGCCCCTTTGGTTTTACATAGACTTACATAGGGAAAATCTTGAAAAAAATCTTCTTCTCTGAAACCAGAAGGCCTAGGGCTTTGATATTTGGTATGAAGCTTCATCTAGTGGACCTCTACCAAGATTGTTCAAATTATAGCCCTGAGACCAAAAATGCCCCCGTCTCGGGACCCTTTGGTTTTACATAGACTTATATTAGGGAAAATCTTTAAAAAAACTTCTGTGAAACCACAAGGCCTAGATCTTTAATATTTGGTAAGAAATTTCATCAGGTGGACCTCTATCAAGATTATTCAAATTTTAAGCCTCTGGCCACAAAGGCCCCCGCCCCGGGGCCCTTTGGTTTTAAATAGACTTATGTAGAGATAATCCTTGAAAATCTTCTTCTCTGAAACAACAAGGCCCAGGTCTTTGATATTTGGTGTGAAGCTTCATCTAGTGGACCTCTATCAAGATTGTTTAAAGTATAGCCCTGAGACCAAAAATGCCCCCGCCTCGGGGCCACTTGGTTTTACATAGGCTTATGTAGGGAATATGTTTAAAAATATCTTCTCTTAAACCGCAAGGCCCAGGTCTTTGATATTTGATATGTAGCTTCATCTTGTGGACCTTTGCTAAGATTGTTCAAATTATAGCCTTTGTTGATATTTGGTATGGAGCTTCACCTTTTTAGACCTCCCTCAACATTATGCACATTATAGCCCTGGGGTCAATAATGGCCCTCCCCGAGGCCCATTTGTTACGCATTCAAATGGATCAGGTGAGCGATCCAGGGCCATCATGGCCCTCTTGTTTATGAAAATCGGCTGTTTAGTTTGGTTGCTATGGCAACTTAGTTTCCATAGACTTATAATGGGGTAAATTGAAAAATGGCATTTACTGCCAAGTCATTGCAGATATTTTGACAAAACTTTTATAGAAATGTTTTGTTGAGTAAACTTCTCTCAGCCATACGCTTTTATGCCAACCTGAGGGTCACCCAGGTTGTGCCGGGGGCCATGCCCCACCCCACCACTTCATAAAAGGCCATATATACCTTTCAGATCCCAACACCTAAACCATATATATTCATGTTCCTATTGATAAGACGCATTCAGTGACACCAGCCCGAGGCCATGCCCCACCCCCTCCACTTCATAAAAGGCCCAATATCTCGGAAATCATTCAGATCACCACCCCTGAACCATATATACTCTTGTTCCTTATAAGACCCATTCAGTGACATTAACCCGGGGGTCCCCCGGGATGTGCCGGGGCCATGTCCCACCCCTCTGTTTCATCATAGGCCCAATATTTTGGACTCCTTACAGATCCCCATCCCTAAACCAAATATATTCTCGCTCCTTATAATTAGACACATTCATTGAAACCAAATTGGGGGTCTTCGGGACTTGCCCCACCCCTTCACTTCACAAAAGGCCTTAAATCTCAGAAACTGTTCAGAGCCCCACCCCTAAACCATATAAATTCATCTTGCTTATGATAAGACACATTCAGTGACACCAGCTTGGGAGTCCCCAGGGCATGCCCGGGCCATGCCCTACCGCTTGACTTCATTAAAAGCCATATATCTCAGAAACTGTTCAGATCCCACCCCTAATCATATATATTTTTGTTCCTTATGATAAGGCTCGTTCAGTCACACCAACTTGGGGGTCTCTTTGTGCTGAGGCAATGTGCCCCGCCCTTTCACTTCATAAAAGGCCATATATTTCAGAAATCATTCAAATCCCCACCCCATAATCATATATGTTCTTGGTCCTTATTATTAGCACACCTACTGTAGGGGGGTCCGCAGGGGCCATCCCTCTCCTTTCCACTTCATAAAAGAGCTTCATATCTCGGAAACTGTTCTGATTCCCAACCCTAACCATATATATACTTGGTCCTTACGATAAGACACATTTAGGGACAACAGTCTTGGGCTTTCTTAGGATCGACAGGGCATGCTCCAACCCCTCCCCTGTTTAAGAAGCCTTATATCTCCGGCCATACAGATCCCCACTGCTAAACCATATATATTCTTTTTCCTTGTGATAGACACAGTTAGCGATACCAACCAGGGCTCCACTGGATCCATGCCCACCCCCTCTACTTCAAAAAAGGCCTAATGCTTCATATACAGAGTCCACATGGGTGCTCATTTGGATACTGGGGTTCATTTGGCAGATTAAAATATGTTAAAATGTAGCTCGAACAAATTGACCTGAGACTGGTGAACTCTATTAACATAATTTCACACCCGACTAAATGCATGTATTTATATTCGTCGTTTTCCGAAGACAGCTATATTGTTATTCAATACATAGAGGTCGGTAAATGGGTCGCTTTTCACGAGATGCCGACAATTCCCGAGGAGTTTACGAAAGCCAACGTATAAGGCGATAGCATTTACTAATTTATTCCTTGCATAAAGGTTAGTCTCGGGTCAATTTGTTCGAACTATACATGGCTGCCATTGGGCAGTGCCCACCTGAGCTCTGGTTAGCATTGTGGCCCATGGACCTCTTGTTTTTTATATCTGTTCACAATCATAGGTTGTGGGGCTTGTTTAGATTTGCCTCAATGAGGCAGTTCTAAATAGAACAAACAACCGGTTTTGAGTAAAAACAAAATTTCATCAGTTTTGGGGACATGACTCATACGGAGGTGTTATTGTAATTGATTTGTCTGCTGCTCATATCCTTATTCTGCTCCGAAAACTGCTTAGCCTCAGAAGTTAAAAGGCAGTTCTGATAAGTACCCACAATCTGGTTTTCAACACAAAGAAAATACAGTAAAATACCTATACTAAGACCACCTTTGGGACTGTTCAACAGTGGTCTTAAAGACCACCTTTGAAAAGTCCCAAAGGTGGTCCCTGACCAGAGGATATGGTAGGTTAAAAAAACACAAAGACAAATTCTTCAAAATAAGCTTTTTATATCAGAATTTGTCCTAATTTTAGGTGGTCTTAAAAGCCGAATTTCACTATTTGTAGCTCACCAGAGCCGACGGCCTTATGCCTTATAGGATAGGCAGTTGTCCGTCCGTCGTCGTCGTATGTCTGGTGTCAACACTTTTAAACATCTTCTCCTCTGAAGCCACTAGGCTGGTTAAGCCCAAATTTTATCTGTAGCATCCTTGGGCAGGGGGATTGAAAGTTTGTGTTTTTTATGAAAATCGGCTGTTTAGTTTGGTTGCTATGGCAACTTAGTTTCTATTCACTTATAATGGGGAAAATTGAAAAATGGCATTTACTGCCAAGTCATTGCAGATAATTTGACAAAACTTTCATAGAAATGTTTTGTTAAATAAACTTCTCTCAGCCATATGCTTTTATGCCAACCTGAGGGTCGCCCAGGTTATGCCCGGGCCATGCCCCACCCCCACCACTTCATAAAAGGTCATATATCCCAGAAACTATTCAGATCCCGACACCTAAACCATATATATTCTTGTTCCTGTTGTAAAGACGCATTCAGTGACACCAACATGAGGGCCCTCATGGATGCGCCGAGGCCATGCCCCACCCCCTTCACTTCATAAAAGGTCCAATATCTCGGAAACCACTCAGATCCCCACCCCTGAACCATATATACCCTTGTTCCTTATGAACCCTTTCAGTGACATCAACTTGGGGGTCGCCCGGGATGCCCCAGGGCCATGTCCCACCCCCTCCATTCATTCATTGACACCAAATTGGGGGTCTTCCGCGGTGCGTCGGGGCCTTGCCCCGCCCCTCCACTTTACCACAAAAGGCCATCTATCTCAGAAACTGATCAGATCCTCACCCCTAAACCATATATATTCTTGTTCATAATTATAAGACGCATTCAGTGACACCAACCTGGGGGTCCCCAGGGATGTGCTGGGGCCATGCCCCACCGCCTCAATATTCATAATATCACAATAACTCGGAAACGTTACAGACCCCAACCCCTCAACCATACATATTCTTGTTCCTTATGATAAGGCACATTCATCGACACCAACCGGGGGGGGGGGTCTCCCGGGGCCTTGCCCCACCCCTCTACTTCACAAAAGGCCTTATATCTCAGAAACTGTGACCGGCCCCGATAGCTCAGTTGGTAGAGTGTCGGGAACGGGAGGTCACGGGTTCGATCCCGGGCCGCGACATACCAAAGTCGTTAACAATGGTACTAGCTGCTCCTCGCTTGGCACTCAGATTTACAGGGTAGAGCTAGGACTGGTTGACCCAGTGTCAGGATAATGTGACTGAGTGTGGTATCATGTAATGTGTCTGGGACATGATATTTCAGTGAGGCAGCACTATAAAAGTGAGCATTGAGCTCCCTGTCGCAACCAGACACCGTCGTGATATGACTGAAAAATTGTTGAAAGCGACGTTAAACCCGAATTCACACACACACACACACACACACACACACACACACACACACACACACACACACACACACACACACACACACACACATCTCAGAAACTGTTCAGAGCCCCACCCCCAAACCATATATATTCATCTTGCTTATGATAAGACGCTTTCAGTGACACCAGCTTGGGAGTCCCCGGGCCATGCCCCATCGCTTGACTTCATTAAAAGCCATATATCTCAGAAATCGTCACCCCTAAACCATATATATTCTTTTCCTTATGATAAGACTTGTTCAGTCACACCAACTTGGGGTCTCTTTGTGCTGAGGCAATGTGCCCCGCCCTTCCCCTTCATAAAAGGCCATATATTTCAGAAACCATTCAAATCCCCTACCCATAATCATATAATGTTCTTATTAGCTCACAAGAGCCGAAGTCTCCGGGGGAGCTTATAGGATAGGCAGTTGTCCGTCGTCGTCATATATCTGACGTCAACACTTTTAAATGACATCTCCTCTGAAACCCCTGGGCTTATTGGGCCCAAATTTCATCTATAGCATCCTTCTGCTGGGGGATTGAAAGTTTGTGTTTGTTTTGCCGAAGGCTCCGTGGGAGCTTATAGGATAGGCAGTTGTCCGTCGTCGTCGTAGTATGTCTGTTGTCAACACTTTTAAACATCCCCTCTGAAGCCACTGGGCCGATTGGGCCCAAATTTTATCTGTGGCATCCTTGGGCTGGGGGATTGAAAGTTAATGTTTTTAATGAAAATCGGCTGTTTAGTTTTGTTGCTATGGCAACTTAGAGTTTCCATAGACTTATAATGGGGAAAATTGAAAAATGGCATTTACTGCCAAGTCATTATAGATATTTTGACAAAACTTTTATAGAAATGTTTCTTGAGTAAACTTCTCTCAGCTAAATGCTTTTATGGAAACCTGAGGGTCCCTCAGGTTGTGCCGAGGGCCATGCTCCACCCCCTCCACTTCATAAAAGGCCATATATCTCAGACACCATTCAGATTCCGACCCCTAAACCATATATATATATTCTTGTTCCTATTGATACATTCCACATTCAGTGACACCAACCTGGGGGTCCTCCGGGATGCACCGAGGCCATGCTCCACCCCCTCAACTTCATAAAAGGCCCAATATCTTGGAAATCATTCAGATCCCCACCCCTAAATCATATATATTTTGTTCCTTATTATAAGACCCATTCAGTGACATCAACATGGGGGTCCCTCGGGATGTGCCGGGGCCATGCCCAACCCCCTCCATTTCATAAAAGGCCCAATATCTTGGAAACCTTACAGATCACCAGCATATTCTTGCTCCCTATGATAAGACACATTGGGGGTGTTCCGGGGTGCGCCAGGGCCTTGCCCAACCCCTCCACTTCACAAAAGGTGATATCTCAGAAACGGTTCTGATCCCCACCCCTAAACCATATATAATGTAGTGACCCGGCCTCTTTCAACCCAATTTTCGCCAATGTTTACATGTCTTTACAAATCGTCAAGTTGAATTTGCCACCTCTCCTTCTTTTCTCCGTATTTTCCGCCTGTGTAAAGGCACACGTGACACTGTCACTATCGTCTCTGTTGTCTAAATGTCTTAGTTTGGAATTAGATGCTGGTCAGCAGCCATACCAACACCCGGAACCTCCTTGTTAATATTGCATAAATACAGTCTCTTCATGTGAAGTTTATAGCATAAGAGTCTTGATTTGACTTCAATGGTTTTCAACAATTCAGTATTGTCCGGTATAATGTCAGGAACCAATTTCTGACAGTCGACGATCAGTTGTACCAAAGTATTAGCGTCTTGGATGCGATCTCGCCAGGCGTGTTGACCCAGACAGTCTTGGACACACTGTTTAATCTCTTTTAGATAACTATTTCTTGTTTCACTCAGGGCAGGACAGCGTACCAACATATGCACAAGATCTTCATCCTCAATAAGGCACAGTGGACAACTGGCATCGACTACTCCATCCAGCCCGAACTTTTGACACTGAACTTGCAGAAGATAGGTCCCCGTCAGGATGCGCACTTTTACGATAGCCCTCATAACATCCATTCTATTGGAGTTCACAGTATCCCACACAGCATTGGTACTCCCGATTTGAAGACCATCCACGTTACAGCGTTCCAACGTCGACCGCTCCCCTGCCTCCTTGCGAAGTTGTTCTGTCCAGTATACCCTGACTGACTTTTTAACTGACAATTTCCATGTTTCTTTATTAAAATTTAATATTTCAGATACAGAGGGTAAATTGTACTTTATCAAAACCTTAGCAATGCGCTTGAAGAAACTTCCCTCATGTTGAAGTGAATACTGCCTATTCCATAAATTCTGCATAGTTAAATTTGTACTTGTAATCACAGCGTAGAATAGACCCAGCTGTCGTTTTTCAATTTCAGCCTCTAATGGTAGAGCTCCTAAGAGTAGATATGTAGCAGCGTTTGAGGTTCTAGTTGATAGTGATTGAATGTTCTTCAATGTATCCAAATGAAATTTCTGAAGTTCATGCAACTGTTTCTTGTTAAGCGATAACAACTCCAGCCCATACAAAAGCCTTGGTAACACATATACTTGATAAATTTTATATGAGATTTTGGGGTTTAGACCATTACATCCATGTAATCCTGTCTTTATTAGTGAATACAATGTTCTTCGAGCTAAACTTGTTCTTTTTTGGACATTAAGTTCATTTTCTTCTTTTGCACTCCTAACTAGACCTAAGTGTTCAGTTTTGTCATTTTCTGATACAGCAGAATCCCCAAGATACCATTGTTTATTTTGATTTTTCTCCCTACTTGTAAATGGTTGTTATTCTGGATACAAGTGTTGTTTTAACTGGATGGATTTTATATCGACGTTCACTCGAAAAAGAGTTCGTTAGGTTAAACATAACCTGTACTTCGTCCGCACAGTTAGACAAAAACAGAAAGTCATCTGCCACTGCTACACTTCCGGTATATATCGTACCAATATGAGCATCTAATGCATTCCTTTTCAGGTCTTCCAAAAGCGGGTTAACATACAACTTGTACAGATGTGGCGATAATATTCCGCCCTGTCTAACGCCCTGACGAATCACAAATGCTTCACTGAGTTCATTGTTCCATTTTACTTTGATAGTCAGACCGCTGTACAGTTTATCCACAATACCCCAGCGGTCAGGTGCCACACCCTCTTCGAATAGTGTCTTTTTGAGTACCACATGGTTAACTACATCAAAGGCCTTGCTCGTGTCTATCGTGACTAGATACAATGGTTTTGATTCAAGTTTGGATTCATTAATCATTTCAGAACAAATTAACGAGCTCATGACTGGATTCAAGCCTTTTGTAAAACCAAATTGAAGGTCAGATTGATTTACATTCACTGTTTCTAATAACCGCAGGAGCACCAATTTTTCAAACAGTTTACTAAGTATAGGAGTCACTGTGATCCCGCGATAATTGTCCAAAAGGGTTGAGTCTTTGTCGCTTTTCGGAACCTGGGTAAGCACTCCACCGCTAAAGTATTCTGGGATATCTCCAGTACGCAGTACATGATTAAAAGTGTCTTTGAGAATAGGAATAATTGCATGTCCAGCAGTTTTCAAATGTTCAGCACACAGACCGAATTCGTCAGCTGATTTCCCTGCTTTCAACTGCTGTATACAAGACTTAACTTCCTGTTCTGTAAATGGTTCAGTAGATGTAAAATTTCCTAAATTTTTCAGTTCATGAATTAGCTCCAAGTGTAGTTCACAATGATGAAGATAATCATTGTCGAAACAGATGTCATCCTTTGAACCGCCAAATCTTCATAATAATTGTGTAATCTTTTTCATATCATTTTACCTCATGAGTTTATTCTAGTCAACAAATCTTTCATTTCGTTAAGTTCATGCAAATATTAAAAAGGCTGCCACCACTAATTATGTTGCGTGTTCGAGTCTTAGCAGTCGAGGACTCTGTCTGTTTATTTATATAGCTTCAAACTTTGCGCCAAGCTGGCTTCAACTTAGCCAAAGCTGCTGAAACGGTGCACTAAACCTTGGGTCTAGGCCTCGTGTCGAGGGGGTAAAAAGGGTGAACTTCAGATAGGAAAAGAAGACAATGAACAAGATATGATTTAACAAATTTCTCCTTTTTAATATTTGCATGAAACTTAACGAAATGAAAGATTTGTTGACTAGAATAAACTCATGAGGTAAAATGATATGAAAATCAATGCTAAGTCTGTTTCAAGTTACTAATAAATAAATGCTTCACTCTCACACAGTGATCAAACCATTCAGGCCCAGTTGATGAAACAAAACATGACAAAATGGTGAGGTAAATGGGGTTTATGACCTTGATTTACTAATACAATACAATGAGACAGCTTCGAGGGCCCTTTCCTATACTGAGTTATACTGACCCTGAGTATACACTACATTTATGCAAATGATGGAAAACATAATGGGAATGACAAGGTCAAAAGCAGAATTTTCTTCCTTAACACGTTAAATAAAAGACCCCTCTTCAAAGAAAGGAAAAACAATAAAATGTTCTTTTTGCTTAACAGTTGTTTTGAAAGAAAATCTAGACAGGAACCAAAGGAAAAGAAAATAAATTTACAGCCAAAAAATATGCGTCTGCGCTCTACGAAAGCCAAAAACTGAAGTTGTTTGGAAAATGTGGGAGAGCGCTTTTATAGCCCCGCTTTCCCATATCCCCCATCTCGCGGTTATTCTGCTATGGGATCGAACTTCCCACGACTCTGATGCAGTGGAAAATCCCGATCCGCAGCAAAAGAACGGTGGGACCATGTGATCCCCGGCCAGAATACCGGTGGGAAGTAGCCGGCAAAAAATACGATGTCCGCCATTTTGGATGGACAGATAGAAATCGTAAGGGTCATTAATTTTAAACGGACGACAGACAACTTTATCAAATTAAAGGCAGATTATTATTATCACCAAAATGACCCTAAATGAATGGGGAAAATTACTGTCACAATTAGAAATTTTCTTCATGTACCGATTGCTTGGAAAATGTTGTTGAATCTAGCATGACTGGCTTTGACAGTTGCAGTTTGACGTTTACACTTGACCGCGCAAACACACAAACAGTCCCGGCAACCTTTGCTTACACAATCAATACACATCCAATATGGAGGACACAGGTGGCAAATTCAACTTGACGTACATAAATTTATCAAATATAAAGTTCCTAAGACCACCAGTAAGGCTAATGATGGCTAGAAATTGAAGGTAAGCGGGTTTCTATAGAAAATGCCAAGTGGCAATTCTGTACGTCAAGGAACAAGTCGGTATTGATTGCATACAGCATAGAAATAAACAACAGCTGATTTGTAAATACATGTAAACATTGGCGAACATTGGGTTGAAAGAGGCCGGGTCACTACATTATTTTTGTTCATTATGATAAGACGCATTCAGTGACACCAACCTAGGGGTCTCTTTGTGCTGAGGCAATGTGCCCTGCCCTTCCACTTCATATTTCAGAAACCATTCAAATTCCCACCCCTCAATCAAATATGTTCTTGTTCCTTATTATTAGCATACCTACTGTAGGTGGGTCCGCAGGGGCCATTCCTCTCCTTTCTACTTCATAAAAGGGCCTCATAGCTCAGAAACCGTTTAGATTCCCACCCCTAAACCTATATATACTTGGTCCTTACGATAAGACACATTTAAGAACAACATTCTTGGGCTTTCCTGGGATCACCAGGGCATGCACAAACCCCTCCATTGTTTAAGAGGACTTATATCTCTGGCCATACAGATCCCCACTGCTAAACCATATATATATTTGTTCCTCATGATAAGATACATTTAGTGATAGTAACCTGTCAATTAGTGTGCCCATAACCTGAAGAGGAACAAATATATACCATGGTGCATTTGACTACCTTTTACAAGGTTTATGGCTCTTTGTGTTGCCAACAGAAATCGTTGTTACTGCAACTATCCAGGTTTTGATCATATCATTAACTTAAAATGACAAAGTTTTGTTTTTCACCATAAATTATCATAATTTACAGTTTTAGAGATCACTTTTTCCGCAAATTGTTCTATACAACATTTAGGAAAATTAAAAAAGGCAGTCTCTTGAAAGGGTTGCAAAATCTCAAGCCAATATTAAGGACATATATGGTATAAACATAATCACGATATATTGACATTTCAGACGTATGGGGACACTTGGCCTACGACCTTTTATTTCGATTCTATTGTAGCCTGTGGCATCAGATCCGCTGAATGGAAGTCTATCTTTTCCAAAGGTCAAGGTCATTTACTAACCTTTGTCATGGATGCCTCAGATTCAATACTTTTACCTTCTTCTCCACTAAAACTACTGGCCTGATTGAAATCGAATTACATAATGAGCCCTCAATGGGATGTGGCAATGAAAAGGTATTCGTGGGGTTGGTGTAACATGTCCAAGATGGCGTCAAGCCTGTATATGGTAACCTTTTGGAAATCTTCTTCTCGGGTATCAAATGGCCGATGACCTTGAAATTCAGTATGCAGCATTGTTCAGATATTGACATTCGGTTGTCATAGACATATTTAACATAAAGTTCAACTTGGTTACCTAGGCCATTGATTTGGGAAAACTCGTATGATAAAAAGACTTAACTCTTTTCATTTCAGGAATTGCAAGGCTAGTTTTTCAAGCCACAGTGGTTGCTGACAACAAAAACATGGCTGTCAGGGACAGGGCAAGTTTTTCTCACAGCGTATATACACATGGGCCTCTTGTATTTTATTCTGTTCAACTTAGGATACCGTTGGTCTTCCATCTGCCGTCACCCCAGACAATCAGTGGAATGGTTTGTGCTCGAATTTTGAAGTAACGCTCATGGCCATGGAAATAAGCGTAACCCTATTTTCCTTTTCACGCCGCACCTATCATAGTGCAGCTACTCTTATTTTATGATCATAAATTTTAAAGAATATAAAATGCCATCACGAAAACACGCCTATATGATTTTGACCCCATCAACCTCCATTTTTATGTAGAAAAACTGAGGTTAGCAAGGGTAAACATTATTTTTCTTATTTTTGCTCTAAAATATAGATTGTGGGTACTCGTTAGTGCACACTCTATATTTGAGCAGAAATAATAAATATAGGATAAAACTCATCTAAAAATTTCGTTTAGGCGTGTTTTCGTAATGTATTGTACAGGTCTCGGCATGTTGATACTGGGCTTTCCGTTACAGGTTTAGCCAAGAACGCTTTGAACCTACTTTGCAATTTACGGAAGAAGCATGAGAAATAACCGGACATTTTTTTCGTCAGACTTGCTTTGGCAGAATTATGCTCCACTTTTAGGCGAATGTGACCTTGCCAACAAGATATCTTGAGAACCAATGACTCAGGCCTATTACTACGAGTATGCCTGATAAATCGACTGCTGTCAATTCTTTCAATGCTTAGATTATGGCATGCCGTTTAAGAAATAGATCAGCTCTTGTAGTGATTTGTTGAGCAATAAATCCCACTTCGGAGGTCTGTTGTAAAGTAGATCAAAGCACGAGAGCGTAGAGCGAGTGACTTCTTAACTCACAACTGACGGACAAACTGTGATTTATTACACAACCAATTACACACTAGATCTGATCTAATTCGATTCTTACACACTAAAATTCAACAATTATTTTGTTGATTCCTTCAGATTCTCTCAACCTTTCACCATTCTTAGAAGAAATCTGTATAACATTATTGGCTGTACGAGGACTGTTCAAATATGAATGCAAGTAGAACGTTTTCTCTTGCACTAATGCGAAAATCACCCGGAAATAAATATCACGGCGTAGAAAACATTTTACCTATACATTGATACCAAACCTGTTAAATCCGTGCACTTAAGCCATGTATATCGTTCGATAAACACTGTCTACTCTTGTATACTAATACAAAACATGGTTGGAAAAAAGTCAGAGTACGCCGTTGAAATACGGTCCTATATTAAGAATCGTTGTATTCTTGGTATACGGTGCAAAGACATTTTTGATGAAATATGTTCGGTTTATGGGCATGATGAAATGTCTTTTCCGACAGTTTTTCGTTGGTGTAAGAAATTCAGCTGTGGGCTAGGCTCAACAGAAGATGCACCAAATGATCGTCGGCCGATAAGAGCAACATCTGCCAAGATGGTTGCTAGAATGAAAGAAATAGTTGCTACCGATGCACGATACACCACTAGGCAAATAGTTAGTATGGTTGGCATCTCATTAGGAGCAGCTCATACAATTCTGAAACGGGATTTGAAAATGAGAAAGATCTGTGCTAGATGGATTCCCCATCTGTTGACAGATGAGCAGAAAAAGACATGCGTTCAGTGCGCCAAGAAGTTGCTTAAAAAGTTTCCAAATTACAATGCACGGTCTTTCGCTAATGTCGTCACAGGCGACGAGACATGGGTTCACTTTTTTGAGCCAAAACGAAAGCTTCAGAACAAAATATGGGCAATAAAGTATTGCAAAAGACCATGCATTGCAAAGCGGACCATGAGCGTCAGGAAGGTAATGTATGCCATATTCTTTTCCAATCAGGGCCCTGCTATTCAGGTTGCTGTGCCTAAAGGCAAATCTTTTAATGCGAAGTTTTAAAAGAATAAAGTTCTTCGAAAATAAAGAAATATTTCAAAGAACGAAGACCCGCAACTGGTTTGGCCAATGTCAGATTGCTACATGACAATGCGTCATCGCACAAGGCGTTCATTGTGCAAGACTATCTGAAGCAGGAAAAGGTTGTTGAACTCCCTCACCCCCCGTATTCCCCTGACCTTGCCCCGTGTGACTTTTTTTGTTCCCGCGGCTGAAAAAATACCTTTCTGGTCGAAAATTTGTACAGCGCAAACACCTCGGTTCTGCAATATTCCAGTGCCTTCATAGTATACCTCGAAAAGACTACCAAAATGCATTCAATGATTGGATCAGAAGACTGAAAGTTTGTATATCTGTTAAAGGGGAATACTTTGAGGGGATAAAATAAATTTTTCATCGAAATCTATCACGGAATCATTTTTATGTGCTCAGTTGCATTCATATTTGAACAGTCCTCGTATCACAAACAGTTATGCCCTTTTGTTTTTATGCGAGAAAATAACGCGCGCTATTCGGTCCATTGAATTGTTGCAGAATTAGTCACAGCTCCTTTCCATTGCCTATATAGAATATGCGATGGTTATTACTACCGTTATTATAACATTATTTTTTTTTTCAGATAATTATACTGGTAGATACCATCATTTTCCATTGTAATATTGCACTAATTATTGAGTTTGTTAGCACGAAAAGGTGGCTTTTTCCGCATGTGAAACAAGCGAAGACTCAGATAAGAGGCTGGTCAGAGTCTTCGTAGATCGCAACAGACATCTGTGGTTACCAACACGGACGGTAGAGGGAATAGCGAAGACCTAATGCGACTGGATGTAGGTGAAGAGTGATTTCGATCTTATCCTAACGCGTGTCTTTATGTAGCATAATGATCCTAGGTATTGGGACATTGGGACAGATATGCCTAAGCAAACAGTGCAGATCCAGGCCAGACTGCTCCTTAAGGACCAGTCTGATCAGTGTCTAGACTGTTTGCCATTCCGTTTGCAACTTTTGGACTCCTTGCAGGATTGTGAAGCAAATTTGTTACAATTTTAGGAGAATTACAGCAAATCCTCAAAGGGGTCCAATTTATTTTTGTTTAGATTTTTACGGTATGCACAGCCTTATTTATGTATAAACCGTGTATGGTAGCTCTCGCTACGCTGAATCAGACAAAATATCGCCGGCATAAAAAAACTGAATAAAAAGATACAGTGTTGGCGATAAAAAGGAGCCAGAAATTAAACTTTATTTCAAGGAACCATAATAAAATGCCATTGACGAAAGGCATAACAGTTGTTACAGCACTCGTCGTAGTCTACAGCTTGAGTAAGTCTCTCTCTCTCTCTCTCTCTCTCTCTCTCTCTCTCTCTCTCTCTCTCTCTCTCTCTCTCTCTCTCTCTCTCTCTCAACAAAACAGCAAAATGAGTCACATATATAGTCCATTGACAATAACTACTGAATTTCAACAATAATTCATATAATTTTCAAAGATTATACTGCATGGCAATTTGCTACATTTCGGGGGTCTGGTTCCCAGCTCAAATGAATGGGCAACCAGCAGATAAAAGTAGGTGTGGCTTAGTCTTGGTGGGCTGGCTACTTCGTGGGGGGGGGGTAAACTGATAAGGATTATAGGTTATACATGTAATTGAATATCACAAACAACTGCTGTCCATATATTAATCAAATAAAAAAAAATGTTAAATTAAAATAGTTTTGGGTCGATTGTAGCCGATAATCTAATGCAGATGGCCAAGACTCTTTACAATAGACACCCGTGAGAAAATATTGTTCCATATTCAAAACAGTTTAAACAAGAAATATCTTCAAAAAAAGATAAACGGCGTAAGAGATATTATTGAAACTATTTTGTAGTTCAATATGAAAAGAAGAACGTTTTAAAACTTGAATATAAACTTTATTACGAATTCAAACAGTATCAAAAGTATTAGAAAATGCCATGCCACTCAGGCACCTTTTTGATAAAGAGTAAGCAAAGTGTACCACTATGCAGCCAATCGATTTCTTCAGGCACCGATGGGCGGGGGCTTAACAGATTTGTTATAACAATATTTGAAGAAACATTTCTGTGAAATAAAAATCCAAGCAGCCCTTATAAATGAGATTTTGAAAGATTTTGTTGCTTTAGCATCAAGAGGGATAACTCCATAAACTTTGAACAATCATTCGATGTTTCAGACAGTTTGATTGCAACGAGACCAGTAGGGCAGAGGTCACTTAAATACTGTGAACATGCTTTCATCTGAGTCTACACTGTTTACCCAAAACGATGTTTTATCGAAATTATATTGTTTCGTGCTTTTATTTCTAGCTCACTTATTCCAAAAGGATACTTAGACTATAAACGGTTTTCTTTCTCTCTTTTATTGTCTATTCCTGTTACGCAAGGGCAACTAGACCTGTCAGAAGCTGACTATAGCCCCGCTATAGCGCTTTCTGAAGTCATGACACATCTAAGAATAAGAAGTATATATTTTAAAAAGATATACGACCTAGTGGTAAGTCGATTATTATTCTAAACAACAGAAATTGATCTATGGTGTAAGGATTCAGGACTTTACAGTCAAATACTAAAAGTGTTTCACGTTTCGAATTTCCCTCAGTCGAATACCGCCAGTCATACGCTGAGTTAAATGGATTAGTTTCAGTAAACACTTTTTTTAATTTTGCCAAACCAAAAATTTGTTTCTGACGATTGATAAAACGATTGAGCTGGCATTTAAAACTCCACATAATTTTGACGCAAAAAAAGTACACGATTAAGGAATCAAAACCACTGAGCCGTTGTTTTGTAAAATAAAAAAAACTTGAAGACGTCTGTGGAAGAATAAGTCACATGAATACCAAAATTTAACATCGTAGGCCCAGTTGTTTCTGAGATATTCGTGACACAAATTTTCAGTGTTTGCAAGTTAGAGAAAAATTAAACAAACAAATTGAAGAATAAGCACAAGCAGGCTGATTCTAATAAACGTCATGATCAATTTGTATGCACCGACGTAGATGTGACGTTGCATAAACAGTGTGGGGGATCACGTGGTTTTATACGTCATCAAATATGGCCGACAAGGACTAGAAACCTTTCACATAAGATATATTTTTGTCGTTTATAAGTCCTTAGATGTAAATATTGGACTAAAATACAGTGCAGAGTACGACAAAAAGTAATTAAGGCAAGGCCGTGTACTTCAAAGTATCAAAAGATCTTTTTTGTTTGAGTTTAATCGTTTCCGAGTTGACAGAGACTTATTATTACGGGGATTCCGTACACTGTTCATGAACTCGAATGGAACAGGAAATTTAGCCGTACTTACCATAATAAAGTCTGGAATCACGCCTTTTGGATACTCTTTTTATCAACAAAATGAGTGTATTTATAAAATTTGACAAGTCAAATCTGTATTCTCGCTGAAATTGAGCGTTTTTGTCCAGCTTGATCACGTACATCTGTTCAATGACTATGATCAAGTGCACTGACATTTTGAAGTTAATAAGATCTCGTGCACTGTAGTTAAATATTCGGCTTTAGCTTCCTAAACTAGGGCCAGCACCCCTAAAGATAGGTTCGGTTGCGTTGGTTCTCTTTCAATGTTAGATAACCCGTCTAGAAAGTAATGTCTCAGTGATCTACTTTGTTATTCGTAGGTCACGCAATTATGAACTCATTATGAAAAAGGTTTAAGTTGATGATTTATTCTTTATCATCATTAAAAAGAAGAAACCATTTTGCGAGAGAAAATAGTAAAAAAAATCAGTTAGTTTTACCTTTCAAATTCAATTGATATATTCAGAAGTTGGGTTAGAAATTGGGGCGATTTCAGTCATATACCAAGGTTCAATATTGGACTTAAATCTCTTCTGCTCGGAGCCCGAATTTTATGGTGACTTAGTATATAAATTGAGAAAAATATATAACCGCAATGACTTCAGCGCCCAATTTCGTAAAATCACTCTTCGATACACAACGATTGGGTACAACATAAATGTTATACGACAGACTGCATGCATGGTAGTTAACCAATCACGCTTGAAAACTTTGCTTCCCTCTTTAATTGCACGCCGGTGGGTCAGGCCTCAGATTCTATGACGGTTCCAGTGTAAAGGCTTATTGAGAATTAGAGAGATCTAATTCAAGGTAATGTTGGTTGGTGCCTGATACTCTATCTCTGGTCGGGCCCATCGGAGTCTAACTGTTGGTGTTCTTTTGCTCCAGCATTTCAGTGGTTTCTTGCTGTCGAGTCCTCACTATTGTGTCATGTCTGTGGTTGTTTGATTATTTGTGTTCACGGAGATGTTGCACTGATATAACTTATCAGGCCTTCACACGGACTGAGCAAATTATTTGTCTAAATCGCGACGGAAGTAGGGGCAAGGATTGTGGACACATAAAATCGATTTAAGCACCACAGTGGAATTCGTTTCCGCTGACCGTTCTCAGGTGGTTCTTCTGTCGCGGTTTATTTTTGTTATGGTTTGTCTTTGGGTGTTTGTGTCGCTTATATTATTTTATTTTGGCTAACCTATTGGCCATTTTGTGCGAAAGTAACTGTCCATTATGGCTTTCCGCTATTGATGTTTTGATTAAGTCTGTTGTTTCATGTTTGTTTTTCTTTCCCTTTGGTGTCTCTGATGGGAGCTGTGGGTTAATTGTATCGATTCCTGATCATTGCCCTCCACTTCTATTTCACAACAAGTAAATCACCACTTTCGGACTCGGATGACCCAGTTATATGAAGAATATTAAATTATTCTATGCTTGTTAAATCGAGAATTATTCCATACAATTACAGCGATTTCTACCGCGGCGGAAGATGCGGATGGAAGTCGGGCCCCGTAAAACTGGTGTTAACCTGGCAGTAATTATAACTGGCCGTCAAAAGAATTTTTTACGTATTACATGTAATTCCAAATGTGCCATTATGACGAGCATTGTTGTTACTCCAAACACCGGTTGATGTTGGGGAATAGAATGACTGCCTGATGACGTAGGAAGTATAGTGATCTTTATCCTGGCTTTCCTACTAAGCGTCCGCAATGAGCATGGTTTTCAAAACGTATTTATGAGCCACTGCTCAAGATGATATATATTATGTTTGAATAGCAGCTTAAAAATACAAGAGAAGGAGATTTTATTAACCGTAAGGCGGTGGACTTCCAGCCTTCATCCGGACTGAACAAATAAATTGTCCCAACAGGGCGAAGATTGCGGCCGCTTAAAATCGATTTAAGCCCACCCCCCCCCCCCCTTCCCCCCTCCCCACCACTCAAGTGGAATTCTTTTAACTGACCGTTCCATGGCTTTTTTCTGTCATGGTTTACTTTTTGTTATTGTTCATCGAATGTAAGTATCGCTTTCATCGTTTTATTTTGGATAGTCAATTGGGTTTTCTCTACTGTTGTTTCCAAAAGAGTCTGAGTCTAGTTACTTCATGTTGTGTTTCTTTCCCTTTTGATGCCTCTGATGGAAGCTGTAAGTTAATTGTGTAGATTCCGGATCGTTGCTTCATTTCTATTTTTTAATTCATCCAGTACAAATACCTTTAAAAGTCATATACGTATTTATCTTACAGTTTTAACTTGACAGGGTTTCGTCTTCGTCTGTTAGGCATACATAATTTTTGTTTTTACAGAACCTTTGTGTACCACATCCTAAGAAAACCTGTTAACAAACTAGAAGAAAAGTGATATAAAGAGCAAAACGGTGAATATGTTGAGGAGATATCTAAGATGGAACAAAATGGTGTGAAGAAACCAGACAGTATTTTAAATATAAAGTGAGATACGCCAATTTATGTATGGATCTACCATGTACTTTCCCCTTTTCATAACATCCCCCACCCAATTTAAACCAACAGATAAATTGCTGAGCATTTTACTCTCTACTTTTGAACTAAAATGATCATTTACACAGCGATTGAGATTAATCACACAGTTTTACAGACATTTTGAGTTAAAAGAAATATCGCCATATCTTAATTGCATTTTAAAAGAATGATTCTAAACAAAATATTTCCAGTCACATGTTTTCAATACATCTGGCTAGATTGGAGACGGACTGGATTTGGAATAGGATCTACTTATTAGTTTTTAGTAAGATGAAGAAATGATAGCGTGCACTGCACTCAATGTATTTTGATCGCGCACACTGCATTACCAAATTGAGTTCTTAGTACACTTGAATAATTCACACAGCATTACATTTCGCTATAAAACTTAAATGAATGGCGATTTACTAGTATGTTGCAATGTTTTAAATACCGGAGTGTCTCCAGCAGAGACATCTAAGATTGTATAGCTGTTTAACCTATAATGCTACGAGTATCACAGTTTTGTGAAATTGACTGTCTATTATCTGTACTCTCAACACTTAAAACGGATACACATATTTAAACCGAGAAAGGAAGGAATAAAATGAGTATTCCGTAAGAACAATAAATGTTTTCTAACAACCCAAAGCGGGTCAGACCATCACGAAAACACGCCTATATTATTTTGACCCCTTCCAATCCCACATTTATATAGTTAAAGTGGGATTTAAGGGATGTACATTATGTTTCTTATTTCTGCTCAAAAACATAGAGTGTGGGTACTATGTTTTGAGCAGAAATAGAAAAAATATCACAATTTTCATCTTAAAATTACATTATTTTGCCACAAATTGGCATTGTATTTGTAAAGGCATGTTTTCGTAATGCAGCCCAGTTTCGGATACTAAAGTATCATCAGTTACCCTGTTAAGATTGATGACGCCGCACACCAATGACAAAGTTTGCTCCAATTTCCTTAAAAGTTTCAAAGGGACAGTTTTTTTTTTTTAAAAGTTTCAAAGGGGCAGTTGTTCGAAAAACTGTGATATAAACAAAAACATCCCGAATAACAGTAGTTTAGTTACTTCAGTCTAAACCATTAGTAAGTTATCAGAATATGCATAAAGATCTCGAAGGACCAAAAGCTAAATATGGTGCAAAAATCTTGATTTTCGAGCGAAGCAAAATTATATGAATGGGTCCCGACTTTTGCTGAGCGGGGTCAGATAAACATGTTGGTAAGAATTTCAGTTTTGAAATGAACACGCATAACAGACTTTTCGACCGCCCAAATCGGTTAAAGCGTGTAAGGCAGCGCTATGTTAATTAATATCGCGTACACACTAGAAAAGCTAATGCAAATTAAGTTATTACATGAGTACTCTGCATTTACTTAATGCACATAGAAGTTTCTATAGTAGGGACTAAAATCATACAGTAACTTATTTCACAGTCTGTCTTTGAGTAAAATCTTAATAAGCATTGCGTACACTCGGTGGCATAACTTTAAGCGTAATTACTTCTTACACATTAGTGCCCGACAGGTTGTTTGCCTCACTGGGCGTTATGTCGTTGATCCAGCTGACAAGGCATCTGACAATATTGTGTTTGTTTGCAAAACACACTATATAAACTGCTTAAAAGAAGAGCTTGGTTTGAGCACTATGACAGGCAACCCAACATATAATCTGTTTTCTTTGTCCAAAGATGAAATTCTGCGAAACCACCAATCGGTGATGCTTTCGTTTGGAATTTCCCTCCCAGAGGAAGATATGGAACTTCCAAAGTTGTACTGGATTCATAAGCTTCACAAGAATCCGTACAAGCAGAGATATATCGCGGGTTCAGCTAAGTGCTCAACCAAGCCTCTTTCACAGATCCTAACACGAATCCTTACTGCAGTTAAAGATGGCCTCCAGAAATATTGTGATACTGCATATGCAGGGAGTGGTGTGAATCAGCTGTGGATCTTGAAAAACTGCAAAGAGCTTGTAGAACATCTTCAGGCACAGTCTTTTCTCTCAGTAAACAACATAAAATCTTTCGATTTCTCAAGTCTCTGCACAACTATTCCTCATGATAAATTGAAATCTAAATTCAAGGAAATCATAAATCAATGTTTTTCCACCAGAATGGTAACGGTCGCTATCAATATGTTGTCCTTGGCTACAAAGACACATACTTCTTCGAGATCACTCTGATGCACCACAAAAGTACACTGATGCAGATGTCATAAGGATGCTGGAATATCTAATTGACAATATTTTCATGGAGTTCATTGGCTTATTATTTTAGCAAACAATTGGCATACCAAAGGGTAGTAACTGTGCACCGTTGCTTGCCGACTTGTTCTTGTACTCGTATGAGGCGGAGTTTGTACAAGGTCTCCTCAAAGCAGGCAAGAAACGGCTTGCACAACAATTCAATTTCACCTAAAGATATATAGATGAGTTATTGTCTCTGAAAATGCTAAATTCGCAGAGTACTTGGATTTCATCTATCCACGTGAACCTGAATTTAAGGGAACAGCAGAGACTGCAACCTCCTCCTCATACTTGGATTGTTATTTTTATATTGAGAACGGGAAGCTTACTACTAGGCTGTACGATAAACGAGATGACTTCAATTTTCCCATTGTTAACTTTCCCTTCCTGATCAGTAATATCCCGTCTGCACCAGCATATGGAGTTTACGTTTCACAGTTAATCCGTTAAGCTAGAGCCTGTTACAAGTATCAGGACTTTATGGAACGTGGGAAGGTGCTCACTACCAGGTTGTTATGCCAGGGGTATCAAACAACCAAACTGGTATCAACACTAAAGAAGTTCTATTGGGGGGGCACCATGATCTTGTTGATCCGTACAATGTGGCCATTTCCAGAATTATTCCTGATATGTTTGCCAATGGAAAGCCATAGGAAGACTTCCAAAATCTCGGTCATACCCTTCTCGGCATTTACACCTTTTCTTCGTTCGTGTCGATGGGCATGGTGGGTGAAGCTTGCTTACCAAATAATGCTTACTATCCGCAGGCGCCTGGTTACACTCTTCTGGAGTCCATGTCTGTTGATCTGAACATTGATATGTGCCATTTTGTCTATGGACTAATGATTTTGGATTTACGCTTTGGTACTACTGACTAAACTACATTTATCGTGATAACACAAATTCTGCAGGTGTAAAAATATACTACCTTCCCGTTTATGATCGGGAAGTATTATCATATTCTGGTGTTACGTTTCCACGCCTTTAATTGTATGAGTAAAAGTAATGTACATGATGTTGCGCACATGTAACAGTAAACTTTTGCACGACAATCATTAAACTGAATGGAATATATGGCAACACATAATATCATGGGGGTTGGGAATTGCCCTTTATACTTATCTTTACCGGAATGCAAGGCTAAAGTTTCGGGCTGATAATGGAGCTTCGGTTTGATAACGCGGGTGATAACCAAAACTCCAGGCGATGATCTTTAAGAATAATATAAGTACACGAGATCATCGATCTTGTTTGGCAATGCACGGTATCATTTATGGGGTAAGCAGTGTACGTGATCATTTATTAGTACTTTTCAAATCTAATGGAGCTAGAATTGGTTTTCGCAATTTTTATGGCTGAAGAGGGAAAACTTCACTGACCAAATTTGTTGTCCACTTTTAAGTAAGATCTTGTCACTTTTCAGGTGTCATCACTTCGACAATATGGAAAGGACCCATGTTAAATGTAAAACAAATGTACCCCTTCCCCACCCCCTGTTTTAGCTCACCTGTCACATAGTGACGAGATCACTTTTCGTCAGTCGCTCGTCGTGCGTACGTGCGTGGGTACGTCCGTCCATAAACAATTTCTTCAAACGACATCTAGTACACTTCTACCAAGATTTTCAAATTATCGCCATGGGGCCAAAAATTGCAGCCGCCCCGGGGCCCTTTGGTTTTACATAGTCTTACATAGGGAAAAGATTTAAGAATCTTTGCGCCTGAAACTAGAAGGCTCAGGTGTTTGAGTTTTTGGTATAAAGCTTCGCCTTGTGGACCTCTATCATGATTGTTCGAATTATAGCCATTGGGCCAAAACTGCCCCCGCCCCAGGGCCCATTAAATTTCATACACTTATATGGTGAAACCTTAAAAAGTCTTATCTGAAACCAGAAGGGTCAGGTGTTTGATATATGATATGAAGCTTCGTCTTGTGGACCTCTATTTAAATTGTTTAAATTATAGCCCCGGGGCCGAAAAATGCCCTGAACCGGGCCCTTTGGTTTTAGATTGAATTATATAGGCAAAATGTGTATTTAAATTATAACCATGGGGCCAAAATGACCCCGCCTCCGGCCCCCTTTTCTTTAACATTGACTTACATAGGAAAAATCTAAAAAAAATCTTCTCATCTGAAACCACAAGTCCCAGGACTTTGATATTTGGTGTGTAGCTTCATCTAGTGGACGTCTATCAAACTATAGACCTGGGCCAAAAATGTCCTCGCTCTGGGGCCCTTTGGTTTTTTTACATTGACTTATGCAGGAAAAATCTTTAAACTATTTTTTTTTCTGAAACCGCAAGGCCCAAGACTTTGATTTTTGGTATTAAGCTTCATTTAGTGGACCTCTATCAAGATTGTTCAAATTATAGCCCTGGGGCCGAAATGTCTAGTGGACCTCTATCAAGATTGTTCAAATTATAGCCCTGGGACCATAAAAGTTCCTCGCTCTGGGGCCCTTTGGTTTTTACTTTGACTTATGTAGGAAATATCTTTAAAAAATCTTCTTTTCTGAAACCGCAAGTGTGTGTGTGTGTGTGTGTGTGTGTGTGTGCGTGCGTGCGTGCGTGCGAATTCGGGTTTAACGTCGCTTTCAACAACTTTTCAGTCATATCACGATGGTGTCTCGTTGCGACAGAGAGCTCATTGCACACTTTTATAGTGCTGCCTCACTGAAGTATCAGTGACACATTACATGATACTACACCCAGTCACATTATCCTGACACTGGGTCGACCAGTCCTAGCTCTACCCCGTAAATCTGATTGCTAAGCGAGGAGCAGCTAGTACAATTCTTAACGACTTTGGTATGTCGCGGCCCGGGATCGAACCCGTGACCTCCCGTTCCCCGGAGCGGACACTCACAACTGAGCTATCGGGGCCGGTCTGAAATCGCAAGGCCCAGGTCTTTAATATTTGGTGTGAGGCTTCATCTAGTGGACCTCTATCAAGATTGTTCAAATTATAGCCATGGGGCCACCCCCATCCCCGCCCTGGTGTTCTTTGGTTTTATATTGAATTATATAAGAAAAATCTTTAAAAAAAATTCTCCTCTGAAACCACAAGGCCCAGGTCATTGATATTTGATGTATAGCTTCATCTAGTGGACATCTACCAAGATCGTTTAAATCATAGCCCTATGGTTAAAAATGGCCCCGCCCCGGGGCCCCTTTTGGTTTTACATAGACTTACACAGGGAAAACATTTAAAAAATTTTTCGTCTGAGACCAGAAGGCGCAGGTGTTTGATATGTGGTATGAAGCTTTGTCTTGTGGACCTCTATCAAGATTGTTCAAATTATAGCCCCGGGGCCGAAAAATGCCCTGACCCGGGGCCCTTTGGTTTTAGATTGAATTATATAGGCAAAATCTTTAAAATCTTCTTGTCTGAAACCAGAAAGCTCAGTTCCTTGATATTTGGTATGAAGCTTTGTGCAGTGGACCTCGACCAAGATTGTTCATATTATAGCCCTGGGGCCAAAAATGGCTCCTCCACGGGGCTCACTTGTTTTACATTAAACCTTTAAAAATGTTCTTTCCTGTATTCAGAAGGGTCAGGTCTTTGATATTTGGTATGAAGCTTTGTCTAGTAGACCTCTACCAAGATTGTTCAAATCATAGCCCTGGAAAGAGTTTTTCAGGGCATTCTTATAGGACTGGTATCTACGATACTGTGAGTTATTCGCTCTTGATGCCCTTGTCTTGGTTGACACTGTTGCACGGGTGAAGTACCTATCCTTGTTAATTGATACTGTGCCAGAATGTATCTTGTAGAAGAAGATGAAGGAGGACTGCTCAAGACGGGTCTCCAGGGATGGTCACTATAGCTCATCAAGCATGTCACCGACGCTACTTCTATTTCGCATTCGTCCGCAGGTCCATCGAGCAGCAGTCCCCTGCACCTTCTTCACTTGCTGAATCTGAGTTTTAACATAGGGTTGCTAAATGGGTGATGCATATTCAAGTTGAGGGCGAACCACTGTTTTATATGCAACATCCTTTGTCTGCCGAGGTGCAAAAGCCAAATTAAGTTTAAGGAACCGTACACTGTAAAAAATTAATGGAAACATTACACCAAAACTGGCGGCAGCTGAGCTGCCACCAGTTTTGGTGTAAATTATCTCCATTGTATGCTCGGTAACTTTTCACCGAATAGCCGGCTATTAATCCAGATAAATGGTATAATTACGCGACCGAAAATCGGCGAAAAGTTTACACCATAGTGTAACTGATCTTCTTTACCGGTGTAAACGTGCCATCATTTTTTTGAAGGAAACGTTTCCGGGTGTAATGTTTCTTTCCTTCTGTTGGTGTAACATTACACCCTTAATTAAAACTGGCTATACCCCAGTTTACATTTGTGTATTTATTTATTTTATTTTATTTTTTATTGGTATAGAACTTATCATACTCCGATACCCCTTTCATAGGGTACCTTTGATACACTTCTTATAAGGTATCAGTTACCATTTTTTCAATGGTAATGTTATAGCTGGTGTAAAAGTCTGCACTTTCCATTAATTAGAATTTGTATAATTTATTTTTTAAACAGAAATTGTGTTTATACTGAAATGGAGTTTATCTCATTTTAATCTTATTTAGCAGGATTTTCATTGCGCATGAAATAACCCTATAATCAATATTAATAATTATATAAGTTGTATGATATTTATGCCGTTTTGAGCTATATGACACTAAAGAGGAACAAAATAACGTATGTCGTACATATAACGCATGTTATACGACTAGTTACACGATTCGACAAGAAACGTTAACTTCCGTTACGATGAAACAAAACACCAGTATTGGTGCAGCAAAGCACCGATAAGCTGGAAAGATAACACTTTCAAAGTGTAATTACATTTTTACACTGAACATAACGAAATGTTATCCATAATTTGAAGAAATATTACACCGATGTTCACAGTTACACCACCCTTCAAAAATATTAACCTGTAGTAATGGCTAAAATTACCCTATTTAGTTGCAAACTTTACACCATAAATAGTGTAATTATTTCAAACACCAATTGATACGAAACGTAACACTTGTTTACAGAATCGTTACACCAAACACCACAATTGCATAATTTATGATTATGACACCGGTTTGAGTTTTAATTGACTATGTTGTAATGGTAAGTGAAAAATTACAGTAGTTACGTAGTGTAGTTACTTTTTTGCAGCAGTATACACATTTTCAACCAATCGCAAATTACAATTTATTCAATCGAGACTAATATCAATAAGTAGGTCAAAAGCCAGCTTATACAGCTACGCCGAAAAATTCCGCATATTTTAAAAGTGAAACTGTCGATGGAGCTGATTATTTTGACATTTTATTTCATGAACGCACCTGTCGTCCTATTTACTTTTCAATGATTGTATACACAGGGACTCAATTTGTGTATGAAAACATCTGCGTGTGCAGATTAACCCATTTTGTACCGAAAACCCGAAAACGGGTAATTGGCAAATGATCAGTCGCCACAGATCAGGGCCTTCACTGTTTGCAAAAGGTTCGGTCATTTTCCAAATAAATTCTAAAGAGAACACAATCTGACACCCAAAAATTTTTAAATGGACTTGTGCTATATATATTTGTTTGCTTGAATTGAGATTTTACGTCCCCATTAACACCTTTAAGGTCATTTTGGAGACGGTGCTTCAAATTTTGTGGGACTTTTACCCGACACTGATATGAACTGATATCTCAAGCCTTGCCGCCAAAACAAACTAAAAGGGTTTATATGTAGGGACGGTTCGACTCCCACCACTTTGCCTGGGCAAGCTTAGATCCTCTAAGCAGTTTACCAGTGCTCTTTCAGCTCTGCGTGAAAGCATCATGCAACCCAATCTATTTCTTCAATCCATTGGGTTATACATAAGATTGAACAAAATGGGTTCGATGTTTATTGGAAAATATACGGAGTTCTGGTTCAAGGTAACGTAACAATCGCATCAGAGTTGTAAGCAATAAAAAATATCGATGACGTTGCGAGTTAGTCTAGCTCCTAGACCTTGATGTCATATTGGCCAATGACCAATCTTCCTGTGTGTTTTTATCAAATATGAAATCTTGTTAGACTTTATCTTGTCTCAGACATTTTCCCAAGATAAAACAAGTTGCTATCAGAGAGGGAAAAAGAAGTAAAAAAAAAATATAGAAGAATATTACTTAACTTTAAAATATGATATCCGACTAGTAGCTAGTCTAGTTGCGAGTGAGTAAAACCCCTACTGCAGCGGTAATGGGACGTTTCGTCCTGGAGACCATCACAAAGCCGGGAGGATTTGTCCTTGGGTGCAACTAGTTTTTTTTTTTTTTATTGATTTGATGTTTAACGTCCCAGTCAGCGCTATTGAGGTCATTTTTGAAAACGCTGCTTCCAATTTTGTTGGATTTTTACCAGACATTGAGAAAAAATTACTTCTCAGTCCTTGCCGCCCATTGAAACCAACACGTTTTATATGCATGCACAGTGACTCTGGACAGGCTGAGATCTTCTAAGCGGTTTACCAGTACTCATTTGCGGTTGGTTTAAGCTTTACGTGGAAGCATCACGAGCCCACTATATTTCTCCAAGGCCTACTGGGCGGGGGCAGTGGGTGCAATTGTTATTCTTTGTAAGTGTTCTGAGTGGGGATTAGAAACGGAAAATTAAATAACAACCACATAGAACACTTCCATAAAATAATAACAATGCGTAAGAATCTGGTCTAGAATCATGGGTTGGGCTTTGCCAACAATGTAGACCCAGATCAGATGTGGTGTCTGATAAGGGTCTACACGTTTTGCTTTAAAAAGAAATTAAAGTTAATGGTTAAACGAAACAGTTTTAGTCTCAAGTCTCGGTTTAAGACTATTTCCCCAGTCTATTCTCAGTGGCAATATGGTAACCAGGGGAACTAGCTCAAAAATGAGTAAATGGAATTTTGTTCCCTCGACACACCCGGGAACTCTCGAGCTAGCTCCATCACAAGGAAACCTGTAAACAAAGGTAGGTCTCGAAGAGTTTAATAACCTTTTATTTTTCTTTGTAAGCTATTTATAAAAAAAATCCGGCAATGCAGTGCCACATAGAAATGATTTAACGCTGTACCCCGCTAGAATTTGCCATGGAAATTTGCAACACTGGAGAATAAATGAAAGGAAACTTTATATCACGGACCTGAAAAATTTGCAATTTATGTCAACACGGAGATTTTGGCCGACGATTTTTCATTTTCCGTTAAAAGTACGCCCTTCACACCCCCAGAAGCAACATCCCTAGTGAAATGAAACATGGAAAGTTTGAAATAAGCAAAACATTTTGGCTGTGATTACGTAACTTGCGACTTATGACGAAATTACTGTCCGAGCTAGTCTTCTCGACAATGAGCTAGTTCACTCGACATGGATATAGTGAGATGAAACATTCATCAGATGACTAGGGCATGATTCGATCTCTTTCTATGGTCCCGCACAGTTTATCCAACTGGTTTCTTTACCTCTGGCTAGTGGGGTAACAAGATACTATGCCCCCAAGACGTCCCCCCCCCCCCATCAATCGTTTCTCTCTGGTCGTTTCGCCCCCATTTTGCACATACCCAAGTTTCTTGAAAATCAGCCCATGGTTCTAGAGAAGATTTTAATGGTTTTTCGATATATGGGCGTGGAGGCCATCTTGGTCATGGGACCCAGATGCCGCGAACAAACTATCGTTTCCCCTATCCATAAAGCCTAAACACAAATTTCGACAAAATTGTTGAAAGATAAGAAATAGATTGCTGGTAGTGATCACAGGCTGGAAGTCAGTCCTTAAACTGAATAGATCACGAGCGCGTAGAACGAGTGTTCACGGGCGCGTAGCGCGAGTGATCTTTGCACTTATGAATGACCGACAGACAGTGATCTAGAACCAGTGGGCTGATTTTCAACAAACTTTGGTATGTAGTATCTAGGACTGCAGCTCAACATAACTTGTTTAAACGATGACTCTTGGTTTATCACAAATAATCAGTTCACCTGCGGGAACAATAAAAACAAAAATCTTCAAAAAGAGAAGTAGAAATCAAAATTCAAGCCTTCAAACGACAATGGTATTTGTGTGCATATATATTTTCTTTCTTTTTCATTCAACCTTCCATTCTATTCACCCACCAACCCATCCATCCGGCCGTCCGTTCGTCTGTCTGTCTGTCGTCCGTACATTTGTTCGTTCGTTCATCCGTCCTCCAATGAATCCATCCAAATTCCCTCTCACTTATCCCTCTCTGTAGTGTACCTATCCATCATCCATCCATCCATCCTTCCATCCATCATTCCATCCATCCATCCAACATCCATCCATCCGTTGATCCCGGCCCCCTCCAATTGGGGCTTGAAGAAATAAATGTGCTGCATGATGCTTTCACGCAGAGCTGAATCTGACCGCACACGAGTACTGGTAAACCGCTTAAGAGGATCTAAGCCTGCCTATGCAAAGCTGTGCAAGTCAGACCATACATGCTTATAAACTCTATTGTCCCACATGGAATTCCCAAGACCTTGCACACATGCTCGAAAACACAAGCGGGGAAACAAAGCAATCAAACAAACAAACAAACAACAATAATAATAATAAAGTTTTCACTTACGTCCAGAGTGAGAAACGAGAGTTAGTTGACTAGCGAAATGTTTCATTTATAAACTAGTGAAAGACAACTGGCATCCCGCCTTTTTTATCTAAGAAAATCGAAATTAAAACTGAACGTCCAGTGTGAGTTTAACCGATTAACGTACTTAAATTTCAAAACGTACATCTTTTTAAAAAAGCATGAAAATGCCACTTTATTTTCCACTAATAATAGATTTATATCTACAGCTAAATACAGCTCGTATAGGTCTACTTTCACTTTTGTTTGGTAAAGATTGCGATTGCTTGTAATTACGTTAAAAGAGCCTTATGAAAACTCACTTTATGTGATATCACGTGAACAAGTTCGTGAAATGAACACCCCTGAACCCAACTGTATAAAGAGGAAACTGGAGTTTAAGAGGGGGAGGGGGTAAATATTATTTTTCTTATTTCTGCTCCAATACAAAGGTTGTGGGTTTACGTTAGAACATAGAATCGCCTAAATGGGGCGGTTCTAACGAGTACCCACAACCTATGTTTAAAGTACGAAAATATTATATTATTTTTCTTATTTCTGCTCCAATACAGAGCTTGTGGGTACACGTTAGAACATAGAATCGCCTCAATGGAGCGGTTCTAACGAGTACCCACAACCTATGTTTAAAGTACGAAAATATTATATTATTTTTCTTATTTCTGCTCCAATACAGAGGTTGTGGGTACGCGTTAGAATATAGAATCTCCTCATTGAGGCGGTCCTAACGAGAACCCACAACCTATGTTTGAAGTATGAATAAGACAAATATCATGGATTTTCATCAGAAAAGTAGGCCCCCGCCCACCGGGGCTTGAAGAAATAGATTGGCTGCAGGATGCTTCAACGCAGAGCTGAAACCGACCGCACACGAGTACTGGTAAACCGCTTATAGGAGCTAAGCCTGCCAAGGCAAAGCGGTGCGAGTCGGTCCGTCCATGCTTATAAACCCTATTGGTTTCATCGGGCGACAGGGCTTGAGAAGTCATTTTATCTCAATGTCGGGTAAAAGTCCCACAAAATTGGAAGCAACGTCTCTAAAATGACCATACAGTGTTGATGGGGTCGGTAAACATCAAATCAAACAAACATTCTCTCCCTTTCGCTGATTTAAGAAGGGCAGTTGTCCGTTTCTGGTAGAAGAATGTGCACTGTACTGGTTAACCGTATAAGCCTGCCCAGGAAAAGTGTGGATAGGTAAACTGACCGGTTCAAAAATGACCTAAAATATTGTTGACTGGGTCGTTAAATTCCAATACAAACAAACAAAATTTTCACATCGGTGTCGCGGTGGTGCAACTGAGAAGATTTTCGCACGTAGTTTACGAACGTGCATCACGATTACACACCCGCGCGACATTGTGCATTTTTATATCTCTAAAATGGTTACTTTTCTTGTGAAAAAAATCCGTGAATTTTTTCTTGTTTACATAATCATGTAAACTGAAAACATAGATTGTGGGTGCTCGTTTGAACCGCCTCATTTGGGCGGTTCTAACGAGTACTTACCGCTTCATTTGGGCGGTTCTAACGAGTACCCACAACCTTTCTCTTGGAGCAGAAATCATGAAGACAAATAATGTATACCCGATGTTTTTTCTCTCTATATATATAATGTGTGGCTTATGTGAGTGTTCATTTCACGTGATGACTGTTAATGCACTTTTTTTTTTTAAATATTTTGCTCGTAAAAGTCTGTTTGGATTTTTTCTTCTTCGCGGATTTAATAACGTAATGAATATGGCGTCATATCAATGAACTTTATGTAAAGGTACATTCGAGCCGCGCCAAGAGAAAAGATGTGAACATGTACATATGGCGAAGTCTTAATAAGAAGTAAGCCTGCGCAGGTGTGCAGTCTAGTCACAGTCTTCGCTATGTACTATATGGCTGCCTATATGGCTGCCTTGTGAACTCGATTTTCGTCATGTGGGCCGATAAGACGGGAAACTTCGGCTGACTTGAATCTTCACTCTTTTCGCTTGCCACGGCTCATCTTTAATCCGTTTCACCGTCACGTTTGCATCAATAACGCGTGCCTAGCGGCCCACTTTTGAACATATGCAAACGGGTAGATTTTGTTTGAGTTGAGGTTTTACGTCCCCTTCAACACTGTTAAGGTCATTTTGGAGACGTTGCTTCCAGTTTTGTGGGACTTTTATCCAACATTGAGATGAAATGACATCTCAAGCCCTACCGCGCATAGAAACCGCCAGGGTTTAAGGAGCAGTCCGACGCGCATCACTTTTCCTCGGCAGGCTAGACCTAAGCTGTTCATCCTTACTCAAGTTCGGTCGGTTTCAGCTCTGCGCGGAAGCACCGTGCAGTCCAATCTATTTCTCCTCGATGGGCGGGGGCGCCAACGGAGTAGACAAAGATCAGCTGGCGCAGTGCACTGTTAATGTACCGGTGCGCTATATATATATAGTACTTGAACATGTAAAGGCATTGATCTCGTTCATTGTCACAAATGAACGCGCAATCTGACCAGCGTCTTCTTTAATATGCGAATGACTTTTTATTGTCTATTGCCATAAATGGATTCCCAGTCTGATTAGAGTCTTCGTCCTGCGCTATATGTATAGTACGTGTGGAAACTAACTCGAACATACTAAGGCCATGTTCTCATCCATTACCATAAATGGTCGCGCAGTCTGGTTAGTCTTCTCGCTGTGCTATATGTATAGCCTTGAAAGATAATTAATCGAGACTGATGAGGACTCATTCGTCGCCAAAAGTGGCCGCGCAGTCTGACCATATCCGTCGCTGTGTGGCACGTGTCTAGTAATTGGAGATAATAAATCGCCACATTTTTCATTGCATAATGAATGTTTTAAAATCAGATACTGTCGCGTATTTTTTTTGCGAATTTACCATTAAAGTACATTACGAGGACTGTTCAAATATGGATGCAACTAAGCACATAAAAATGATTCCGTGATAGATTTCGATGAAAAATTTATTTTGTCCCCTCAAAGTATTCCCCTTTAACAGATATACAAACTTTCAGTCTTCTGATCCAATCATTGAATGCATCTTGGTAGTCTTTTCGAGGTATACTATAAAGACATTGGAATATTGAAGAACCGAGATGTTTGCGCTGTACAAATTTTCGACCAGAAAGGTATTTTTTCAGCCGCGGAAACAAAAAAAGTCACACGGGGCAAGGTCAGGGGAATACGCGGGGTGAGGGAGTTCAACAACCTTTTCCTGCTTCAGATAGTCTTGCACAATGAACGCCTTGTGTGATGACGCATGGTCATGTAGCAATCTGACATTGGCCAAACCAGTTGCGGGTCTTCGTTCTTTGAAATATTTCTTCAATTTTCGAAGAACTTTATTCTGGTATAACTTCGCATTTACAGATTTGCCTTTAGGCACAACAACCTGAATAGCAGGGCCCTGATTTGAAAAGAATATGGCATACATTACCTTCTTGACTGCAATACTTTGTTGCCCATATTTTGTTCTGAATCTTTCGTTTTGGCTCAAAAAAGTGAACCCATGTCTCGTCCCCTGTGACGACATTAGCGAAAGACCGTGCATTGTAATTTGGAAACTTTTTAAGCAACTTCTTGGCGCACTGAACGCGTGTCTTTTTCTGCTCATTTGTCAACAGATGGGGAATCCATCTAGCACAGATCTTTCTCATTTTCAAATCCCGTTTCAGAATTGTATGAGCTGCTCCTAATGAGATTCCAACCATACTAGCTATTTGCCTAGTGGTGTATCGTGCATCAGTAGCAACTATTTCTTTCACTCTAGCAACCATCTTGGCAGATGTTGCTCTTTTCGACCGACGATCATGTGGTGCATCTTCTGTTGAGCCTAGCCCACAGCTGAATTTCTAACACCAACGAAAAACTGTCGGAAAAGACATTTCATTATGCCCATAAACCGAACATATTTCATCAAAAATGTCTTTGCACCGTATACCAAGAACACAACGATTCTTAATATAGGACCGTATTTCAACAACGTACTCTGACCTTCTTCCAATCATGTTTTGTAGTAGTATACAAGAGTAGACAGTGTTTATCGAACGATATACATGGCTAAAGTCAACGGATTTTAACTGGTTTGGTATCAATGTATAGGTTAAATGTTTTTCTACGCTGTGATATTTATTTCCAGGTGATTTTCGCATTAGTGCATGAGAAAACGTTCTACTTGCATTCATATTTGAACAGTCCTCGTAGACATAGGGTCCTATTTTTATTCTAAAATTGGCCAATCTTAATTTGATGAAATGTATATAAAATTATATTCAAATTAACGGTAAGATATTGAATTTTTATAATCTTAAACCACATTTTCGCTATCTAGCGTAGTAATGCTAAAATTTATGTCCCTATTAACTTCTATATATTTTGTCGCGTAACTTTAATCGGACACAGGTAATTTAGTGGATAACTATTGTCCCACATGGGTTTGACAGTTAATGCCATTTATCAGTTTTCCCCCATTACATATAATAATTAATGATTATAAGTCTATGGAAAATCTAAGTTGTCAGGGCAACCAAACTAAAGAGGCGATATAAAAAAAACACACAAAACCCGTAAAGGCAAATATGGTGAATATTTCCATTAACTCCCAGCCTCATAGAACATACAGTTTCTGTGGTAATAATTTTTAAGTATTTTTTTATTAATTTTTTTTCATTTTGGTTTCTATGGCAACCAGTAAAAATGAGCAATAGGCTTAAAATCATATGGCAGATGGTAGATTGCTTAAGAAACATTTCTATGAAAGTTGTGTCAAACTTTCTGCAAAGGCTTAGCAGTTGATGCGATTTTTTTCAGTTTTCCTCATTATGTCTATGGAAAATCATCTGAGTGGCAACCAAACTAAAGAGCCGAATTTCATAATAAAAAAAAAAAAAACAGTAAAGGCAAATATGATGAATATTTCCATAGACTCTCAGCCTCACAGAGCATACAGTTTCTGAGGAGATGATTTTTAGGTGTTTTTTTTTTTTTTTTTTTTTTCATTTTGTTTCCATGGGAACCAATACAAATGAGCAGTAGGCCTAAAATCATATGGCAGATAGTAGGAACATTTATATGAAAGTTTTGTCAAAATATCTGAAAAAGGCTTGGCAGTAAATGCCATTTTTCTTTTTCCCCATTATAAGTCTATGGAAACTCTAAGTTGCCATAGCAACCAAACTAATGAGCCGATTTTCATAAAAAAAAAAACAAACAAAAAAAACAACAAAAAACAACACAAACTTTCAATCCCCCGGCTGAGGTGAAATTTGGGTTTTATCGGCCCAGTGACCTCAGAGGAGATGTCGTTTGAAAGAGATGACGCCAGACGACGACGACGACGGGCAACTGCCTATCCTATAAGCTCCCCCGGAGCCTTCTGCTCCGATGGGCTAAATACCCTGAAAAAATATCATGATCACTTGGTTTTTCTGGTCGCATCAGAGTTACAAATAAACTAATCAACAGGACCAAAAAAAATTATCGATTTCGTTGCGAGTATTGGTAAGACCCCTTTCTATCGCGGTAACGGGACGTTTCGTCCTGGATATCATCATCACAAAATCGAAATAATTTGTCCTTAAGTGCATTTTTATTCTATGTAAGCGTTCTAAGTTGGGATAGGAAACGGACAATTTAATAAAACAACCATTTTATCGATACGTTGCTATTTATAAAGCCCCGTACACACGCGCGAACTGACATACGTAAGTAAACTCGCATAAATGCAACTCTGTATACACGTACGTAAATTAAATTATTTATTTCCACATGATATTATAGCTGACTATTTTGTCATTCCAATTAAAATTATGAATGGACTGACACAGAATGCTGCCGTATTGCTTGGAAATGGTTTTCAAGCTCGAAAATAGCAAAAGCAAGCAGTTATGGAGCCATAATGAGATTAACAGTTGTTTTATATAACTAACAGAACAAAGTAACCTATTGCAAATGATTACATATTTACGATAGAAATGGAGTTGATGCTGTAATAGGGATTCCGCTGTGTATCGCTAGAGAGCACCACTGGAGACAATGGTCCTTATCATTACCTGCAATCCCAGTTTTGGGGTCGATTGGTAACGATTGTTTACCAATCGACCCAAAGTTACAACGCATAGAAGTCTTCATCATAGCGAAGTCTGTATTTTCTCGTCATTTGGGTACCATCGCAGCGCCATTTGTGATGAGTTTGAGACGCGCCTTTATAATTTTGACCCCCCCCCCCCCCTTAGACCCTACTTTTATACAGTGAAACTGGGGTTTATGGAGGTATACAATATTTTCTATTTTCTGCTTAAAATAAATTGTAGATGCCCGTTAGGTTTAGACCGCCTAATTGTAGATGTCCGTTAGAACTGCCTCCCGTTAGAACCGCCTCGTCGTGGCGGTTCTAACGAGTACTCACACTCTTATGTTTTGAACATTAATATGAAAAAATATCAGTTTTTATTTTTTTTCTGAAAATTTTCAGATTTTGATGGTAAATTTTTCAATGTATTTGATTAGGTGTGTTTTCGTAATGATGATGCTCACGTGAGCGCAAACGATAAAAAGCTTCTGTGCTTAGTAACGTCGGGCCGATTGGAAAACAATCCATCTAAAAAAATATTTTATTTCATTATTTGTTTGTGTGTGTGTGTGTGTGGGGGGGGGGGGAGGTACAGTGATTTCCGACAATTGATTGATTGGTTGTTTGATTGATTGACAGACATTTTGGAAAAGGCATGGTTGAGCACGTTTATTAATGATTGGATAAAAATCTTGGGCAAAGGTAGACGCACTTAATCTGGACTTCGAGAAAACTTTTGATAACCGACGCCCCCCCCCCCCCCCCCCCCCGCAACCCCACCCGCATTAACTCCCGAAATCCAAATTATTTGGTTATGACATTGGGGGAGAAGACTGAAATGGATAGATTCCTTGCTTTGCTTCAGAATACAGCGAGTTGTTGTTAATGGCGAATCTTCAGAGTGGGTTCCAGTTTTGTCTAGGATCCCACAAGGGACTGTTTTGGGGTTTCGTTGGGCGACAGGGCTTGAGACGTCATTTCATCTCAATGTCGGGTAAAAATCCCACAAAATTGGAAGCAATGTCTCCAAAATGACCAATACAGTGTTGACGGGGACATTAAACCTCAAATCAATCAAACAAGGGACCATTCAAGGTCCACTGTTATTCTCCCTGTATATTAATGATATTGCCAGTGATATTGACTCAGAAATAAGGCTGTTCGCAGTTTGCTACCGGGGAATTAGAGACACATAGGACTCACTGAAACTCCATAATGATATACTTAGGCAAGGATGTTTGTTTGTTTGATTTGAGGTTTAACGTCCCAAATAACACTATTTAGGTCATGTTGTAGACGTTGCTTCTAATTTTACCCGACACTGAATTGCAATGACATCTCAATGACATCTCAAGCCCTGCCCCCCAGCCACCCACCCAACGAAATCGATAGGGTTTATATGCACGGACGATCCGACACGCACCACTTTGCCTGGGTAGGCTTAGTTTGATTTGAGTTCATCATAGTGCAGTTTATATTTTCTTGTTCTTTGGGATTATTGATTCCATTGTGGAATTTTGAAAATATTTAAGGGTCACTGATGAAGCCTAATTGGCCTAACTAGCTAGTCTAGTCCAGAAAAAAAACTTGTATACTCCATACTTTTTTGTTATGCGGTGTATTTAAGCTCACCACAGCCGAAGGCTCCGGGGGTGCTTATAGGATAGGCGGTTGTCCGTTGTCGTCTACGTCTGCGTCACACTTTCAAACGACATCTCCTCTGAAGCCACTGGGCCGATTGGGACCAAATTTTATCTGTAATATCCTTGGGCTGGGGGATTGAAATTTAGTGTTTTTGTGTGTTTTTTTTTTTTTTTATAAAAATCGGCTCATTAGTTTTGTTGCTATGGCAACTTATAGTTTCCATAGACTTATAATGGGGAGAATTGAAAAAAAATGGCATTTACTGCGAAGCCTCTGCAGATATTTTGACAAAACTTTCATAGAAATGTTCCTTAGGCAATCTACTATCTGCCATATGCTTTTAAGGATGTTTGTTTGTTTGATTTGAGGCTTAACGTCCCAAATAACACCATTTAGGTTATGTTGTAGACGTTGCTTCCAAATTTGAAGGACTTTTACCCGACTTTTACATTTGCATTGTTGCCATGGAAACCAAAATGAAAAAAAAAATAGAAAAAAAAATACTTAAAAAATATCTCTTCAGAAACTGTATGCCAGTTTAAACATATTTTATTGCATCCTCCAAACAAGCAATAGGGTCGGGCCACTAGTTCTACCAACATTAGTTACGGCCCTCCCCTAATAGAACTTCATTGCAGCAATATACAGACACATGATAATGGCAAAGTAAACAAGTATGCACTACAAAAAATACGAAAAGGTGATGTAGTAAAAGTTATAATAATGTAAATAACATACTAATCAAATAAATGATAAGATAACGGAATGGAATGTCATAAGATGAATTGTCATTTTGGCCTTAGTGAACAGCAGACTAATCAGTAAACCTTCTGGTGTCCTTGATAAAAGTTTGGACGGCTGTGAAAATAGTGACATTTTCTTCTGGTGTGAGATTTTCATTTCCAAACAAAAGTTTTATTAATATTTAGTGGATTGAAATTCCTCGTGGATCGAAACAATGCGATTCGTTCATTGATAAAGTGTCAGCATCTAAAGAAATAATGCTCTGCATCTTCAACTTCTTCAGAACAACTGCATGTAGGACTTGGTGACAGATGATTAATATACAGATCGAAAAATAAATTACTACAGTTATTTCTAATTCTTGCATGTAGGACTGAGATGCGTCTACTACCAACTTTGTAGTATGTGGGAACTATTGAATTAGTTTGTGTTTTTTTTTCAACTGGTACTTAAAGCTAGACAGAGACGGTGAATTACGTAATTCTAAGTCAAGCGAATTCCATGCCGAAATAGACGAAGGAATACATGATTTACCAGAAATTTCTGTCCTGCAAAAGGGAACAGTGATATTGTAATTATTTCGTAAATTATAGGCATTTGTTTCTCCAACAAGCGGTGGAATTAAATCGGATACATATGAAGAAACAAGACCATTAACTGATTTATACATGAAGATAAGTTTCTGCTGCTTCCTTCTTTCGATGAGTGACACCCACCCACTCTCTTTATAAAGGTTATCTAAGGAAACTGATCTTGTTAAGCCTGTAACAATGCGGGCAGCTTCGTTCTGAAGTTTTTTGAGAGACTCAATGTCTCTTTGTGTGCAACCGTCCCATACAACACAAGAATACTCGATGATGGGCAATAAGTATGAAAGGTATATTTGGTTTAGAGCAACCCGACTAAATGTATCTCTGAGTTTCCTCATTATACCAATAACTTTAGAAGCACTCTTAAGAATATTTTCAATATGGTTATGCCATTGTCCATTATTGCTAAATGTTAAGCCTAAATGTTTGTGTTCTGTTGCAAATTTGATAGGTGTACCGTCAAAGATTAAATTTGGTAGTGATTCACTAAATCTTAGAGTAAAAAGCATTGCTTCGGTTTTAAGGGGATTAAAATTAATTAACCACTGAGCAGCCCAGCTGACTAACATACGTAAGTCATGATTGATAATACCTTCAATGTCTTTGATGTTTGCTGCAGAGTAAAATAGAGAGCTGTCATCAGCAAATAAACGTGTAAGACTAAGTAAAGATTCAGATATATCATTGACATAAACCAAAAATAATAAAGGGCCAAGAACAGAACCTTGAGGAACCCCAGCAGTAACTCTCCTCAAGCTTGATGAGCTGTTTCTTATAACAACTTTTTGCTTTCTCCCACTTAAATAGTCACTTATCCATTCAAGTAATTCCCCTTCTATGCCAAACTGTTTTAATTTAAAGATAAGTCCCGTGTGCCACACTCTATCAAAAGCCTTAGAAACGTCTAAGAAAACCATGCAAGAATATTGATTATTATCGAAAGTTTGACAGGTGTGACGGTATATGTCAATAAGTTGGAAAGTTGTAGAATGATTAGGCAAAAACCCAGATTGGTATTTATAGAGTAAATCATTTTCATGTAAAAAGTTAAAAATATGTTTAAAAGCTATTCTTTCCTGCAGCTTACCAACGTTACTTAAGAGTGAGACTGGTCTAAATGTTGAAGGATCAGAGTTATCTCCCTTTTTGGGCAACGGTATTACATTAGAATATTTATAAATTTCTCCAAATTTACCTTCCCTAAGAGATCTATTAAAAAGAATGCTAAGGGGGTACAGCTATTTCTTTAGAGACAGCTTTCAACATTTTATTACTAATTCCATCTGGCCCTGTTGCTTTGTAGGGATTTAAAAGTTCAATGAGGGAAGCAACTTCATCTGGGGTACATGTAATACAAGATATTCTATTTTGACATTTATATTCAAAAGCAGGTAATATAGCATTTTCATCATTTACAGTGGAGATAGATGTAAAATATGTATTCAACAATTCAGCCTTATCTTCGGTTGAAAAACAGAAGTCGTTTTGACCAGTGACCGGATAGGAATTGAGAGGTGGAATTGAAGAAGAGCTGCTATTTCCTTTAACAAAGCGGCGTACAACCTTCCAAAATTTTTTTTGTCATTTGAGTGAAAGTCAGATATGGAAAATTCCAAATTATTGTAAAATTTCTCTTTTGCATGCCGTTTTAAATTATTAACTTTACTGCGAAAAAAACTTGTACCTTGCCAAAATGTTTTGATTTCCTGATTTGTTGAATTAACGCTTTAACGTGTCTCTTTTTCTAGATACTCTTCTTATTTCACAATCATACCAAGGTTTGTCATCCAGTCTGATAAGTACATATTTGATGGAACACACAAGTTAACAAAGTTAAGAAAATTATTATTGAACTTAGAACAGGCTTCATCCAGAGTTCCTTCCCTTAGACAAGTCCAATCAAAGTTAGATATTTTTTGTTTCAATAATGTAAAATTTGCCCTCTTATATAAAAAAAAATCAATCTATTAAAAACACCTTCTGCTTCATATTGAAATGGTAATGTTAAATATGTTGCTTTTTGGTCACTAATGTTGGCTGGAACAGCTATGGTCCCAGAGTCAAGAAAAGGCAAGTCTTCTGGAATAATAATTGGGTCAAGAAGTGCTTGTTGTCGGGTTGGTTCATTAATAACATTTGACATGGAGTTGATAAGTAATACATCCTTTAAGTTTTGAAAATTAGGATTAAGTTGGTCTTCATTTAGGTCTCAATCAATAATAAGGTTTTTGGAATGTTCAAGGGCTCTTTCAATTTTTAAGTTTAGGTAGTTAAAGAACTGAGCATCTGCTGTTGAAGGGCTATAAAATAAACCTATTAAATATATTTCATTCTTTACCTTGATTTCTATCCATATTGATTCTGCACAAAAGATCTCAAGATCCAGTCTTCTCACATGGAGCAGGCTTGAGTTTACGTATGCCATAATACCCCCACCATGATTTGTTCTATCCTTTCGGTATGGTGTACAGTAACAATTGGAAAGAGAAAGCATGTCTGTAGAAACGTTTGCATCTAAGTGGGTTTCCGTAAAACACAAAATATTAAAATCAAAGAAATTATCAAGTATGAAATCTAATTTGTTTCTAATACTCCTGATGTTTAAGTGCAAAATTGAAAGATCGTGTACATTTTCAGGACCTGGATTGGTTTCAATATCTCCGGCTTGAAGTAGTAAAAAAGAATCACAAAGAAGCATTGCAGATTGCAAAAAATAAAAACCATGAGAGTATACGTATGGTGACAAATGCATGACAATAGCTTTTTAAGTGACACAAAAAGAATAAACAATGAGTACAGATTTAGAGTTATTGTGAACAAACTTCTGCTGCTTGAGATGCAGTGATGAAACAGACCAACAGAGGCCCTCCACTGATCAATGGAAATGCCCATTGCACAATACGTTTGTCAACTGTATGCTCTATGAGGCTGAGAGTTTACGGAAATATTCACCATATTTGCCTTTACAGGTTTTGTGTGTTTGTTTGTTTTTATGAAATTCGACTCTTTAGCTTGGCTGCTATGACAACTTAGATTTTCTATAGACTTATAATGGGGAAACTTGGAAAAATGGCATTAACTGCCAAGCCTTTAGTTTGGTTGCTATGGCAACTAACAACATTGGCTTGTAATTGGGAAAATTGAAAAATGGCATTAATTGCCAAACCTTTGCAAATATTTTGACACAACTTTCATAGAAATGTATCTTAAGCAGTCTTCCATCTGCCATATGATTTTAGGCCTATTGCTCATTTTTTTACTGGTTGCCATGGAAACAAAAATGAAAAAAAAAAAAAAAACAATACTTAAAAAAATCATCTCCTCAACAGCCATATGCTCTATGGGGCTGAGGGTTTATGGAAATATTCAACAGATTTGCCTTTGAATTGTTGTGTTTTTAGCTCACCTGACCGAAGGTCATGGTGAGCTTTTGTGACTGTGAGATGTCCAGCGTCGTCGTGCGTCGTGCGTGCGTAAACTTTTCTTGTTAACACTCTAGAGGCAACAGTTTTGATCCAATCATCATCAAACTTGGCCAGAATGATCATCATGGCAATATGTCGGTCAAGTTCGAATATGGGTCATATCGGGTTAAAAAGTAGGTCACCAGGTCAAATCAAAGGAAAACCTTGTTTACACTCTAGAGGCCACAAATTAGGTCCAATCATCATCATACTTGCTCAGGATGATCATCTTGATAATATCTTGGTCAAGTTCGAATATGGGTCATGTCGGGTCAAAAAGTAGGTCAGTAGGTCAAACCACAGAAAACCCTTGTTAGCACTCTAGAGGCCACAGTTTTGGTCCAATCATCCTCCAACTTGCTCAGAATGATCATCCTGACAATATCTCGGTCATATTCGAATATGGGTCATGTAGCGTCAAAAAGTAGGTCTGTTGGTCAAACCACAGAAAAACCTTGTTAGCACTCTAGAGGCCACAGGTTTGGTCCAATCATCCTCAAACTTGCTCAGAATGATCATCCTGACAATATCTCGGTCAAGTTCGAATATGTGTCATGTTGGGCCAAAAGTAGGTCAGTAAGTCAAATCTTAGAAAAACCTTGTTAACACTCTAGAGGCCACAGTTTTGGTCAAATCATCATCAAACTTGCTCAGAATGATTATCTCTACAATACCTAGGTCAAATTCGAATATGGGTCATGTGGGGTCAAAAGTAGGTCAAATCAAAGAAAAACCTTGTTTACACTCTAGAGACTGCAATTTTAGTCTAATTATCATCAAACTTGCTCAGAATGATCATCTTGTCAATATCTAGGTCAAATTCGAATATGGGTCCCGTGGGGTCAAAAGTAGGTCAGTAGGATAAATCATAGAAAAACCTTGTTTACACACTAGAGGCCACAGTTTTAGTTCAACCATCATCAAACTTGCTCAGAATTGTCCTTTATTTGTAATACATTGGGGTATTTTATTTAACAGAAAATGCTGTTAGCAAACAGTGCAGATACAGATCAGATACCACGTTCTGCGACGTCTGATCTGGGTCTATGCTGTATGACAGGCTACCCCTTCAAGGTTTTCCCGCCTTTTAGGGGTTATTATAACTTTAAACACATATTCTGTACGATAATACAGTATCTCAAGCAATTCAGACTTTCAGGGTGTTTGGATCATGGTCAAAGTTCTTTTGGCTATTTTTAGAAAAAAAAAAAAACATTGTCAACACTCGACCTACTTTTATTACCTAATTTCCCCACCATAAGCATGCTACAGATTAGAAATGATTGAAATCAACCTTCAGGCTGCAGAAATATAAATGCTGTCAGACATGAAGGGCCGGACCTTTCATCTCAATGTCGGGTAAAAGTCCCACAAAATTGGCAGCAACGTCTCCAAAATGACCTAAATAGTATAAACCTCAAATCAAACAAACAAATTGGTCAAATCATACTTGAGACTGCATTTTTGGTTCAAGCTTCATGAAACTTGCTAAGAATGTTTGCCTTTATAAAATCTTGAATATGTTTGAATATGGGTCATGTTGGATCAAAAACAAGGTGATGAATAGACTCAGGTGAGCGATACAGGACCATCATGGTCCTCTTGTTCATGAAATCCAGCTCTTTAGTTTGGTTGCTATGGCAACTTAGAATGTCCATTGACTTATAATCGGGAAAATTGAAAAATTGCATTTACTGCCACGCCTTTGCAGATATTTTGACACAGCTTTCATAGAAATGTTCCTTAAGTTATCTACCATCTGTCATATGATATTAGGCCTATTGCTCAGTTTTACTGGTTGCCTTGGAAACCAAAATGAAAAAAAATATATAGGTAAAAATACTTACCAATCATCTCCTCAGAAACCGTATGCTCTATGAGGCTGAGTCTTTATGGAAATATACACCATATTTTCTTTTTCAGGTTTTGAGTTTTTTATGAAATTCGGCTCTTCAGTTTGGTTCCTTTGGTTTCCATTGACATATGATGGTGAAAACTACAAAAATGGAATTTTCTGTCAAGCCTTTCCAGATATTTTGACAAAAGTTTTTTTAAATAATTTTTAGCAATCATCTATCTGCTGTATGATTTTAGGCCAAACTGCGCCCAAAAACAGAATAAAAACACTTAAAATAGTCTTTTCGAAAAACCATATGCTCTATGAGGCTGAGGGTTTATGGAAATATTTACCATATTTGCCTGAACAGGCAGTTTATGTTGTTGTTTATTTTTTTTTTAAATTTGACTCTTTTGTTTGGTTGCTATGGCATCTTAGAGTTTCTATAGAAAACCCAGTTTTATTATATAAAAGTGGGGTTCAAGGGTTCAAAATTATATAGGCGTGTTTTCGTGATGCAATTTATCCCAGAAAATAATATTTGAACCAGGGCACAGCACTCCCTACATTTTACGTGTGCCCAGCAAAGAATCTCATCAACGTGCGCATCCTAGACTTCTCTTGCTGCATGATGAAGCATTGGATCTTTCGCACAACGTAGGCTCTGATCAGAAAAAGTACCTAAGGGTTTAAAGTAGTATTCCCACAACCGGCATGATTGGCAGTAATTAGCAACCATTGCCAATTAAGCATGTGCGTGAAGTACCCGAAAAATAAAAATAATAATAAAAAAAATCACCGAAATCAATATATTTTCGCTGGTCAAAAAAAAATCAATATTTTTTTTTCTTTCTTCTACTTCTTTTGTAAACAATATGAAGTGTTTGTTAATTGCGTATCAGTCACATGCAGAAAAAAATATATGAAACAAGAAAAAAAAAAAAAACAAAAAAAAAAACAGTAAATATATAAATAAGACGAAATAAAAATAAATCTATTTCAGCATTAAATGTCATTAACAAAAATGTTTTCAGCAGCTCACTTTGACATTCGTCTTGAACCAGCTAAAACCCGGAAATTTCCGATTTTATCCAATGATCGCGTAATATGAGAACCGATAGCTATAAATAGATACAATGAGGAGAGACGACTAAAAGTACTGAAAATGGCAAGAAAACAACCTGAAAATGACCAACTTTGTTTTTATTTGATCTTCAATTATTTAATACTGTTGGAAAGGACAATCATTTTTCTTCAAGAATCTAAAGTCACATTTTTAACAACGTATTTTATAATTTAATTATTACAGTATAAAACAGACACCCTCGTGAGTTTTTGCTAATTTTCTATTGAAGTAAACGAGATGTTCACGAGACGAAGGGTTCTATTTTCATTTCAAAATTGACCAGTTTAAATTTTATTTAAAAAATATAAAATTATAATCAAAATTAAGATAAAAGATTGAATTTTTATAATTTTCAATCACATTTTCGCTATCTAGCCTAGTATTTTTTCAATCATGTCTTAGATTCACATGCCCTATTAATTTCTATACACTTTGTCGCGCGGTTTAAATCGGACACAGGTAATAGGCGGATAACAATAATAATGTCCCACATGTTTATGTTGTTGTTTATTTTTTTTTAAATTTGACTCTTTTGTTTGGTTGCTATGGCATCTTAGAGTTTCTATAGATTAGTGATGGGGAAAATATGAAAATTTGCGTTTACTGCCTGGCCCAGAAAATGTATACACTCCAATATTATCCAGTTCTGTGGTGCCTTCGGTGCTTCCAAAGGAAAATCCTTTCTAGAACATATTTAACGTCATTACATCTGGTGTCTGGGAATGCGTGGCGGCCGTAAAAAGTCTCCCTGCCCTACTTCATAGTGTAGTTTGAGATCATTGATTCCGTTGTGAAATTAAGAAAATATGAGGCCTAATTGGCCGAAACTAGCTAGTCTGGCCCGGAAAATATATACACTCCATATTTTCCAGTTCTGTGGTGTATTCGCTGCTTCCAAAGGATTACCCTTTTTAGAACATGTTTAGTAGATATTTTGGCAAAATGTTGTCAGCAATTTTGTTTCTGCCATATGATTTTAGGCATACTGCTCCTTTTTATGCCCCGCCACCAGAAAGTGGCGGGGTATTATGTTATACCCTCTGTCTGTCCGTCCGTCCGTCTGTCTGTCCGTCCGTCCGTCAGCGCCCCACACCACTCTTGTGTGCGCAACTCCTCCTACCTTTTTGGCCAATCCTTTTGAAACTTTACAGGTGGTTTTAGGATGTTCTGAAGATCGGCATATTGTTATTTTTCAGAATCCTTGAATTATTTTTTATCACTTTTTTAGCATTTTTAACTTAGACGTTTTTCGCGCCCTAATACAACAGAAACATAGGGAGTGCAGCTTGTGTGTGCAAATCCTCCTACAGTTTTAGTCCAATCCTTTTGAAACTTTACACTCCATATTTTCCGGTTTTGTGGTGTATTCCTTGCTTCCAAAGGATAACCCTTTTATAGAACATATTTAACGTCACTACAGCTGATGCGTGGGACTGTGTGGCGGCCGTAAAAAGTCTTCCTGCCATACATCATAGTGTAGTTTGTGTACTTGTCCTTTGGGATCATTGATTCCATTGTGGACTTTTGAAGATATCTTGAGGGTCACTGATGAAGCCTAATTGGCCGAAACTAGCTAGTCTGGCCCAGAAAACGTGTGCACTCCATATTTTCCGATTTTGTGGTTTATCACTTGCTTCCAAAGGATAACCCTTTTATAGAACATATTTAACGTCACTACAGCTGATGTGTGGGAATGTGTGGCGGCCGTAAAAAGTCTCCCTGCCCTACAGCATAGTATAGTTTGTATTTTCTTGTCCTTTGGGATCATTGATTCCATTGTGGAATTTTGAAAATATCTTGAGGGTCACTGATGAGGCCTAATTGGCCGAAACTAGCTCGTCTGGCCAAGAAAACATGTACACTCCATATTTTCCGGTTTTGTGGTGTATTCCTTGCTTCCAAAGGATAACCCTTTTATAGAACATATTTATATGTGATTTGAAGATCGTCTGAAGGTATGCATATTGTTTTTTCAGAATCCTGAATTTATCTTTTATCACTTGTTTGCATTTTCAACTTGGACTTTTTAGCCCTTATACTATAGAAATGTACAGGTAGTATGTACTTTGTGTGGGCAACTCTTCCTACAGTTTTTGGCGAATGCCTTTGAAACTCTACAAATGCTTTTAGCCTGGTCTAAAGATATGCATATTGTTTTTTTCAGAGTCCTGAAATTATTTTATCACATTTTTGCAATTTTAACTTAGGACTTTTTTCGAGCCCAAATACTACAGAAATGTATACAGGTGCGTGCGCAACTCCTCCTTCAGTTTTAGGCTAATCATTTTGAAACTTTTCAGGCCTTTGTAGGATGGTCTTAAGATATGCATATTGTTATTTCCAGAAACATGGAATTCTTTTTTATCACCTTTTTTGCATTTTTAACTTCGACTTTTTCCAAGCCCAAATACTACAGAAATGTATACTTGTTTTTTATATAAATGCAGTGGCAGGGCATGGTGCATTGCTTGCAGTTTTATTATTGGTTACCATTGGAAACCAAAATAAAAAAAATGGAAAAAAAATTAAAACAGTCATCTATGCTCTATGAGGCTGAGGCTTTATGGAAATATTCGCCATATTTGCCTTTACAGTGTGTGTGTGTGTGTGTGTGTGTGTGTGTGTGTGTGTGTGTGTGTGTGTGTGTGTGTGTGTGTGTGTGTGTGTGTGTGTGTGTGTGTGTGTGTGTGTGTAATTTGGCTCTTTAGTTTGGTTTCTATGGGAAGTTAAGAGTTTCCATAGACTTATAATTGGGAAAATTGAAAAATGACTTTTACACCGTGTTTGTGTGTGTGTGTGTGTTTTATGAAATTTAGCTCTTTAGTTTGGTTTCTATGGGAAGTTAAGGGTTTCAATAGACTTATAATGGGGAAAATTGAAACATGACTTTTACACCTTTCAAGATATTTTAAAAACTTTCATAGAAATGTTCCTTAAACAATGTTCTATCTGCCTTATGGTCTTAAGGCTAATTGGTTGCCACAGGTGGTTGTCAATTGTCGTTTGTTGTCTTGCAACAACACATTCAAAGACATCAGACCCCTGAAGCCACTAGGCTGATTTGGACCAAATTTAACTGTTGCGTCTTTGGGCCCGGGCTTCAAAGTTAACTAAATACATGGCTACCAGTGGGCAGTGCTCCCAAAGCTCTGGTGAGCATAGTGGCCCATGGACCTCTTGTTTTTGCATCCGGGGGACGGACCTTTCTTGGAACATATTTAACGTCATTAAAGCTCGTGTTAAGGGAATGTGAGGCGGCCCTAAAAAGTCTCCCTGTCCTCAATCATAGTGTAGTTTATATTTTCTTGTCCTTTGTGTTCAATGATTCCATTGTGAAATTTTGAAAATATCGGAGGGTCACTGATGGGGCCCTAATTGGTTAAAGCTAGCTGGGCTGGTCAAAAAAAAACTTTTACACTCCATACTTTTCAGTTCTGCGGGGTAGTCTTTGCTTCCGGGGGATGGCCCTTTCTTGGAACATATTAGACCAAAGCAGTTTACCAGTATTCATGTGCGGTCGGTTTCAGCTCTGCGCGGAAGCACCATGCAACCCAATTTATTTCTCTAAGACCCGATGGTCGGGGGCCAAGAAAAGGGTGTTCGACATGAAAAAGGGCAATGAGGTTGGGCCCGAAAATGCAATATTATGGGGTGGTAAGGTGAGGCGAAGAAGACCTTGGGGCGCCCAACGGATATTGGCTTACAGATGGGCAAGGCTCCATTCATTTGCATTTCAGATCACACTGCAAGAACTGACATTTACAAAGAGTCATTCTTTCCCCGTCACCATAAGAGATTTGAATGCCCGTTCCGATTAGATCATTTCCTGAAGATACTGAAGCTAAGTTTGCCTCTTTGGTGAGAGCTAGGGACCAACAGATCCTAGTATATGAATGACACTTGACGTTCCATCCGAAATATTTCCGGATTCTGGCTTGCCAATGGAGAAGAATCAGCTTGTAAATAGTTTTAAGGACTCAAAAAGTGTTTTTTTAGGAGGCCATCGTGCGGACTGAACAAATAATTTATCTAAATCGCGACGGAAGTAAGGGCGAGGACTGTGGCCACGTAAAATCGATTTAAGCCCCCCGGTGGAATTCGTTTCACTGACCGTTCCAAGGCGGTTCTTCTGCGCGGTCTATTTTTGTTATGGTTTGTCTTTGAGTGTTTGTATCGCTTCTAATTTTTTGTTTATGATAGCCGATTGGCCATTCTGTGGGAGCTGTGGGTTAATTGTATCGATTCCTGATCATTGCCTTCACTTCTATTTCCTGGGGTCATCCAAGAAGGCAAATATAGATTTGCTCACCCTAGAGTGCATATGACACTTCTGTGTGTTTTTGCACTGGTCTGTACAAAAAAAGTGTGGATTTGCTTATGATGCGATGCTTTTGAAATAAGAAATTATTATTGAAGATAATAAAGTAACAACGAACAATCAGGTAATGTGTCATTGACTGTTGATAGATCTCACAGAGATAATTCATTGCTAAAGGGTTCATTATTCTATCTATCTTCTTACAGTCTGAATAACAGAATAACTAAAACGCCTATCTCTGGGTCTCAATCTTATCCTGTACGGGCTTTGAACTCCTCTGCGGTCTAAGCATTCACCACAGAAGAGGGAAGACTATTCCACCGAGGAATAGTTACAGGAAAAAAAGGAATTTTTCAGGGCATCTCTATAGGACTGGTACCTACGACATTGTGAGTTGTTAACTTTTGATGCCCTTTTTGTGTTAAAACTATTGCAAGAGTAAAGTGTCTGTTTTTATTGATAGAGACTGTACCAGAGTGTATTTTATAGAGGAAGGTTAGAGGACTGCCCACGACGGACCTCTAGGGACGGCCATTCTAGCTCGTTAAGCATCTCACCGACACTACTTCTGTTTCGCCATCGTCCGGAGGTACATCGAGCAGCTGTCCTCTGCACCTTCTCCACCTGCTGAATCTGAGTTTAAACATAGGAATCGGCGATGCACATTCGAGTTGAGTGCGAACCAATGTGTTATATGCAACATACTTTGTCTGCCTAGCTGCGAAGGCCAAGTTACGTCTAAGAAATCCTAAAGTCCTAGTTGCTTTCATTGTTATCTCTGAAATGCGATGACCCCAATCAAGATCTTCAGTGACTGTGATACCAAGATACTTGGTGGATTGAACCTGCTCCAAAATTTGCTGGTGTAGTATATAATCAAACTTAATTGGCTTGTACGGAGGGTGTCGTGACATCTGGCCACATTGAGCTTCATCTGCCAATCGGCCTTCCACTGTGCTAGCCGATCCAGGTCATCTTGTAAAATAGGACAGTCAGAAGGAGAACATATCTCATTTAGCTGTCTTATGTATGCGGATGATTAGTCTTGCTCTCGACATCTGAGGCAGGCTTGCAGAAATGTTTGAATAAATTGTCCATTTATTGTAAATCACATGGGTTAACAGTCAATTTAAAGAAAACTAATGTTATCATCTTTAGTAAAGGTGGGAGAAAGTCTAAAACTAGTTTCTTATACAATAGTGTGCAAATAGAGGAAGTTCAAACCTATAAATATTTGGGTATTTTATTCTCGTCTTCTGGTACCTTTTCCTACTGCCAGAATGATTTGTATAGGAGAGGATTAAAAGCACATTTCAAAATTAGCCAATGGTTTGGTGACTTGCAACAGAATGTTGATAGCATGTTGCATTTATTTGATCACCCGGTTAAGCCAGTTTTATTATATGGTAGTGAAATATGGGGTACAATTAATTCAACAGCAGCCAGTGTGAAGAGAGACTCTTTTAATCTATTTAATGCGTTATCTGATATGCCGTGTGAAAAATTGCATGTTAGATTTTTGAAGTATGTATTAGGCGTTAATAAGAAAGCCACCAATGCTGCTGTTATGGGTGAATTAGGCAGATTTCCTACTGCTGTTGAGGTAATTTGCAATACCATTAAATATTTTCAACATCTGTATTCAGAAAATTCTAGTAATCTGCTTAAAAGAGCTCTAAAAGAAAGTTGTCATTTATATGAAAATAAGAAAAAGAGCTGGATATCTGGTATATATTTCATATTAAGATATCTAAATGTGGAGCCAAAACATTTTTTCAGTGTTAATGTTGTAAATATTGTCAGGTCAAAGTTAATATCAAAATATAAAGCAGATTGGTCAGAATCTTTGTCAGAAAGTAGGAATGGTAACATTGGCAAGCTACGTACATATTCATTATTCAAACATAGACTTTGTAGAGAACCCTACTTTAAATACATACGAGATCAGGGAGTAAGAAAATGTTTTACAAAATTACGGATAAGTTGTCATAAGTTAGAAATTGAGATTGGACGATACAAGAAAGTTCCAGCAGAATTAAGATTCTGTCAAATATGTAATGCTGGAAAGGTTGAAGTTGAAATGCATTTCATTACTGAGTGCACGGGTTTTTCATATGAAAGAAATGTTCTTTGCAGCAATATAAGTAAAATGTTCAAAAACTTTCAAGGGTTAACAAGTCACCAGAAATTTGTATGACTTTTCAGTAATGAATGTGCGGATGTGATAAGAATGTTCTCTCAGTTCGTATGTAATTGTTACTGTAAGCATTTTACTCTGGCATTGTCAAGGAAGTGAATTCTCATACTGTCCATATGAAGACAAATATGTATCAAATGCTGCATTTTATCAATTTACCGCTTAGTATAGTAGAGTTCTCGTTAACTCAAAATTTGGAGTAATTTCCTCCAACTTTTCATATATTCCTGGAGGACAGCTTTCTACATCAATCTGAACACTCTAGTTAGAAAGCGGTTTGGAGGTAGGTACAGGTGTTAGTTGCGTGCCTTGGGTCCTACATATACATATACCATTATATGTTTCATTTGGGACATATATGAGTCTTGGGGACAGGTATATTCTGGTAATGGGCTTCGGGTGGAGTGGTTTGTTCGGGATGAGAATGACTTCCCCACCTTGTTTAGATGGATTCTGTTTGTACACGGGCATGGGTGCTGCTTGGGCGGACCTCCGTCATGGGAGGGCTGGTTGAGCCCTGGGGTGGGATGTAAGTTGGCCCCCTACACTGGTCTAGTTTCGGCGATGAACGTTAGTTCAGTGCCTTTATTGGGTTGGGCGTGGGGATGCAATTAAGCCTCACTGTGGGGCTCGGTCGGCCTGCTCTTCTTTTCTTTTCTTTTTTTTTTTTTCTTTTTTTTCTTGGGGATGTTGTTTGGCCCCCTGCAGTGGTCTAGTTTCGGCGATGAACGTTAGTTCGGTGCCTTAGTTGGGTTGGGCGTGGGGATGCAATTATGCCTCACTGTGAGGCTCGGTCGGCCTGCTTTTTTGTGTGTGTGTGTATGTGTGTGTGTGTGTGTGTGTGGTGCCTTGCTGGTGTTGGGGTGGAATTTGTCCGGGGATGGTTGGGGTAGAAGTGGAGGTATTTTTTCCCCCTCTTTCCTTCCCTTCCAACAACTGGTTAATCGAGGGAAGATGTATGGTGGAGACTGGAGGAATGTATGTGGGGTCTAGGGGGCGTGACCGACACCTGTGACAGTAGATTGCGTGTCAGGCGAACAGTGATGGCCCTGATTAGTTGCCACATTGTGTTAATACCGGTCGTGGTTCTCTTTGTTTGCTTGACCGCATCCCGATGGGGGGATGCTGTACTTAACTTGTGCTTTATTTAATTGTTTTTTGACTAATCAGAATCAAGCTTTAGTTGTTTTACCGTATTTACAGAGTTTATTTTGAGTTGTTGCTTTATTATTATAAATTGTGATAAATATGCTGCCACATGGTGGCCCATGATTGGAAATAAACTTTATTCTATTCTATTCTATTCTATCTTCCTATACAGGACACAATCGTCAGCAAATTAGAAATACGTGAATACACCAAAACACCGGAATACACTGGTAATTACCGAAACACACTTACATTTTTCATTTTCATGATTTTATATTATTAAAAATCGTATTTATGACTTAATTGCAGATTTTTAGCTCACCAGAGCCGAAGGCTCGGGGGGAGCTTATAGGATAGGCAGTCTTCCGTCGTCGTCGTCTGCGTCGTCGTCTGCGTCGTATGTCCGTCGTCAACACTTTCAAACGGCTTCTCCTCTGAAGCCACTGGGCCGATTAGGCCCAAATTTTATCTGTAGCATCCTTGGGCGGGGGGATTGAAAGTTTGTGTTTTTATGACAATCGGCTCATTAGTTTGGTTGCTATGGCAACTTAGAGTTCCCATAGACTTATAATGGGGAAAATTGAAAAATGGCATATACTGCCAAGCCTCTGCAGATATTTTGACAAGACTTCCATAAAAATGTTTCTTAGACAATCTACTCTCTGCCATATGAATTTAGGGATGCTGCTCATTTGTATTGGTTGCCATGGAAACCAAAATGAAAAAAAAATAATAGAAAAAAAAATATTTAAAAAATCATCTCCTCAGAAACCGTTTGCTCTATGAGGCTGAGAGTTTATGGAAGTATTCACCATATTTGCCTTTACAGGTTTATGTTTTTTATGATATTCGGCTCTTTAGTTTGGTTGCTATGGCAACTTAGATTTTCCATAGACTTATAAGGTGGAAAATTGAAAAATGGCATTAATTACCAAGCCTTTGCAGATATTTTGACAAAATTTTCATAGAAACGTTCCTTGAGTAAACTTCTCTGAGCCATATGCTTAAATGTCAACCTGTGGGTCCCGTAGGTTGTGCCAGGGCCATGCCCCGACCCCTCCACTTCAGAAAATGCCATATATCTCAGAAACCTTACAGATCCCCGCCCCTAAACCATATATATTCTTGTTCCTTATGATAAGACACATTAAGAGACACCAACCTTGGGGTTCCCGCGGATGTACCGGGGACATGTCCCACCCCCTCAACTTCATTAAATGCCTGGCGCCCGCCCATAGGGGCTTGAAGAAATATAAGGCCTGCATGATGCTTCCACGCAGAGCTGAATCCGGCCCGCACACTAGTACTGGTAAACCGCTTAGAGAACCTAAGCCTGTCCAGGAACCGCGGTGCGAGGCGGACCGTCCATGCGAATAAACCCTATTGGTTTCATTAGGCGACAGGGCTTGAGATGTCTTATCATCTCAATGTCGGGTAAAAGTCCCTCAAAATTGGAAGCAACGTCTCCAAAATGACGTTTACAGTGTTGACGGGGACGTTATACTGCGAATCAAACAAACAATTCATTAAATGTCATTTATCTCAGAAACCATTCAGATCCCAACCCCTAAACCGTATATATTATTGTTTCTTATGATAAGACGCACTCGATGACAGCAACCTGGGGGTCACTCGGGATGTGCCTTGGCCATGCCCCACCCCCTCCATTTCATAAACGGCCCAATATCCCAGAAACCCTACAGATCCCCACCCCTAAACCATATATATTCTCGTTCCTTATGATAATTCGAATTCAGTGACACCAACCTGGGGGACAGAAACTGTTCAGATCCCCACCCCTTAACCATATATATTCTTCTTCCTTATGATAAGTCCCCACTTCATAATAGGCCATTTATCTCAGAAACCATTCACATCCCCACCCCATAATCACATATATTCTTGTTCATTGTTATTAGACACATTCAGTCACCCCCATCTTGGGGGGTCCGCAGGGGCCATTTCTCTCCCATCCACTTCATAAAAGGGCCTCATATCTCAGAAACCGTTCAGCATTCAGTGATAGCAATCTTGGGCTTTTCTGGGACCCACCATGCCCGAATCCCTCCACTGCTTAAAAAGCCTTACATCTCAGGAGCCATACATATCCCCACCGCTAAACCATAATGTCTATGTCAAGATTTATTTAGTGACACTAACCACTAACCAGGGCTCCATTTGGTTCATGCCCCACCCTGTCTACTTTATAAAACATCTAATATTACAGATACAGTCCACATGAGTGCTCATTTGGTTATGGGGTTTGTTTGGGAGACTTTATAATTGGTAGATTAAAATCATATCCTGTTAAAATACAATGTCATAGGCAGTGCCCACCTGAGCTCTGGTTTATGAAATCTGGCTCTTTGGTTTGTTTGCTATGGCAAGTTAAAATTTCCATTGACTTAATAATGGGGAAAATTGAAAAATGACATTTATGCCTTTCAAGATATTTTGTCAAACTTACATAGAAATGTTCCTTTAATAATGTTCTTTTAGGCCTATTAGTTGCCACAGATGGGGAAATTGTCATTTGTCATCTGTTGTCCTGCAAAAACACATTCAAGCTACATCAGACCTCTGAAGCCACTAGGCTGATTTGGTCCAAGTTCTATCTGTAGTATCCTTGGGCGCAGGGCTTCCATGGTTAATTAAAATACATTGCTGCCAGTGGGCAGTGCCCCTGAGCTCTGGTGAGCATAGTGGCCCATGGGCCTCTTGTTTAGTGTGTAGGATGTTGTTACTAACAAATCTCTCATTCCGGCCCGGTGGGTCTGAATATTTATACTATAATAATACCAGTGTAGAGACTATGTCCGCCTTTGCCCTGTCTGATGTTATGTGGCTTACGGCCAAATGAACAGATAAGGTCATGTCAGTCCGTTAAGCACCACCTTATTGGTTTTCTTTTTAGCAGAAACGAAAGAGGACAAATGGTTTTGTAATATCTCTCTCTCTCTCTCTCTCTCTCTCTCTCTCTCTCTCTCTCTCTCTCTCTCTCTCTCTCTCTCTCTCAATAAACCTATATTGCCAGCAAAGGAAAATGCCAAGAAAAAGGATTGGTCTCAGTACCTTGGGAGACACGAAATAAAACAGACATGATCAGACCTATGTGTGGATCCTGTTATCCTATAGTTCAATTTATACAATGTCCTTCTGTGAGGTACCTTATCAAAGGCCTTGGCGAAGTCGATGATGATTAAGTTAGTCTGTGTGTGACCAAGATTTATGGCCCCATCCAGATTGCTCATTGTGTCATGGTTAAATTGAACTAATTGAGTTTCCAAGAATTTTCGCTACGGAAACCATGTTGACAGTCAGCAAGAATACTCTCAAAGGCTGGGAGCTCTCGAGCTTGTTGATGTTGCTAACTTTTATATGTTCCAAGGTTTTGCAACAAATGCGTGTTAGCGACACTGGTCTGTAATTTGCTGCATCATATTTTTCACCTTTCTTATTAAAATATTTGGTTGCTTATTTGAGGCGAAATGCTCTTTATGACCTGCTCGCGATGTTTCATACTCTTGTTCCACCTTCTCTGTTGATGATTTGCAATGGCCTCAATATGGAATGACCTTAAAAAACCTTTCCTATAATGAATCAATAAAAATAGGCTCATTCTCTCATGCATTAGATCTGACCCTTTAAATACAAGTAAAATTGTGAAATCTTTGAATGAAATTACAAAAGTTGTTTTCCGCAGCGCTTCCGCCTTTGCTCCAGCATGGAACAATTTTCTACTTTTTGAATACATTGTTGAGTTTTGAAAATATGGAGGGTCACTGATGAGGCCTAATTTGCCGAAACTACCTAGTCTGACCCAGAAATACTTGTACACCCCATACTGTTCAATTCTGCCATGTATTCTTTGCTTCCAAAGGATAGCCCTTGAATAGAACGTAATTACAGCTGTTGTTAAGGGATTGTGTGGCGGCCGTAAAAAGCCCCCCCCCCCCCCCACTCCATCATAGCGTAAGTTGTATTTTCTTGTTGTTAACATTGCGGAGTTTTGAAACTGTTTGAACGTCTCGGATGAGGCCCAATTGGCTGGAACTTGCTAATCTGGCCAAGAAAACTTGTACACTCCATACTATTCAGTTCTGTGGTATATGCTTTGAGAACCCGTTTATAGAGTAAATTCAGTGCATAAGTCCACGTGATCATCACTTATTTGTAGGAAATCCAGGTGACGGTTATTTATAGAAAATTGACACGCTATTCTTAAGAGGGTTTATACAATCGTTACTGGAATCATCGATAGGGTTTTGCCAACAGTATAAACCCAAATAAGACGCCTTGTTTTATGGCGTCTGATAAGGATCTTCACTTTTTGCTGAAAAATCTTAACGTTATTATAAAGCACACCATGAGAAAGAGCTGTTTTTATACAAGACAGGAATTATTTTTGTTCTTATTTATATAAGTTCTTTTTTATTTTTGCGGCCCCACCCATCGGGGCATGGAGTAGGCCTAATAGACTTGACTGCAAGGTGCTTCCGCGCAGATCTGAAGCCGATCGAACTTGTGAGTTGTGAGTACTGGTAATTTACCTATCCGTGTTTTCCCAAAGAGTGGGGAGGGAAAAGGCAGGCATATCCATGGGATTCGACACGAAAAATATCCCCATACCCGGGAATGAGACAACTGCTATGCGGGAAATTCGACACGTATGACTGCCTGTGGTCGGGAAATTAGATATAAATCGTGCTTCTGCTCACAGGTAAGTACTAAAATGTAAGTAATCTGAGTGGTCGATGCATAAAATAAATGAAAAAGGTTAACTTTGGAAGCAAAGAATACATTATTAGAATGAAAACCGGAAACTCGGTTTTATTGAGTTTCTTCATAAACAGCACTGTTGTATGCAAGGCTGAATACGCCCCCTAGCATCGATTTCAGCGGTACTAGATTTTCAAATTACGAGCAATGGCCTCGATGCGTCCAAAGAAAATAAAAATATAATCTGCACTATGATGAAGTACGGGGAGACGTTTAACGGCCGCCACGCAGCACTAAACACCAGCTGCCGTGTCGTTAAATAAATGAAAAAGGTTAGCTTTGGAAGCAAAGAATACATTGTTGATTGTATCGATTCCTAATCATTGCCTCCACTTCTATTTAGAGGGGTGGTATCGTCACGAACTTGTAAACATGATTGCATGCGATGTCTGATCAAAGATTTTGCTAGTCGCATTAACTAACTGTGTGAGGCATGCATCACGTGAACAAGTCCGTGAAATGAAGACCCCCTTAAACCCCACTTATATAGAGAAAACTGGGGTTTATGGGGTTATACATTAATTTTCTAATTTCTGTTCCAAGACATAGGTTGTGAGTACTCGTAAGAGCTGCCTGAATGAGGCGGTTCTAACGAGCACCCACAACGTATGTTTGAAGTAAAAAGAATAAAAATATGACACATTTTAATCGGAAAAGTAGGCATTTTGGAGATATGTTAAATGCTCTATATCACACGGGGGTGTTATCGTAATGAAAATCACAAAGTCAAAATGTATAAGCAATATTCTTTGGCCTCCGCCCATTGGGGCTTAGAGACTAAGATTCGGCTGTTGATGCATTCTACGTCACGAAATCACGTTTATATAATTTTGACCCATCAAACCCCACCTTCAATGATAATAAAACTTGGGTTGTCAGGAGTATTCATTATTTTCTTATTTCTTCTGTAAAAGATAGACTTTGGGTACTTGTTAGGATCGCTTCGAGAATCTCTGCGAATTTTCTCGGCGCAAACGGGATAAATTTCTCGCTCATTTAATTTTTCTTGCGGTTTCGCGGAGAAAATAGCCGATTTCGCGTTAGTCCTGAATAAAAATAAAGGCGAAACGACCACCAAATTTGGGCGAAACGACCAACGGGCGAATCGACCCTGGACGAAACAAACCAGGGCAAAATGACCCACGGACGAAACGGCTCACAGGCGAAACGACTGACGGGCATTACGACCCAGTCTACATAGCTGTCTTTTTCTTTCTATCACGGTTGTTGGATTTAGGGTTGAACGACTAAAATAAAAAAAGGAAAGGCTCGCACAGCATAAAATGTGTGAATGCCTGTAAAATAGAAGTGGAGGCAATGATCACGAATCGATACAATCAACCCACAGCTCCCATCAGAGACACCAAAGGGAAAGAAACACAAACATGAAACAACAGACCTAATGGAAACATCATCAGCGGAAAGCCAAAAGGACAGTTACTTTCCCACACAATGGCCAATAGGCTATCCAAAATAAAATAATATAAGCGACACAAACATAAACCATAACAAAAATAAACCGCGACAGAAGAACCGCCTTGGAACGGTCAGCGGAAACGAATTCCATTGGGGGCTTAAAATCGATTTTACGTGGCCACAGTCCTCGCCCTTACTTCCGTCGCGATTTAGACAAATAATTGTTCATTCAGCATGAAGGCCTTCTAACTCATCAGTGCAACATCTCCGTGAACACAAATAATCAAACAACCACAGAGATGAAACAACGGTGAGGACTCGACAGCAAGAAACCACTGTAATGCTGGAGCAAAAGAAAACCAACAGTTAGACTCCGATGGGCCCAACCAGCCAGAGATAGAGCATCAGGCACCAACAAATGCTCTGGCTAGTATATTTAGAATATACCTCTCTCTCTCTGTCTCTCTCTCTCTGTCTCTCTCTGTCTCTCTCTGTCTGTCTCTCTCTCTCTCTGTCTCAGTCTTTGTCTCAGTCTCTCTCTCTCTCTCTCTCTCTGTCTCAGTCTTTGTCTCAGTCTCTCTCTCTCTCTCTCTCTCTCTCTCTCTCTCTCTCTCTCTCTCTCTGCGTGTTTGTCTGTGCGTGGGAAAGAACTTGCCGTTGATGTGTGTCTGTACACGGGCAGGTGAAGAAAGTAGCCCATTTACTATATATCTCCAAAAATGTAACATTCGGTCTACATAGCGTCTATCTGCCTCATTCTGTCTCTCTTGGGTGTTTGATTCAAGGTTTAACGACTATAATAATAATAATAAAAAACAAGGGCTCGCACAGCATAAAATTAGGGACACAATAACTCGACATTGTCGCAATAAAATGGCCACCGGCAAATTGCGTCGTATCAAGTTTCGCCAAACCGTGCGTCAAATTCATGTTTTTCCAGATTTTCTTTTCTAAGCATAGTCCCCTGCCTACACGAGTTCTCGGGCCGGTATGAAGAAGTAGGTATGCATAAAGAAAACCAAGATAGCTTTCACATCTGAAATTGCAAGAAAAAGAGTTTGAAAATGTCACATTTCTTAAAAAATGATCTACACCGAGTGGATTGTGTACAAAAAAACGCTAAAATCTGAACGATACAACCAAATGCACATCACCCGCATTAAACAGAATAATTTCAATATTCCGTGCGATAGGTGTTGTGTTTCTGTGTTGAACACAAACGAGAAAACAATAGAAATACGACCTACCTTCGCTTACCAACTCATATACCGCCATTTTCTTCCAGAAAACTTGCGCTGCAAAATTACTTAAGACCCCGGCAAAATTACTTAAGACCCGGCAAACCTGTGAAAGCATTTAACAGTGTGAAATCGTTTGAAAATAATGAAATTTTATGGATAGGATAAAACTACGTAAAGATAAATAACTTCGATTTGATCAATTTTGTCCCCTCTACAGGTTAACAGCGCTGTGTTTTCCAAAATCAAAATAGCCGTGCAAATTACTCATATTCCTCAATTCTGCAATCATTCACCTATACGATGATATGGATGTCCTTACAAAAGTCTTTTGAGTTTTTGCAATTTCCACCGAAATCTGTTTCAAATGCAAACAAATTGTCGTCTTCCACATCAAAGTGCGACCTGTTTCCCGATTTTTCGTAAAATCATTCTTCGATATAAAAAGATTGGGTACGACATGGATATTATACGACAGACTGCATGCATGGTAGTTAACCCAATCACGGTTGGAAACTTTAATTCCCTCTTTAATTGCACGCCGGTGGGTCAGGCCTCAGATTCTATGACGGCTCCAACGTAAAAGCTTATTGAGAATTAGAGAGATAATGTTGGTTGGTGCCTGATGCTCTGTCTCTGGTCGGGCTCATCGGAGTCTAACTGTTGGTTTTCTTTTGCTCCAGCATTTCAGTGGTTTCTTGCTGTCGAGTCCTCACCGTTGTCTCACCTCTGTGGTTCTTTGATTTTTGTGTTCACGGAGATGTTGCACTGATGGGTTGGGAGGCCTTCATGCGGACTGAACAAATTATTTGTCTAAATCGCGACGGAAGTAAGGGCGAGGATTGTGGCCACGTAAAATCGATTTAAGCCCCCCAGTGGAAATCTTCCACTGACCGTTCCAAGGCGGCTCTTCTGTGGCGATTTGTTTGTGTTGTTGTTTGTTACTTACTGTGTGTATCACTTGTGTCTTTTAATTTTGGATGGCCATATGGCCATTTTGTGGGAAAGTAACTGTCCTTATGGCCTTCCTTTGTTTAGGTTTCCATTATGGTCTGGTCGCTTAATGTTTGTATTTCTTCCCCTTTGGTGTCTTTTATGGGTGGAGTTAGTTAATTGTTTCAATACCTGATCTTTGTTTTACTTCTACTTTGCTCTGCAAATCGTCGGTAAGACTGCTGCACAGACTTCTATTTTAAAAAAGACGACTGTAGTGAACCGCTGATCACGTGATTTTTTCGAGCGGCTCTGTTGGTCGATGAATATACGTCAAATAATGTAAACCTGTCTGATGGATTCTCTTCGTTTATTTATAGAACATGACTGCTTATTCTTTTTTCTTTCACCTAATGTGTAAATCATCGTATTAAAATCATCGTAATAAATGCAGCTTTTTATAAACACCGTGTTCTGATTTTTCTGATCGGTTTTATGCAGACCTTGTATTTTGCTTAAAAAACAACACAAGTTTAGTTTCAAGAATGTCACGGTCCCCGCCCATAGGGGCTTGAAGAAATAAAGGAAATAATTTAGGAAAAATGGGCTAACTTTCGACAACAATGAAGCCTGCAGTGAAGGCCGTGGTTAGACGCCGCGGGAAGGCCGTGGTTAGACGCCGCCTCCAATATTCGCCAATGACCCATGCGGTCGCCCGTATATAATGGGAACTTTCCTTATGCATATTCAATTAACTTTTCCTGTTTTGTTTGTAATTTTAGAAAGAGGGTACATACATCATGATAAATTTTCAACAGACGACATTTTGAAATATTTTCTGATTTTTTTTTTTTTTCAGAAAACAGGATTTGACATTTCATGCAAATTGTCTCCTATGGATGAAATTATCATGAGATGTCAAGTCCTGTTTTCTAGGAAAAATAAGAAAAATGTCAACAGTTTGTCGTCTGCTGAATTAGCCCAGAGAGTGGTGAAGGTTAAAAGAGTAAATTTGAAACCTTTTTCTTATATAAAGGCCTTAATATTCATGAATTTTTCATAGAATCTGTCAGAAGCCTCCGTGGTGCAGTGGTTACGTTACTCGCCTTGTAAACCAGGGATCGCAGGATCGATCCCGGGCTTCTCCAGACTTTCGGATGAACCGAGGTCCCGTCTCCGTATGACCTTAGCTGTTGGTGGGACGTAAAACTAAAACTCACTCACTCACTCACTCACTTACTCATAGAATCTGTCATTTCAGTGCCTTTTAGCGCTTTGATTACAACATACAATAATTCTAATACTTTTTATCGCATTGGTATGTTAACCCTTATTTTGCTGTTCACGACAACCCCTATCTTTGCAAACAGTGTAGATCCAGATCAGATGGCTTCTGAAGAAGCCATCTGATCAGGATCTACACTGTTTGACATTCGGTTTATGAATTTGTAGCAATAAATTACATCAACTAATTTGATTGGTTGATAGACAGAAATGGGTGTGGCTTAGATGAATATTCAGCAAGAGAAGGGTTAATTATCCTGTATCCAAGGCGCATGGCAAAACCTACAATAAGACCGGTGCGACCAGCAGAGATGAATATTAAGGCCTTTATATAAGAAAAAGGTTTCAAATTTACTCTTTTAACCTTCACCACTCTCTGGGCTAATTCAGCAGACGACAAACTGTTGACATTTTTCTTATTTTTCCTAGAAAACAGGACTTGACATCTCATGATAATTTCATCCATAGGAGACAATTTGCATGAAATGTCAAATCCTGTTTTCTGAAAAAAAAAAAAAAAAAAAATCAGAAAATATTTCAAAATGTCGTCTGTTGAAACTTTATCATGATGTATGTACATATACTATGACATGAATAAAAAAACTACGAGTGACGTAACTGAAGAAAAGAAGTTCTTCTGGTAATTAATGTTAATGCATCGATTCCGATTTTGATGGAAGAAAGGAAAAAAAAGCATTCAGTGTGTTGGATTCAACATTTCCTGATCGATGGTATAAAAACAATAAGACTCACTGCCACAAGGCATGCGTCGCAGGGCCACGTCACATCAACGTTGGTAATGAGGTTGCACCGACATTAACCCGTTTAGTACCGGAAACCCCAAAACGGGTACCCTGGCAAACAGTGCAGGCCCAGATCAGACGCCACAGAACGCGGCGTCTTATTAACACTATTGAGCAAGAAACTTTATCCATATTGCTTAGTACTGGTTTCTTCCCAGGAAAAGAGGGCCACATGGAAGATTAGTACTAGTACTAAATGTGTTACCCTCTATAAATAAGGTCGATTATTATTACTATTATTACTATTATTAATGAGGACGTTAAACCTAAAAAAAAATCTTACAGAAAAGGAGAACTATTGGTCACATAAAAGTCTGTAAGATAAATCACTTGAGGGGAAAAGGAACACCTGTTAGTTTTCCCACTATTTTCCAAACGGGACTTCCAGTTTACTTTTCTAGAAGGGAGCTTTCTACTAAATGTTTTCCATAGGCGACAATAGTAACCTTTTACCTGCTCCCACAAAAACTACACATACAAATCTTTTCAAACCTTACTTGTTTATAGAGCCATCCTAGCCCAACACGTTAATGAGAAAAAATCCACACGTTGAACTGCTCCTTTTCAAGTTACAGTCAACCATGTTTGTTTACCTACTAGAACGGAGTAAATACAAACCAACGTTTTTACAGGAGGGGTGGCCATATAAAATCAGCAAAAATGTCTTTGAGCTTGCAGATATATTTATAAAACATGCATCATTTTAGTTCTTTATACCTATCATTTTCTCACATTGAAATAAAACATGGGATATATATCCAATGGAAGCAAAATATGTTCTATAAAGGGGTTATCCTTTGGAAGCAAGGAATACACCACAGAACTGACAAAATATGGCAAGTCTGGTATTTAGAACGCAACTAAAAGCTCAGTCCAAAAGTGATAAAACCCGGTACCACCCGGTATTGAGTGCAATGCTACCTATACCAAACCCTTATTTTCTTTATGATGCATGAAAAGAATTGTCAAATAGAAATTCAGGTCATATCTAATAATTTAGTCATGCATAATAAAAGTTCAGTCGCAAAGAATCTTTCAAGTTTGCGAAAAAGTTATCGCTTTCAGATTCAACAATGAAAGCCGAACAAACCATAGTTTTTGAAAAGCGCAAAGTTTATCTCTTTCTGGAATGGAATCCAGACAACGGCTTGCATCAGTGGTTCTTCTCCAATGTCTTTGGAACAATTCAATACTAAAATGCACAAAATTATGCCTAAACAGCACCAATACTCATTTTTATGGCTATTTTTACACCTACACCCCCTAATTAAAGGGCTATTTTCACACCTACACCCCCTAATTAAAGTAAAAAATGGCATTTTGAGGATATTTTGAGGACAAAAATGCCAAGAAAATGTTTATAAATGCCTTAATGCCATGAGGAATAGCTGAATATATCTGTTCACATCCTTTTACATAAATACAATAAAATAGAACTTCTAACGGATGAAAAACTTGGGATATATATTCAAATATAGATGGTCTGTGTAGCAGTCTAGGTAGCATTGCACTAAATACTGGGAGGTACCGGGTTTTATCACTTTTGGACCGCGCTTTCAGTTGCGTTCTAAATAACAGACTTGCTTCCATTGGATATATATTCCATGTTTTATTTCAATGTGGTTGGTTGATTGGTTGATTGGAGATTTAACGTCCCCGTCAACACTATAATGTCATTTTGGAGACGTTGCTTCCAATTTTGTGGGACTTTTACCCGACACTGAGATGGAATGACATCTCAAGCCCTGTGGGAGCAGGTGAAAGGTTACTATTGGTGCCTATGGAACCAATAGGGTTTAACAGCATGGACGGTCCGCCTCGCACCACGGTTCCTGGACAGGCTTAGATCCTCTTAGCGGTTAAACAGTAATAGTATGCGGGCCGGATTCAGCTCTGTGTGAAGCATCATGCAGCCCATATATTTCTTCAAGCCCCTGTGGTCGGGGCCGGATATTTCAATGTGAGAAAATGATAGATATAAGGGACTAAAATGATGCATGTTTTATAAATATATCTGCAAGCTCAAAGAAATCATTGCTGATTTTATATGGTCACCCCTCCTTTAAAAATGTTAGTTTGTATTTACTCCGTTCTAGTAGGTAAACAAACATGATTGACTGTAACTTGAAAAGCAGCAGATCAACATGTGGATTTTTTTCTCATTAACTTGTTGGGCTAGGATGGCTCTATAAACAAGTAAGGTTTGAAAAGTTTTGTATGTGTAGTTTTTGTGGGAGCAGGTAAAAGGTTACTATTGTCGCCTATGGAAAACATTTAGTGGAAAGCTCCCTATAGCAAAAGTAGGACCGCTGTCCTGTTTTCAGTCATTACATACTATTTCCACACATTTGTAGGTTCTGTCCAATTCTGTTTCATACAATGCATCTTCATGGCATGTATTTTGCCATAGATACTGTAAAAAATGTGATGGTAGTGCTAATTTAGGTCTAACTGGGTGTATTTGATGAATTTTTGCCTCTGATCTATGTTCTTGGGAGGGGGGGGGTTACTTTAAGGCCATGTAAATCAGTTTTTATTGATGTATTTGGAAAGGAGACTTGCAGTAATTGTATTTGCACAAACACAAGAAAGAATCTACTCCATCTGGAATATAAGAGTAAGGTTTCATGGCACTAGGATTATGTCTCAGACCAAAGCAAAACTTCAAAATTGTCTCTAATAAACCGATCGCTGCAATATCCGGATAAGTTTTCTCATCCGTTATAATTTCTATTTTATTGTGTTCATGTAAAAGGATGTGAACAGATATATTCAGCTATTCCTTATGGCATTTAGGCATTTATAAACATTTTCTTTGCATTTTTGTCCTCAAAATATCCTCAAAATGCCATTTTTTAACTTTAAATAGGGGTGTAGGTGAAAACAAATAGCCATAAAAACGATTATTGGTGCTATTTAGGCATAATTCTGGGCATTTTAGTATTGAATTGTTCCAAAGACATTGGAGAAGAACCACTGATGCATACAGGTGTCTGGGTTCCATTCCAGAAAGAGATAAACTTTGCGCTTTTCAAAAACTTTCATTTTTGAATCTGAAAGCGATAACTTTTTCGCAAACTTGAAAGATTCTTTGTGACTGAACTTTTATTATGCATGGCTAAATTATTAGATATGACCTAAATTTCTATTTGGCAATTCTTTTCATGCATCATAAAGAAAATAAGGGTTTGGTACAGGTAGCATTGCACTAAATACTAGGAGGTACCTGGTTTTATCACTTTTGGAGCGTTCTAAATACCAGCCTTGCTTCCATTTGATATATATCCCATGTTGTATTTCAATGTGAGAAAATGATAGGTATTAGGGACTAAAATGATGTATGTTTTATAAACATATCTGCAAGCTCAGAGAAATTTTTGCTGATTTTATATGGACACCCCTCCTTTAAAAATGTTAGTTTGTATTTACTCCGTTCTAGTAGGTAAACAAACATGGTTGACTGTAACTTGAAAAGCAGCAGATCAACATGTGGATTTTTTCTCATTGACTGTAACTTGAAAAGCAGCAGATCAACATGTGGATTTTTTCTCATTAACTTGTTGGGCTAGGATGGCTCTATAAACAAGTAAGGTTTGAAAAGTTTTGTATGTGTAGTTTTTGTGGGAGCAGGTAAATGTGTGTGTGTGTGAATTCGGGTTTAACGTCGCTTTCAACAATTTTTCAGTCATATCACGACGGTGTCTGGTTGCGACAGGGAGCTCAATGCTCACGTTTATAGTGCTGCCTCACTGAAGTATCATGTCCCAGACACATTACATGATACCACACCCAGTCACATTATCCTGACACTGGATCGACCAGTCCTAGCTCTACCCCGTAAATCTGAGTGCCAAACGAGGAGCAGCTAGTACCATTTTTAACGACTTTGGTATGTCGCGGCCCGGGATCGAACCCGAGACCTCCCGTTCCCCGGAGCGGACACTCTACCAACTGAGCTATCGGGGCCGGTAGGGAGCAGGTAAAAGGTAATTATTGTCGCCTATGGAAAACATTTAGTGGAAAGCTCCCTCTAATCGTCGGTAACACTCAGTGACAGCTGCCGAGAACCAGACTATGTTTCCCGGGGTTCACGGCAATTTTGCAATAAGCCGGGAAAAGGTCGAACTCTGATGTGGAGAGCGACGATTTGAGAAGGATTTCGTCGGAAATTGCAAGAATTCAAGAGACTTTTGTAAGGATATCCATATCATCGTAAAGGTGAATGATTGCAGAATCGAGAGATATGAGTAATTTGAGCTGCTGTTTTGGATTTTGAGGGCGCAGCGCTGTTAACGTGGAGAGGGGTCAAAATTGATCAAATCGAAGTTGTTTATCTGTTTATCGCCTGATTACTCCTCTGGAGTCCATGTCTGTTGATCTGAACATTGATAGTGGATTAATGATTTTGGATCAACACTTCGGTACTACGACCTAAACTACTTTATGTCATATCCATAAAATATCATTATTTTCAACTCCGGGGAACGGGAGGTCACGGGTTTGATCCCGGGCCGCGACATACCAAAGTCGTTAAAAATGGTACTGGCTGCTCCTCGTTTGGCACTCAGATTTACGGGGTAGAGCTAGGACTGGTCGACCCAGTGTCAGGATAATGTGACTGGGTGTGGTATCATGTAATGTGTCTGGGACATGATACTTCAGTGAGGCAGCACTATAAAAGTGAGCATTGAGCTCCCTGTCGCAACCAGACACCGTCGTGATATGACTGAAAAATTGTTGCAAGCGACGTTAAACCCGAATACACACACACACGCACGCACGCGCGCGCGCGTACAAACACAAACACATCATTATTTCCAAACGATTTTCTAGACGTGACAAAACCATTTGTATGGATTAAGGTGGTGTTGTTCAAGTACGCTAAAATGCAAAAATGATGAGAAAAAAATCCAAGAGATCAGTTTTGGACCATCCGCTCTACTGGCCGCAAGAAAGCTCTACTGACCTCAAGTATCTGTATTGTTGTCCACACAACAGGGTTGCAGTCAAAATTCAACATGTCTAAATGCATTAAACCTTGTTTCGTTGGTCTCTTAGTGCAAGAACGCGTTTCGGCTGAGTAATGTATCTAACTTAAGGCAGATTTCCAAGGACGTGTAACCAGTAAACAATTCAGATTTCGGCCTGGGACGTTTCGGCCTTATTTGCAGGTGGGTCCGTTCGATTCAGATGAGCTGTTTTGCTCTAGGTTGTTTCTGCTCATTTTCGGTAGGATGGATGCTGGAGGTATGTAGAAGGATATTGGGCGCCGTTTTACTATTTAATCCGTATTTATAGATATCCATAAATCGAATTATGGATATCCATAATTCGATTAATGGATATCATTAATTCAGATCGATTTATGGATATCCATTATTCGATTTATTGATATCCATAATTATTTATGGATATCAATAATTCAGATCGATTTATGGATATCCATAATTCGAATTATGGATATCAATAAATCACCGCCAAAGCTTTTGGTTTAATGATTTCTCCCTAAGACACGTGATTGTTTATTGTAAAAACCTTCAAGGTCTTCATCATCGCTGGAAGATAATGGTCAGTCAAAGGGACCTCTCTGCCGCGCAGCCTTTTCAGCCAGTAATTCGAATTGTGGATATCCATATTTCGAATTACGGATATCCATAAATAATTATGGATATCCATAAATAATAATGGAAAGCCATAATTCGAATTATGGATATCCACAATTCGAATTTCGGATATCCATAAATAATTACGGATTACGGATTAAATAGTAAATGCGGATTAAATAGTAAAACGTCGCACCCATATGTGGGGAGTAAAAAGTGAAGCATATTATTCGGAGGTCAGATTGGAAAGCTACGAAGAATAAGACCACTGTTATGGGTAATGTAGAGAGTGAGTGTTTGAGTTTTACGTCCCATTAACAGCTAAGATCATACGGAGACGGAATCTCGGTTTAAAGACTCATCCGAAAGTCTGGAGAAGCCCCGGATCGATCCTGCGACCCCTGGTTTACAAGGCGAGTAGCGTAACCACTACACCACGGAGGCTTCTAATGTAGAGACGATTGGGCACCCTATTCAGGTTAACCCACCGGTAAGAATCACATTTTTATGCTCCTCGGAGAATTTCGGGGGAGCATATAGTCGCCGCTTCGTCCGTGCGTCCGTCCCGCTCTTGTCCGCGCGAATTCTCTGAAACTACTGGTCGGATTGCAATGAAACTTAATGGGAATATTAAGTATCGAAGGTGGATGCGCATATCACCTGCGTGTTTTGGTTCAATGATTAGCCCCCAACTTCGAAGAAGTTATGGGGGCATATTGGTTTTGCCCTGTTCGTCCGTCTGTCCTTTCGTCCGTCCCGCTTTTTTACTGCATAGCATAACTTAGGAACCATGGGTGCTAGATTTTTGAAATTTCATATATGGATTCCTTATAAAAAAAATAATTGACCCGTGTTTTTTTTCTCGTCAGGATTATGCCCCTTTCTTGAGTTATGCCCCTTTGCAAAAAAATGCTTTGAAATCTTGTAAGCATGTTATCTCAAAAACTGTTTGAGCTTTTGCCCTGAAACTTTACAGACTTGTTTGGGATGATGAGTAGATGAACTGATTAACTTTTGAAAAAAATCTGGATTTTTTTTCTTGAGTAATGGCCCTTTGATTTTTTTTTGCATTTTAAGCTTGTAAGCAAGATAACTAAAAACTGTTCGAGCTATTGCCCTGAAACTTTACAGAATGGTTGGGGATGTTGAGAAGATGAACTGATTAACTTTTGACAAAAATCCACTTTTTTTTTGAGTTATGCTCCTTTGAAATTTTGCGCGTTTTAAGCTTGTAAGCAAGATATCTCGAAAACTGTTTGAACTATTGCCCTGAAACTTTACAGGCTGGTTCAGGATAAAGAGTAGATGAACTGACTAACTTTTGAAAAAAATTCGAAATTTTTTTCTTCAGTTGTAGCCCTTTGAAACTTTTGCTGTTTTTTTAAGCTTGTAAGCTTGTAAGCAAGATAACTCAAAAATTGATTGAGCTATTGCCCTGAAACTTTACAGAATGGTTGGGGATGCTAAGAAGATGAGCTGATTAACTTTTGAAAAAAAATCCATTTTTTTTTTTTCTTGAGTTATGCCCTTTTGAAATTTTGCTTGTAAGCAAGATATGTCAAAAACTGTACGAGCTATTGCTCTGAAACTTTACAGGCTGGTTCAGGATGATGAGTAGATGAACTGATTAACTTTTGAAAAAAAATCCAATTTTTTTCTTCAGTTATGGCCCTTTGATTTTTTTGCGTTTTAAGCTTGTAAGCAAGATAACTAAAGAACTGTTTGAGCGATTGCGCTGAAACTTTACAGAATGGTTGGGGATGATGAGAAGATGAACTGTTTAACTTTCGACAAAAATTCAATTTTTATGCCTCCAACTTCGAAGAAATTATGGGGGCATATTGGTTTTGCCCTGTTCGTCGATCCGTCATTCCGTCCTTCTCGCTTGTTTACTGCATAGCACAACTTAAGAACCATTCGTGCTAGGTTTTTGAAATTTCATATATAGATTCCTTATGAAAAAATAATTGACCCATGTTTTTTTCTCGTCAGGAGTATGCCCCTTTCTTGAGTTATGCCCCTTTGCAAAAAATCCTTTGAAATCTTGTAAGCAAGATATCTCAAAAACTGTTTGAGCTTTGTCCTGAAACTTTACAGACTGGTTTGGGATGATGAGTAGATGAACTGATTAAATTTTGAAAAAAAAAAATCCGAATTTTTTGGGATGATGAGTAGATGAACTGATTAACTTTTGAAAAAAATCCGAAAATTTTTTCTTGAGTTATGGCCCTTTGAATTTTTTTTCCGTTTTAAGCTTGTAAACTCGAAAACTGTTTGCGCTGTTGCCCTAATACGTTACAGAATGGTTGGGGATGATGAGAAGATGAACTGATTAACTTTTGACAAAAATCATTTTTTTTTTCTTGAGAAAATTTGAAATTTTGCGTGTTTTAAGCTTGTAAGCAAGATATCTGAAAAACTGTTTGAGCTATAGCCCTGAAACTTTACAGTCTGGTTCAGGATGATGAGAAGATGAACTGATTAACTTTTGACAAAAATCATTTTTTTTTCTTGAGATATGCCCCATTTGAAATTTTGCGTGTTTTAAGCTTGTAAGCAAGATATCTGAAAAACTGTTTGAGCTATAGCCCTGAAACTTTACAGTCTGGTTCAGGATGATGAGTAGATGAACTGATTAACTTTTGAAAAAAAATCCGATTTTTTTTCTTCAGTTATGGCCCATTGAAATTTTTGTGTTTTAAGCTTTTAAGCAAGATAACTCAAAAACTGTTTGAGCTATTGCCCTGCAACTTTACAGAATGGTTGGGGATGATGAGAAGATGAACTGATTAACTTTTGACAAAAATCCAATATTTTTTCTTGAGTTATGCCCCTTTAAAATTTTGCGCGTTTGAAGCTTGTAAGCAAGGCATCTCAAAAACTGTACTAGCTATTGCCCTGAAACTTTACAGGATGGTTCAGGATGATGAGTAGATGAACTGATTAACTTTTGAAAAAAATCCAAATTTTTTTTCTTCAGTTATGGCCCTTTGATTTTTTTGCGTTTTAAGCTTGTAAGCAAGATAACTAAAAACTATTTGAGCTATTGCCTTGAAACTTTACAGAATGGTTGGGGATGATAAGAAGATGAACTAATTAACTTTCGACAAAAATCCGATTTTTTTCCTTGTCAGGATTATGCCTCTTTCTTGAGTTATGCCCCTTTGCAAAAAATACTTTGAAATCTTGTTAGCAAGATATCTCAAAAATTGTTCGAGATTTTTCCCGACAACTTTACAGACTGGTTTGGGATGATGAGTGGATGAACTGATTAACTTTTGAAAAAAGATCCGATTTTTTTTCTGAGTTATGGCCCTTAGATTTGTTTTGCATTTTAAGCTTGTAAAGGGGCTCTTACACTGTCACGATTTTGGCCACGACTCACCACGATTTTTTAAATCGTGGTGAATCGTGAATAACGTCGTAGAGAAGTCGGCAGAGATCTTGGGGAATCGTGGTTGATCGTGTTAGTTCGGGAGAGACCACGACTGTTTTGGACATGTTCAAAACATTCGTGGCGAGTCGGCATCATTTTTCAAATCGTAGAGCGGTCGTAGAGAAATCGTAGCTCAGTCGTGAGCCGTCGTCGTAGTAATCGTGGCCAATCGTGAATAATCGTGACTGAATTCTACCACGATTGTGCTACGACGAGACAAGATCATCTACGATGCCTCTACGATTCCGGTGCGACTGCCGTACGATCTACTACGATATCATGACGACTGCTCACGACAATGCAAGATTCACCAGGAATGCACTACGATTGATGACGACGCTAGCACGATTTATCCCGACGCTACGTCGAACGTACTACATGTACTTCCTCCACGTAACTTTGTACATATAATTACCCAAGCAACTATGGTCAACTGTCAATAACTCCCTCCTGTTCCTCTACACCTCCAGTTGTTCAGCCATTGCAATGTCATTTTCGATCATGTCTTGTTCGAGCTGAACTAAATTTTGAAGATACAGAAGCCTTTGACCTGGCTGCAAAACATTTTCGTCAGATGCTCTCTACAGAAATGGTTGAAACTGAATGACACTGTGCATTTGATGAACACTTTTATATACCCAGATCGTTATAAATCCTGACGAATCGGGAGAAGTCTTGGTTAATCGTGAGTAAATCGTATCGAATCCTCCGTGATCGTACTGAGTCTTTGATCATCGTGCCTTGGTCGTAGAGCAGTCTTTCAGGGATCGTGAGAAATCGTGTATGATCGTCTGATATCTTGAAGCAATCGTGGTGCAGTCGTAGAAGAATCCTAGAGGATCGTAAGACATCGTGGTCGATCGTAGAGGATCGTTGTAAATCGGCTCCATTATCGTACAGCAATCGTGATTGTTCGTAGAAGTATCGTAGCTATGTCGTGAGTATTCGTAGGGTAGTGAAATCGGAACCGTGTATGCCCCGATTTGCCACGATTTTCATGGTCCCAATTGGTCCTGGACAGTCGGGGACAATCGTGGTCAAAGTCGTGACAGTGTAAGAGCAAGATAGCTAAAAAACTATTGTTTGAGCTATTGCCCTAAAACTTTACAGCTTGTAAATTTAAGCTTGTAAGCAAGATATCTCAAAAATTGTTTGAGCTATTGCCCTGAAACTTTGCAGGCTGGTTCAGGATGGTGAGTAGATGAACTGATTAACTTTTAAAAAAAAATCTGAAGGATTACGCCCCTGTCTTGAGTTATGCCCCTTTGCAAAATACTTTGAAATCTTGTAAGCAAGATATCTCTGTTTGAAAACTGTTTGAGCTTTTGCCCTGAAACGTTACAGACTGGTTTGGTATGATGAGTAGATGAACTGATTATCCCCACGCTTTTCGAAGAAAACGTGGGGATATTGTAATGGTCTTCGTCGTCCGTACGAACGTACGTCCGAACGTCCGTCTTACCTGATAACTCCTCCTAGACGGTTATAGATAGAAACTTGAAACTTAAAGAACTGATCTGGTCTGGGGAGTGCATGACACTTTCGGAATTTCGATCACACCCCTACGGGTGGGCCCAGGGGGTGGGGCCCGAGGGGGTAAAAATCAAAATTTCCAGAACATGGTCGTGTAATATATCAAAGCGAACGGCATGATGAGTAGAAATCATTACAACCAAAATTTGACCCCTGGGGTCAATTTTGAGGTAACCAGAGGTCAAAAACTGATTTTGACCCTTTTATCCCCATACATTACTGTTGCCGGATAACTCATCCTAGACCGTTACAGATAGAAACTTGAAACTTTGGGAACTGATAAAACTTTGGTCTGGGGAGTGCATAACACTTTCGGAATTTTGATCCTACCCCTGGGAATGGGGCCAGGGGTGGGGCACCTATGGAATAAAAAATCAAAGTTTTCAGAACATGGTCGTGTAGCATATTAAATCGAACGGCATGATGAGTAGAATACATCACAATCAAAATTTTACCTCTCGGGTCAAACACCCCTAGGGGATGGCCCAGGGGATGGGGCCCGCGGGGAAGAGTGGGAAAATGCGATGGCTTGCCATCGACTGCGCGATTCTAGTTAACTTTTGAAAAAAATCCCCCCAAATTTTTTTTTTGAGTTATTGCCCTTTGAAATTTTTTGCATTTTAAGCTTGTAAGCAAGATAACTAAACATTGTTTGAGCTATTGCCCTGAAACTTTACAGAATGGTTGGGGATAATGAGAAGATGAACTGATTAACTTTTGACAAAAATCCAATTTTTTTATTTTCTTGAGTTATGCCCCTTTGAAATTTTGCGTGTTTTAAGCTTGTGAGCAAGATACGTGTATCTCAAAAACTGTTTTAGCTATAGCCCTGACACTCTACAGGCTGGTTCAGGATGTTGAGTAGATGAACTGATTAACTTTTTTAAACAATCCGAAATTTATTTCTTCGGTTATGGCCCAATGAAATTTTTGTGTTTTAAGCTTGTAAGCAAGATAACTCAAAAACTGTTTGAGCTATTGCCTGAAACTTTTCAGAATGGTTGGGGATGATGAGAAGATGAACTGATTTACTTTTGACAAAAAATCCATTTTTTTTCTTGAGTTATGCCCCTTTGAAATTTTGCTTGATTTAAGCTTGTAAGCAAGATATCTCGAAAAAGCTGTTTGAGCTATTGCCCTGAAACTTTACAGGCTGGTTCAGGATGATGAGTAGATAGACTGATTAGGTGAATTTTAATGCATTTGCATTTTTGGGGAACTAAATGCATGCTTGCTTAAGACAGGTTGCTCGCTTAATAGAGGTGTACACTAAGACAGGTTTGACTGTATCTCTAGAACTGTATGAGCTATTGTCCTGTAACATAAAACACTGGTATTGGAGATAAATAAATGACCTGATGAACTTCCGTTTTCTTGTGTTATGTTCCTTCTAAAATTTCAGCATTGCAGCCAAATAAAAAAAGATATTGCAATTACTGTTTGGGACAAGCACTGTTTGGGTCAAGCAGTGTTAGGGTCAAGCAGTTGGGGGCATTGTGTTTCATAAACACTTGCTCTTGTTTTTCCAACAGTTATGGCCCTTTGATGAATATATAGGGTACTGTTCGTGTCCACGCGAATTCTCAGCAACTACGTGCAGAAAATTCAACGAAACTTCAATGGAATCTTAAGCAGCAATAGGGGCTGCGCATATTATCCGTGCTATCTGGTTAGATGATTTGCCACAGAGTTCTGGTTCTTTGTTTAAAGCTGCAGTGTTAGGACAGTGTGGCTAGTTTTAGAAAAACTTTGTCATCACTTTGGTGCCTACATTTATTGATGGATTTTAATATAACTTCACACAAATGTTGAGTATGATAATATCTTAAACATGTTTGACTTTCAGGGTCCTGGGCTCAAGGTAAAGGTCACTATGGCTATTTTCAGAAAAACGTGTTTTTCGCTCTAGTGCCTACATTTATTGATGGATTTTGATATAATTTCACAAAAATGTTGAGTATGATAATATCTCGAGCAAGTTCAACTTTTAGGGTCCTGGACCCAAGGTCAAGGTCACTGCAGCTATTTTTAGAAAAAAAAATGTCTTCGCTCTAGCGTCGTCATTCGCTGATGGATTTTAATATAACTTCACACAAATGTTTGTTATAATAATATCTCGAGCAAGTTCAACTTTCAGGATCCTGGGGTTAAGGTCAAGGTCACTGTGGTTATTTTTAGAATTTTTTTGTCATCGCTGTAGTGCCTACATTTTTGATGGATTTTAATATAAATTCACACAAATGTTGGGTATGATATCTCGAGCAAGTTTGACTTCAGGGCCTGGGCTCAAGGTCAATGTCACTGCGGCTATTTTAGAAAAAAAAAAACAATGTCATCTCTCTAGCGTCGTCATTTGCTGATAGATTTTAATATAACTTCACACAAATGTTGGGTATAATAATATCTCGAGCAAGTTCGACTTTCAGGATCCTTGGCTGAAGGTAAAGGTCACTGGCTATTTTTAGAAATGTCATCGCTCTAGTGCCTACATTTATTGATGGATTTTAATATAATTTCACATATGTTGGGTCTGATAATATCTCGAGCAAGTTTGATTTTCAGGGTATTTTTAGAAAAAAAAAACTTTGTCATCGCTCTAGCGCCGTCATTTGCTGACTGATTTTAATATAACTTCCAGGGTCCTGTGCCCAAGGTCAAGGTCACTGTGGCTATTTTTAGAAGAAAAAAAAACCTTTGATTTCGCTCTAGTGCCTACATTTATTGATATATTTTAATATAATTTCACACAGATGTTGAGTATGATAATATCTCGAGCAAGTTCAACTTTCAGGGTCCTGGGCTCAAGGTCAAGGTCACTGCGGCTATTTTTAGAAAAAAAAACTTTTCTCATCGCTCTAGCGTCGTCATTTGCTGATGGATTTTAATATAACTTCACAAAAATGCTGGGTATAATAATATCTCGAGTAAGTTCAAATTTCAGGATACCGCTCTATAACTAGGATAATGTTTCCTGTTCCGACTATATTTGCACCTTCGGGGAACATCAATCGGTTTCACCGATATTCTTAAAATTTCTACCGAAATCGTGGAGATTGTCAGTAAAAAATGACCAAGTGTGACCGACTTTGTATGTGAAGATAGATATATAGCACTGAAAATGAATTTCTCCGCGTTTGGCGGAGGAAAAAAAACTAGGCGAACAGGAAAATTAAACATCCAGAGAGCGCAAGCTCGTATACGTTCATATATGCTAATGTGTGATTTGTAGAAGATGACTCAACAACATGGGTCTCAAAATTCAGCGAGGCTTTTCATTGTCCATTATACAGAAATATTTATTTGTATAGTGTAACATGACTTCAGCATATATATTTCTGTTATTTGCGGAAACAGTGCAGATCCGGAACAGATGCTGAACGTTATTGAAAGAATGAAAGAACAGTTGAACAAACATAATTTGTCATCAATATTGCATTGCATACAAATGTTCCAGAAAAGAAGAGAAGTTTTAGATCTGCACCAGTTGTTTTATCGTCAAATTTTCGCAGATCCTCGCAAAAAGTACGACGATGCTCCAGAGTGGGCCATGTCTTCTTAAGTGACAAGAGAGTAGAAAAAGCAACCGCCTGTCTTTAGAAAATTTGGCGCTTTTGACTCTGATTTCCAGGCTGTCAAGAGAAACAAATATATTTTTGTTTTCAAAGTGTGAACGTATCTCCTTTCTGATCGGGGGTTAACGATACCATTTAATGAAAATGTCTTATAATGTGTTCTATAAAAGCGTTATCCTTTGGAAGCAAGGAAAATGCCACAGACCTGAAAACATATGGAGTGTGCAGGTTTTCTGGGCCAAGTTTCGGCCAATTAGGCCTCATCAGTGACCCTCAAATATTTTCAAAATTCCATAATGGAATCAATGATTCCAAAGGACAAGAAAATATAAACTACACTATGATGTAGGACAGGGAGACTTTTTACGGCCGCCACACATTCCCAAACACAAGCTGTAGTGACGTTAAATATGTTCTATAAAGGGTTTTCCTTTGGAAGCATGAATACGCTACAGAACTGAAAAATATGGAGTGTGCATATTTTCTGGGCTAGACTAGCCAGTTTCGGCCAATTAGGCCTCATCAGTGACCTTCAAATATTTTTAAGATTCCACAATGGAATCAGTGTGCATGTTTTCTGGGCCAGACTAGCCAGTTTCGGCCAAATAAGCCTCATCAGTGACCCTCAAATATTATAAAAATTCCACAATGGAATCAATGATCTAAGGGGCAAGAAAATACAAACTACACTACGACGTAGGGCAGGGAGACTTTAACGGCCGCCACACATTCCAAAACACCAGCTGTAGTGACGTAAAAGGGTTTCCTTTGAAAGCAATGAATACGCTACAGAACTGAAAAGGGGATGGGGCCCGCGGGGAAGCGTGGGAAAATGCGATGGCTTGCCATCGACTGCGCGATTCTAGTTAACTTTTGAAAAAAATCCAAAAAAAAATTTTTTGAGTTATTGCCCTTTGAAATTTTTTGCATTTTAAGCTTGTAAGCAAGATAACTAAAAATTGTTTGAGCTATTGCCCTGAAACTTTACAGAATGGTTGGGGATAATGAGAAGATGAACTGATTAACTTTTGACAAAAATCCAATTTTTTTATTTTCTTGAGTTATGCCCCTTTGAAATTTTGCGTGTTTTAAGCTTGTGAGCAAGATACGTGTATCTCAAAAACTGTTTTAGCTATAGCCCTGACACTCTACAGGCTGGTTCAGGATGTTGAGTAGATGAACTGATTAACTTTTTTAAACAATCCGAAATTTATTTCTTCGGTTATGGCCCAATGAAATTTTTGTGTTTTAAGCTTGTAAGCAAGATAACTCAAAAACTGTTTGAGCTATTGCCTGAAACTTTTCAGAATGGTTGGGGATGATGAGAAGATGAACTGATTTACTTTTGACAAAAAATCCATTTTTTTTCTTGAGTTATGCCCCTTTGAAATTTTGCTTGATTTAAGCTTGTAAGCAAGATATCTCGAAAAAGCTGTTTGAGCTATTGCCCTGAAACTTTACAGGCTGGTTCAGGATGATGAGTAGATAGACTGATTAGGTGAATTTTAATGCATTTGCATTTTTGGGGAACTTAATGCATGCTTGCTTAAGACAGGTTGCTCGCTTAATAGAGGTGTACACTAAGATCTTTAGAACTGTATGAGCTATTGTCCTGTAACGTAAAACACTGGTATTGGTGATAAATAAATGACCTGATTAACTTCCGTTTTCTTGTGTTATGTTCCTTCTAAAATTTCAGCATTGCAGCCAAATAAAAAAAGATATCGCAATTACTGTTTGGGACAAGCACTGTTTGGGTCAAGCAGTGTTAGGGTCAAGCAGTTGGGGGCATTGTGTTTCATAAACACTTGCTCTTGTTTTTCCAACAGTCATGGCCCTTTGATGAATATATAGGGTACTGTTCGTGTCCACGCGAATTCTCAGCAACTACGTGCAGAAAATTCAACGAAACTTCAATGGAATCTTAAGCAGCAATAGGAGCTGCGCATATTATCCGTGCTATCTGGTTAGATGATTTGCCACAGAGTTCTGGTTCTTTGTTTAAAGCTGCAGTGTTAGGACAGTGTGGCTAGTTTTAGAAAAACTTTGTCATCACTTTGGTGCCTACATTTATTGATGGATTTTAATATAACTTCACACAAATGTTGAGTATGATAATATCTTAAACATGTTTGACTTTCAGGGTCCTGGGCTCAAGGTAAAGGTCACTATGGCTATTTTCAGAAAAACGTGTTTTTCGCTCTAGTGCCTACATTTATTGATGGATTTTGATATAATTTCACACAAATGTTGAGTATGATAATATCTCGAGCAAGTTCAACTTTTAGGGTCCTGGACTCAAGGTCAAGGTCACTGCAGCTATTTTTAGAAAAAAAAAATGTCTTCGCTCTAGCGTCGTCATTCGCTGATGGATTTTAATATAACTTCACACAAATGTTTGTTATAATAATATCTCGAGCAAGTTCAACTTTCAGGATCCTGGGGTTAAGGTCAAGGTCACTGTGGTTATTTTTAGAATTTTTTTATCATCGCTGTAGTGCCTACATTTTTGATGGATTTGAATATAAATTCACACAAATGTTGGGTATGATATCTCGAGCAAGTTTGACTGCAGGGCCTGGGCTCAAGGTCAATGTCACTGCGGCTATTTTAGAAAAAAAAAACAATGTCATCTCTCTAGCGTCGTCATTTGCTGATGGATTTTAATATAACTTCACACAAATGTTGGGTATAATAATATCTCGAGCAAGTTCGACTTTCAGGATCCTTGGCTGAAGGTAAAGGTCACTGGCTATTTTTAGAAATGTCATCGCTCTAGTGCCTACATTTATTGATGGATTTTAATATAATTTCACATATGTTGGGTCTGATAATATCTCGAGCAAGTTTGATTTTCAGGGTATTTTTAGAAAAAAAAAACTTTGTCATCGCTCTAGCGCCGTCATTTGCTGACTGATTTGAATATAACTTCCAGGGTCCTGTGCCCAAGGTCAAGATCACTGTGGCTATTTTTAGAAGAAAAAAAAACCTTTGATTTCGCTCTAGTGCCTACATTTATTGATATATTTTAATATAATTTCACACAGATGTTGAGTATGATAATATCTCGAGCAAGTTCAACTTTCAGGGTCCTGGGCTCAAGGTCAAGGTCACTGCGGCTATTTTTAGAAAAAAAAACTTTTCTCATCGCTCTAGCGTCGTCATTTGCTGATGGATTTTAATATAACTTCACAAAAATGTTGGGTATAATAATATCTCGAGCAAGTTCAAATTTCAGGATACCGCTCTATAACTAGGATAATGTTTCCTGTTCCGACTATATTTGCACCTTCGGGGAACATCAATCGGTTTCACCGATATTCTTAAAATTTCTACCGAAATCGTGGAGATTGTCAGTAAAAAATGACCAAGTGTGACCGACTTTGTATGTGAAGATAGATATATAGCACTGAAAATGAATTTCTCCGCGTTTGGCGGAGGAAAAAAAACTAGGCGAACAGGAAAATTAAACATCCAGAGAGCGCAAGCTCGTATACGTTCATATATGCTAATGTGTGATTTGTAGAAGATGACTCAACAACATGGGTCTCAAAATTCAGCGAGGCTTTTCCTTGTCCATTATACAGAAATATTTATTTGTATAGTGTAACATGACTTCAGCATATATATTTCTGTTATTTGCGGAAACAGTGCAGATCCGGAACAGATGCTGAACGTTATTGAAAGAATGAAAGAACAGTTGAACAAACATAATTTGTCATCAATATTGCATTGCATACAAATGTTCCAGAAAAGAAGAGAAGTTTTAGATCTGCACCAGTTGTTTTATCGTCAAATTTTCGCAGATCCTCGCAAAAAGTACGACGATGCTCCAGAGTGGGCCATGTCTTCTTAAGTGACAAGAGAGTAGAAAAAGCAACCGCCTGTCTTTAGAAAATTTGGCGCTTTTGACTCTGATTTCCAGGCTGTCAAGAGAAACAAATATATTTTTGTTTTCAAAGTGTGAACGTATCTCCTTTCTGATCGGGGGTTAACGATACCATTTAATGAAAATGTCTTATAATGTGTTCTATAAAAGCGTTATCCTTTGGAAGCAAGGAAAATTCCACAGACCTGAAAACATATGGAGTGTGCAGGTTTTCTGGGCCAAGTTTCGGCCAATTAGGCCTCATCAGTGACCCTCAAATATTTTCAAAATTCCATAATGGAATCAATGATTCCAAAGGACAAGAAAATATAAACTACACTATGATGTAGGACAGGGAGACTTTTTACGGCCGCCACACATTCCCAAACACAAGCTGTAGTGACGTTAAATATGTTCTATAAAGGGTTTTCCTTTGGAAGCATGAATACGCTACAGAACTGAAAAATATGGAGTGTGCATATTTTCTGGGCTAGACTAGCCAGTTTCGGCCAATTAGGCCTCATCAGTGACCTTCAAATATTTTTAAGATTCCACAATGGAATCAGTGTGCATGTTTTCTGGGCCAGACTAGCCAGTTTCGGCCAAATAAGCCTCATCAGTGACCCTCAAATATTATAAAAATTCCACAATGGAATTAATGATCTAAGGGGCAAGAAAATACAAACTACAGTACGACGTAGGGCAGGGAGACTTTAACGGCCGCCACACATTCCAAAACACCAGCTGTAGTGACGTAAAAGGGTTTCCTTTGAAAGCAATGAATACGCTACAGAACTGAAAAATATGAACTTTTAATTTTAATACAATTAAACACTTCTATGCAAAACACTACATGGCCATGGCTTTCTCTCTCTCGCTTATCGTGCATATGAAACTGCTTCAGAAGCTACATTAAATTTGGACAGTGATAAGTTTGAACTGATTAGACGGTGTAATAGCTCGTCACAAAGTAAGGTCGCAGTTTCTCGCGCCACGTCTTTCGTAGCGTTCACCTTTAAAGCGCCTGTTACAACAGTAGCAGATGACATTTTTATTGTTTCTTACATTGTTCGAGAGAAAATCAGCTTTGAGATTTCATACGAATCATCTTCTATATGATTCAAATGAAGCCTGATTCTCACAGAAAAGGGAAAAACAATCTTAATGTCGCCTGCTTGATTTAAACAATATGTATTTGCAAATAAATTACAAAGACATACATATATACATACATGCAAAATGACATAGGATCTGGTGGTAAGCATAGTGCTTATATTAGATTCACGTGTACTTGTACATGATTGTAGAAGGAATAGAAGACACTTTTAGCGTGAGTGGTGAAGATGTACCTTCGAAAGTGTGCTGCTGTATTACGTATTCTAAGCATCCTTGAGGCGCCATTACCTGTAACTTGGAAGTTTTATGCATTTCTACTTGCCTTTACAAAGAAAGGAGGTAATCCTAAGCATCTGTGGATCGTCTGTCATAGCAGGCAAATAATGTCGCCTGCTTGGTGAAGCTTTATTTATTTATAGCACACTTCTTCAGTGATATTTTTTTCTTTCTTAAATGGGGCTGTCATCTGATCATCTTGCACTTTTAAAAATTAAACCAATGTATTTATGCAAACATGCGCGAAAAAATGCTCAAACATACTAAATATATATGCTTTGAGTGGACCTGTGCAAAACACTGAAAATATACCGAACTACGTTGTGCGTGGGCTCAGATTTCAATGGTAGTCGGGAAGCCGGATGCAGCTTGGAAACGCGTGTGCTAGCTGAGAATGACAGATAGGAAGTTGTCATTAAAAATATTTTCACATGGTAGTCGGAAAGCCGGATGCAGCCTGAAAACGCGTGGCTAGATAAGAATGACAGACAAAAGCTGTCATTAATAAAAATGATATTTTCACATTGCGTAACGGTAGCATATTTTCACATTGTGAAAAACAACATGTTTATATTATTTTCTTTGACGCACAAACAATTTTATTACATTTATTTTTCGCAATAATTCTTCACTATCTCCGACGTTTCCGCTTTTTACAGCCTTTATCACGGAATTGTTCTTTCAAGCTATCACATAATTTTCCTATTCATCTTTCCACCATATTGAATGTTTTTGTTATCCCAAACGTCACGGCGTCATGACGTCGGATTCCCGACATCATAACGTCGCAACGCTGTTTGGCGCCAAAAACATGGGACCAGCTGTTCAAAGCATCGTTAGCCCAACAAGCTCTTTAGTGGTCATATTGTTAGCTGTTCTAACAAAATTTTTTTTGTGTATTTTTGTTGAAAAACTGCGAGCAGCCCTTGCATCCGCAAAAGCTGCTCACATTTTTACAGCAAAATTATTAGCATATTTGCCATAATAAATGATCAAAGTTTTAGCGATCCAATAACCAACGACGGAGTTAATTTTGAACAACTGGCCCATGAACAATATTGAAAATCAATGCTGCTACAATTATGTAACACTTATGCCAAAGCGAAAAGTGATGCCTTATGCCAAAGCGAAAAGCTAAGGCTCTGTCGCGGCTGCTTATCTTTACAGTCTCGCCAGAGCCCTCGCTGTTCGCCCACAAATAGAACGGAACAAACTCACAACCCTGACACTCACAGCCCTGACGCAAACTTAGATCTACACCTATTGGAGAACACCTGAGGAACATACCTACGAACCAATAATAAAATGATCAAACAATGAGAACAATATTTCCGACATTAATAATAAAAAACTACAATATTAACCCCTTTAGAACCAAATGGAATCTTCCACCCTACACACAGCAGGAGTTCATCTCGAAATCAAGGGGTGTCAGATTTTGGCTGGAAAATCTCCCTTCAAATTTTGGCTGGAAAATGGCCTAGCGTTATGCAAACAGTGCAGGCCCCGATCAGACGCCGCATCCTGTGGCGTCCGATCTGGGCCTGCACTGTTTGCCAACTACCCCTTTGGGGGCCTCCGGCACAAAATGGGTTTATAGAGAATGAAATAGTGAAATAAGATAGTAAAATAATCACCTGAAATAATTTGTTTGTTTGTTTTGATTTGAGATTTAACGTCCCCATCACCACTGTATAGGTCAATTTGGAGACTTTGCCTCTAATTTTATGGGACCCCCACCCGACATGCAGATGAAAAGACATTTCAAGCCCTGTCGCCCAACGAAATCAATAGGGTTTATAAACATGGGCGGCCCGACTCGCACCTCTGGGCCCGGCCAGATCCGGATGCTCTATGTGGCCTACCTGCCCCGACACGCGGTCAGCATCCGCCCTGCGCGGAAGCACCATGCACCCCACCTATTTTTTCAAGCCCCAGTGGGCGGGCCCCCCCAGGTTGGTGTCAATGAATGAGTCTTTTCATAAGTAACAACAATATATATGATTTAGGGGTGGGGTCCTGAACGGTTTCCGAGATATTGGGCCTTTTATGAAATGAAGGTGTGGGGCACGGCCCCGGCACATCACAAGGGACGCCCAGGTTGATGTCACTGAATGCGTCTTATCATAAGGAACAAGAATATATATGGTTTAGGGGTGGGGATCTGAATGGTTTCTAAGATATATGGCCTTTTGTGAAATGGTGGGGGTGGGGCAAGGCCCCGGCGCACGGCAGTGACCCCGCGGTTGGTGTCAATGAATGCGTCTCTTCATAAGGAACGAGAATATATATGGTTAAGGGGTGGGGATCTGTAAGGTTTCCGAGATATTGGGCCTTTTATGAAAAGGTGGGGGGGGGGGGGGGGGTGAGGCATGACCCAGGCACCTTCTTGGGGACCACCGGGTAGGTGTTACTGAATGCGTTTTATCAAAAGGAACAAGAATATATATGGTTTAGGGGTGGGGAACTGAATGGTTACTGAGATATATGACCTTTTGTGAAGTGGAGGGGTGGGACAAGGCCCCGGCGCAGCCCGGGAGACCCCCAATTTGGTGTCAATGAATGTGTCTCTTCATAAGGAACAAGAAAATATAAAATTTAGGGGTGGGGATCTGTAAGGTTTCCAAGATATTGAGCCTTTTATGAAATGGAGGGGATGGGGCATGACCCCAGCGCATCCCGGGGACCCCTGAATGCGTCTTATCATAATGAAAAAGAATGTATATGGTTTAGGGATGGGGATCTGAATGGTTTCCGAGTTATATGGCCTTCTATGAAGTGGAAGGGGGTGGGGTATTGCCCCGGCACAACCTGGGGAACCCCATGTTGGCATAAAAGCATATGGCTGAGAGAAGTTGACTCCAGGAACATTTCTATAAAAGTTTTGTCAAAAAAACTTCAATGTGTTTGCAGTAAATGCCATTTTTCAATTTTCCCCATTATTAGTCTATGGAAACTACAAGTTGCCATAGCAACCAAAATAATGAGTCGATTTCCATAAACAGGAGGCCCATGGGCCACTATGCTCACCAGAGCCCAGGGGGCACTGCCCACTGGCCGCAATGTATTTTAATTAACCATGGAAGCCCTGCACCCAAGGATGCTACAGATAAAGTTTGGACCCAATCAGCCTAGTGGCTTCAGAGGTCTGATGTCGCTTGAATGTAACAGCAGATGACAACTGACATTACCAATCTGTGGCAACCAATAGGCCTAAAAGAACATTATTAAAGGAACACTTCTATGAAAGTTGGACATAAATGTCATTTTTCAATTTTTTTCCAATTATATGTCAAGGGAAACTCTTAACTTGCCATAGCAAACAAACCAAAGAGCCAAATTTCATAAACCAGAGCTCAGGTGGGCACTGCCCAATGGCAGCCATGTAGTTTAAAATGTTATGATTTTAATCTATCAGTTATAAAGTCTCCCAGACAAACCCCATACTCAAATGAGCACTCATGTGGACTGAATCTGAAATATTTGGTGTTTTATAAAGTAGACAGGGTGGGGCATGAACCCAATGGAGCCCTGATTGGTGTCACTAAATGTGTCGTATCAAAAGGAACAGAGACATATATGGTTTAGCGGTGGGGATATATATGGCTTCTGAGATGGAAGGCCTTTTAAGCAGTGGAGGGATTCAGGCATGGCGGATACCAGAACAGCCCAGAATTGTCACTGAATGCTGAACGGTTTCTGATATATGAGGCCATTTTATGAAGTGGATGGCAGAGAAATGGCCCCTGTGGATCCCCTAAAATGGGGTGACTGAATGTGTCTAATAACAATGAACAAGAATATATGCGATTATGGGGATGGGATTTAAATGGTTTCTGAGATATATGGCCTACTATGAAGTGGGGTCTTATCATAAGGAACAAGAATATATATATATATAGTTAAGGGGTGGGGATCTGAACGGTTTTTGAGATATATGGCTTTTAATGAAGTAAAGGGGTGGGGCATGGCCCGTGGCATCTCAGGGGGGACCCCCATGCCGGTATCATTGATTGCTTCTTGTTTGTTTGTTTTGTTTGATTTGAGGTTTAACGTCCCCGTCAACACTGTAAAGGTCATTTTGGAGATTGCTTCTTATCATAAGGAACAAGAATATATATGGTTTAGGGGTAGGGCTCTGAACAGTTCCTCAGATATATTATCTTTTGTGAAGTGGAGGGGCGGGCATGTCCCCGGCACATCCGGGGGGACACCAGATTGGTGTCACTTAATGCATCTTATCATAAGGAACAAGAATATATATGGTTTAGGGGTAGGGCTCTGCAAGGTTTCTGGAATTTTTAGCCTTTTATGAAGTGGAGGGGCTTGGGCATGGCGCAAGCACATCCCGAGAGACACCCAGGTTGGAGTCACTGAATCCAATTTATCATATAAGGAACAAGAATATATATGTTTATGGGGTGGGGATCTGTAAGGTTTCTGGGATATTGGGTCTTTTATGAAATCGCTGGGTCACTGAATGCGACTTATCATAAGAAACAAGAATATAATATGGTTTAGGGGTGGGGATCTGTACGGTTTCTGGGATATTGGGTCTTTTATGAAATGGAGGGGATGGCGCAAGGCCCCGGCACATCCCAGGGGACCCCCAGGTTGGCATCACTGAGTGTGTCTTATCATAGGGAACATGAATATATATGGTTTAGGGGTAGCGATCTGAATGGTTTCTGAGATAAATGGCACTTTATGAATTGGAGGGGGTGGGGCATGTCCCTGGCACATCCGGGGGACCCCCAGGTTGGTGTTACTTAATGCATCTTATCATAAGGAACAAGACTATATATGGTTTAGGGGTGGGGATATGTAAGGTTTCTGATATATAAGGCATTTTATGAAGTGGAGGGGGCGGGGCATGGTCCCGGCACAACCTTCGGGACCACCAGGTTGACATAAAAGCATATGACTGAGAGAAGTTTACTCAAGGAACTCAAGGAAATGTTGTCAAAATATCTGCAAAGGCTTGGCAGTTAATGCCATTTTTCAATTTTCCCAATTATACGTCTATGGAAAATCTAAGTTGCCATAGCAACCAAACTAAACAGCCGAATTTCATAAAAAAAAACAACAAAAAAACAAAAAAAAACATAAAACCTGTAAAGGCAAATATAGTGAATATTTCCATAAACTCTCAGCCTCATATAGCATACGGTTTCTGAGGAGATGATTTTTTTTAAGTATTTTTTCTGTGTTTTTTTTTTTTTTTTTTTTTCATTTTGGTTTCCATGGCAACCAATACAAATGAGCAGTAGGCCTAAATCATATGACAGATAGCAGATTGCCTAAGGAACATTTCTATGAAAGTTTTGTCAAAATATCTGCAGAGGCTTGGCAGTAGATGTCATTTTTCAATTTTCCCCATTATAAGTATATGGAAACTATAAGTTGCCATAGCAACCAAACTAAAGAGCCGAATTTCATAAAAAAAACACAAAACCTGTAAAGACAAATATGTTGAATATTTTCATAAAGTCTCCTAGAGCATATGGTTTCTGAGGAGATGATTTTTTAAGTATTTTTTTTTTTTAACTTGCATTTTGGTTTCCATGGCAACCAATAAAAATGAGCAGCAGGCCTAAAAAAATATGGCAGATAATAGATTGCCTAAGAAACATTTCTATGAAAGTTTTGTCAGAATATCAGTAAATGCCATTTTTCAATTTTCCCCATTATAAGTTTATGGAAACTCTTAGTTGTCATAGCAACCAAACTAAGGACCCGATTTTCATTAAAAAAATACCGACAAAATTTCAATCCCACAGCCCAAGAATGCTACAAATAAAATTTGGGCCCAATCGGCCAAGTGGCTTCATAGGAGATGTCGTTTGAAAGTGTTGACGCAGACGCAGACGACGACGGACAACTGCCTATCCTATAAGCTCCCCCGGAGCCTTCGGCTCTGGTGAGCTAAAACACAAACTTTCAATCCCCCAGCCCAAGGATGCTACAGGTAAAATTTGGGCTCAATCGGCCCAGTGGCTTCAGAGATGTCGTTTGAAAGTGTTGACGCCAGACGACGTCAAACGACGACGACGGACAACTGCCTATCCTATAAGCTCCCACGGAGCTTTCGGCTTTGGTGAGCTAAAAAAACCTGTTGGTTTAGGAGTGGGGATCTGTAAGGTTTCTGAGATATTGGGCCTTTTATTTAGTGGAGGAGTGGGGCATGGCCCAAGGCACGCCAGGGAACCACCATGTTTGTGTCACTGAATGTCCCTTATCATAAGGAGCATGAATATATATGGTTTAGGGTGGGGCTGTGAACAGTTTCCCAAATATATGGCCTTTTGTGAAGTGGAGGGGTGGGACATGTTCCTGTCACACCGCAGACCCCAAGGTTGGTGTCACTGAATGTGTCTCATCATTAGGAACAAGAGTATATATGGTTATGGGGTGGGGATAAGTAAGGTTTCCAAAATATTGGACCTCGTTATGAAGTGGAGGGGATGGGTCAATGCCCCGGCGCATCCGGGGGGGGGGGGGTGCAGGTTGGTGTCACTGAATGTGTCTTATCATAAGGAACAAGAAAATATAGTTAGTTTAGGGTGGGGATCTGAATGGTTTCTGAGATATATGACCTTTTATGAAATTGAGGGGGTAGTAGGGCAATGCCCCGGCGAATCCTGAGGGCCCTCAGGTTGGTGTCACTGAATGCGTCTTACCATAAGGAACAAGAATATATAGGGTTTAGGGGTTGGGATCTGTAAGGTTTCGGAGATATTGGACCTTTTATGAAGTGGAGGGGGTGGGACAATGCCCCCAGCGCATTCTGGGGGCCCCAGGTTGGTGTCATTGAATGCGTCTTATCATAAAGAATAATAATATATATAGTTAAGGGGTAGGGATATCAATGGTTTCTGAGATATATTGCCCTTTTATAAAGTGGAGGGGGTGGGGCATGGCCTCGGCCCAACACAATGGGGCCCCAGGTTGGTGTCACTAAATATTGTAACATATCAGCCACCACCAGTATTGTTCAGGAAGTATAAATCCTGAATGTATGGATCACTATAGTACCATGCAAGTAGAGTTAACTAGACTCTGAGTGTGGAATCAGTCGAATATGTTACACACTCAGGCTAGGTGCTCATACAAAAGACAAGTGATTCAGTGTTGACAAATTGCACCGTCTGTCATTTCTGTTGTTTACGATCCGTACAAGTAATTGTGCACATTAAGGCACCTATCGGCTGAACAGACAATTGAGGCAATACATAACAATGTCTCTGGACAATAATTACCTTTTAAAAAGAGTGTTATAAGTTAAAATCCAAGTTTTTCTACTGTTTGCAGTTCTGTAAAGTTCTCCCGCCGCCATGTTGAATTTCCTTTTAGGAACGACCGCTTCGATTGGTTCATAGCTGGCAAGCCGGCCAATCGGAGTGGTTCTCATATTACCTTGGATAGAATAGAATGCTCGTACAATGCTCGTGCCCCCAACCTAGCAACCCAGAGAGTAGAAATACCCGGTGCACCGCAGCGTTCGGGACCAACAGCCAGACTGTTCAAGTGGCAAGGTCGAGAAAATTGGGAAAGGCACCATGAGAGAGGTATAGAAAATCGGGCAAAACTTATCTCCCGGATTTTAGAGTGGAGAATTGAACTGGAGAGGGTTCCTGTGGAACATACCAGTGTGATAAGTCGCTGTCTTTGATGATTTTCCCAGTTTTTATAAAGCTTTTCCAGATTTTGGAATCTTTCCCAGATTTTAGAAGCTTTCCCAGATTTTGAGCGGTTTACCCGAATTTCGGGACATACCCCAGAGCTCATCCCTTAACATTATTTCTTGCATTTAGTGATGATTACAGACTCTGAGAACTGGAGAATCGTCCAGTGAGTCGTCGTTAAAGCTTTTGAATTTAAGAGAATTCCTTACACAAGGAAATTTTGGAGAACTTGTCAGAAATAGTCCAGTTTTTGCTATATCTCGTCCGATAGTCTTGTTGTATGCGTTCTATCTAGAACTAAATTACTGTTGCACATAGTTAATGTGAATTTCTTTATGTAAATATCTTGTAAAAATCGTTGTTTAAATCCCATGCTGGTCCATTAAAAATATGTTGAGTGTAAATTAATCTTGAGTCTGCCATGTCCCTTGCCCGAACCCACAACAAATCAGGATGGATAATGAAATCCTGGTTTTTCATGTAATGTTTCGACTCCTTTGACAGCGATAGCTCGGCCGAAGCAAACCCTGACCTCCTGACGTATCTCTAACAAAGCTGAGCAAAGGGTCGGAGGGTTACAATATGACTTATCCTCAGGAATAAGAATATATATGGTTTAGGGGTGAGGATCTGTACGGTTTCCGAGATATTGGGCCTTTTATGAAGTGGGGGTGGTTGGGCAAGGCCTCGGGCGCATCCCGCCCCCCCCCCCCCCCCCCACTTGCTGTCACTAAATGCATCTTACAATAAGGAACAAGCATATATATGGTTTAGGGGTGGGGATCTGTAAGGTTTCCGAGATATTGAGCCTTTTATGAAGTGGAGGGGGTGGGGCAAGGCCCTGGCGAATCCAAGGGGTCCCCAGGCTGGTGTCACTGAATGCGTCTTATCCTAAGGAATAAGAAAATATATGGTTTAGGGGTGGGGATCTGAATGGTTTCTGACATATATGGCCTTTTATGGAGTGGAGGGGTGGGGCAGGGCCCCAGCACAACCCCGGGACCTTCAGGTTGGCACAAAAGCATATGGCTGAGAGAAGTTTACTCAAGAGACATTTCTATAAAATATTTGTCAAAATATCTGCAATGACTTGGCAGTAAACGCAATTGTTCAATTTTCCCCATTATAAGTCTATGGAAACTGCCATAGCAACCAAACTAATGAGCCGATTTTCATAAAAAAAAAAAAAAAAAAATATCAATCCCCCAGCCCAAGGATGCACCACATAAAATTTGGGCCCAATCGGCCCAGTGGCTTCCAAGGAGATGTCGTTTGAAAGTATTAACGACGCAGACGACGACGACGACGGACAATGTCCACCATATAAGCTCCCCCGTAGCCTTCGGCTCTTGTGGGCTAATAACATTTCTTGTGAATTTTTGCTCGTGCTCCGCACAAATGAAAGTTCTGATGTTTTCACGCTTCGCACTCATTAAAATTCTGATGTTTTCAACACATTAAATGAAATATGTTTGGTATTTACATTAAAAAAGTAAATATCCTCTATATATTTCATTGAAAAGCATGTAAGAAATGACTAAATAACAACAACGTTATATTATAAAATTGTTCAACAGAAACCGTATTCGCCGTTATTAGCGCACATGCACTAATAGGCGAACATCAGTACATTTTAGAGTGATTGCAACAATTAAGAATGCAAGATTCTGCAATCTGTTGAAGTCGAAACTTCTAACATCAATTACGAGGACTGTTCAAATATGAATGCAAGTAGAACGTTTTCTCATGCACTAATGCGAAAATCACCTGGAAATAAAAATCAAAGCGTAGAAAAACATTTTACCTATACATTGATACCAAACCTGTTAAAATCCGTGCACTTTAGCCATGTATATCGTTCGATAAACACTGTCTACTGTTGTATACTAATACAAAACATGGTTGGAAGAAGGTCAGAGTACGCCGTTGAAATACGGTCCTATATTAAGAATCGTTGTACTCTTGGTATACGGTGCAAAGACATTTTTGATGAAATATGTTCGGTTTATGGGCATAATGAAATGTCCTTTCCGACAGTGTTTCGTTGTGTAAGAAATTCAGCTGTTGCCTAGGTTCAACAGAAGATGCACCACATGATCGTCGGTCGAAAAGAGCAGCATCTGCCAAAATGGTTGCTAGAGTGAAAGAAATAGTTGCTACCGATGCACGATACACCACTAGGCAAATAGCTAGTATGGTTGGCATCTCATTAGGAGCAGCTCACACAATTCTGAAACGGGATTTGAAAATGAGAAAGATCTGTGCTAGATGGATTCCCCATCTGTTGACAGATGAGCGGAATAGACACGCGTTCAGTGCGCCAAGAATTTGCTTAAAAAGTTTCCAAATTACAATGCACGGTCTTTCGCTAATGTCGTCACAGGTGACGCGACATGGGTTCACTTTTTTGAGCCAAAACGAAAGATTCAGAACAAAATATGGGGAACAAAGTATTGCAAAAGACCATGCATTGCAAAGCGGACCATGAGCGTCAAGAAGGTTATATATGCCATATTCTTTTCAAATCAGGGCCCTGCTATTCAGGTTGCTGTGCCTAAAGGCAAATCTGTAAATGCGAAGTTTTTCAAGAATAAAGTTCTTCGAAAATTGAAGAAATATTTCAAAGAACGAAGACCCGCATCTGGTTTGGCCAATGTCAGATTGCTACATGACAATGCGTCATCGCACAAGGCGTTCATTGTGCAAGACTATCTGAAGCAGGAAAAGGTTGTTGAAGTCCCCCAGCCCCCGTATTCCATTGACCTTGCCCCGTGTGACTTTTTTTTTGTTCCCGCGGCTGAAAAATACCTTTCTGGTCGAAAATTTGTACAGCGCAAACACCTCGGTTCTGCAATATTCCAGTGCCTTCATAGTATACCTCGAAAAGACTACCAAAATGCATTCGATGAATGGATCAGAATACTGAAAGTTTGTATATCTGTTAAAGGGGAATAAATTTTTCATCGAAATCTATCACGGAATCATTTTTATGTGCTTAGTTGCATTCATATTTGAACAGTCCTCGTATTAGGTTTTTGTGAAAAAAAACTGGGCCGAGCTCTGTGTGTTTATTAAAGAACTTTTGTATTAAAGCACATACGCCTTATACTGACATCGGACATATTCTTTCCTCCTTCATCACAGGAATCACTCCGCTCACTTTAGGGGCAAATTATTTCCTGTAAGAATGGTCCGCATTTTAGCGATATTTCTACGCTACTGGCGGTTTTCATCAAATGCCTAAAAGTTTTACATATTTCTTCAGGTGTGCACGGCCATAGTATTCTGAAAAGAAACTTCTTTCAACTGTGTACGCTTGTCAATCAGTTCACGAACAATTCGTGCTTCATCTATAACCAGTATGGTTGTTTCTGTGGGTATGGTCAACAAGGGACACAGTCATTGGATGAAATAGATAAGTAAGTTATTATTACGGTTAAGTATTTAACGGAATATTACTATATTTTAGCAAACGGTGTAGATCCCGATCAGACGACCGCCACGTTCTGCGGTGTCTGATCTGGGTCCACACTGTCCCTGTTTTGCCCCCACCCCGATTGATATATGGGTAAGGAGAGACTGTGAACCGTGGCCCTAGTCTTAATTTCATGAAAACAATCACCCATGCCCTTTCCATGACGCTTATCAACAGCTTGCTGTCGCACAGACTGTGCAAGATTTCATTGCAAGTATTCCAGGGCATCCCATTATTTTTAAGTCGGAGGGCCCCGCCCATCGGGGCTTGGAGAAATAGTCTGGGCTGCACGATGCTTCAACACAGGGCTGAAACCGACCGCGTTGGTAAGGCGCTTAGAGGGTCTCAGCCTCTCTTGGAAAACTGGTGTGAGTAGGACCGTCCCTACATATGAACCCTTTGTTTTTTTGGGAACAGGGCTCGAGTTGTCAGCTTCCAAATGATGAACTTACCCCCCCCCCCCCCCCCCCCGTTAGGTTTTGCCTTCTCTGAACATTGGATGAAAGGGTAAACGCAGTGACCCATGGGTTCAGACGGATGGATGAACAATCGTGCGAACATACAAACGATTGTACAGGGGTCGCAGGATCGATCCCGGGCTTCTCCAGACTTCCGGATGAGTCTTTAAACCGAGGTCCCGTCTCCGTATGACCTTACCTGTTGGTGGGACATAAAACTCAAACACTCACTCACAAACGGTTGTTATACATGCAGAGGGAGAAACAGAGCATGGATAGATGGGCATACGGACGGGTGAAGGTACAGATAGGATATTGCGATACCAGAGGAACAATGATCCTGAATCGCTCACCTAAGTGCTGAGTGTATATGGGGACATTTGGTTTGGAAGAAGAAGATTTTGAAGGGTTTTTACCATGGCAACCATCTTGGTCATATGATCAAAACCATTTTAAAACCAACTGGTATTCCTCCATTCAATAGTCTTCATAAGAAATTTGGCTTTAATTTGCCTAGCTGATTTATGAAAAGTTTGATATCTGAGCAACCCTGGACCAAGGGCAGCATGTCCTCTTGACCTTTGGTACTCATGCAGCTTCATTAACTTTAGTTGATCGACAGGCCCAAGTGTAATATAACATAAATGCAAATTTTATTTTGATCACATTTAGGTTTACCCTAGTTATTTCAATGATGAGCACATTATTCCAAGTAATTTTATCCGAATTGCAGCTGCTGCAAGACCCATGACGAGTGCTATGGTGAAATCATGAGACTTTGCGACAACGAACACAGTGTCTGGTTGTATTATGACTATTCCTGCCAGGGCCGATCCTGCTTGTGTCTAGGTACGATCATTCTTCGTTTTTTCCCCGGTTAGTTTGCATGTTTGTGTGTGTGCGTGCGTGTGGGTGTGCGTGTTTTCATATATTGTAATTTTTTGTCAAAAAGTACTGTCACTTGTTAATCTAATATGACATTTTGAACAAAAATAATACATGCATTTTTAGCTCACCAGAGCCTAAGGCACCGGGGGAGCTTATAGGATAGGCACTGTCCTTCGTCGTCGTCTGCGTCGTATGTCTGTCGTCAACACTTTCAAACGACATCTACTCTGTAGCCACTGGGCCGATTGGGCCCAAATTTCATCTGTAGCATTCTTGGGCTGGGGGATTGAAAGTTTGTGATTTTTTAAATGAAATTCGGCTCATTAGTTTGATTACTATGGCAACTTTAGAGTTTCTATAGACTTATATTGGGGAAAATTGAAAAACGGAATTCACTGCCAAGCCTGTACAGATATTTTGACAAAACGTCCATAGAAATGTTCCTTAGGCAATCTACTATCTGTCATATGATATTAAGCCTACTGCTCATTTGCACTGGTTGCCATTGAAACCAAAATGAAAGAAAAAAGAAAAAAAAACAAGAGCTGTCGCATGACAGCATAGCTCACCTGTTTCGCGCCTTCAAGATATAAGGTACAATTACTGAACCATGAAATATAGGTCACACTCACCTAGATATAATTTGAGGTCAATGATCAGGTCACATGGAACATATATTCCAAATATTACATGTCAGAATCAAATTGTGTCTGAATTATAAGGCAAAATCAATGAACCATGAAAATAGGTCACACTGACCTAGATATATTTTGTCAATCATCTGGTCACATGGAAATTATAATTCAGGTTTGAAGTTTCTCCAAAAATATTAATCAAAATATATGGCTGAATCACTGAATCATGAAATATAGGTCCCACTGACCAACATATAATTTGAGGTCAGTCATCTGGTTGCATTGAAGTAATATCCCAGATACAACATTTCTCCATCAAAAAGTATTCAAGATAATAGGCAAAATCACTGGGCCACGAAATAAAGGTCACACTGACCTAGATATAATTCGAGGTCAATCACGGCGTCACATGGAATAAATAATCTAGGTGTGACGTTTCTCCGTCAAATAGTATTCAAGATGATAGGCAAAAACACTGAACCATGAAATATATACCACTGACCTACATATATTTTGAGTTCAATCATGGGGTTACATGGAAATAATAATCCAGGTATGACATTTCTGCATCAAATAGAATTCAAGATAATTGGCAAAATAACTGAACCATGAAATATAGGTCAGAGTGACCTAGATATATTTTGTGGTCAATTATCGGGTCACATGGAACTAATAATCCAGGTATGACATTTCTCCATCAAATAGTATTCAAGATAATAGGCAAAATCACTGAACCATGAAATATAGGTCACAGTGACCTAGATATATTTTGAGGTCAATCATGGGGTTACATGGAACTTATAATCCAGGTATGATATTTCTGCATCAAATAGTATTCAAGATAATAGGCAAAATCACTGAACCATGAAATATAGGTCACAGTGACCTAGATACATTTTGAGGTCAATCATGCTGTCATATGGAACTAATAACCCAGGTATGACATTTCTCCAACAAATAGTCTTCCAGATATAAGGCAATATATAAGGTATAACCAATTGTGTCTATACCTTGTTAACATAATGGAAAGATATACAACAAATTACAAAGGTGTCCTAGATTTTGACCCCTAGCCCCATCCCCCTCCAAGGCATGAACCCAGGGTTGTGTTGTCTTGGAATCTCAGAAAGTACTCCCAGGTATCTAAGTTGTAAATATGAATGCTTTGTGATGAGTGACTGTTGAGATATAAGCATTTAAAAACTTAACCCAGTTTTACCAAAGTGTTCTAGATTCTGACCCCTAGCCCCACCCCGGGGCATGAACCCAGGGGACTGTTCCCTTTGAACATCAGAAGACCCTCCCAGGTACTTAAGTTCCAAATATGAGTGCTCTGTGATGAGTGACTGTTGAGATATAAGCATTTGAAAAACTTAAACGCAGCGTGACGGGAACGCAAAGGCGCACGCAGACGACCGAGGTGACAACAATAGCTCTCCATGTACTTCGTACAGGAGCTAAAAAAATACTTAAAAAATCATCTCCTCAGAAACCGTATGCTCTATGAGGCTGAGAGTTTATGGAAATATTCACCGTATTTGCCTTTACAGGTTTTGAGTGTGTTTTTTTTTTTTTTTTTTATGAAATTCGGCTCCTTAGTTTGGTTTCTATGGCAACTTAGACTTTCCTTAGGCTTACAATGGAAAAAAAATTGAAAAATGGCATTAACTGCCAAGCATTTGCAATTATTTTGACACAACTTTCATAGAAATGTTCCTTAAGCAATCTACCATCTGCCATATGATTTATGCCTTTTGCTCATTTTTATTGGTCGCCATGGAAACCAAAATGAGTGAGTGTTAGAGTTTTACGTCCCACCAACAGCTAAGGTCATACGAAGACGGAACCTCGACTTAAAGACTCATCCGAAAGTCTGGAGAAGCTCGGGATCGATCCTGCGATCCCTGGTTTTCAAGGCGAGTAGCGTGACCACTACACCACGGAGGTTTCTAGGAAACCAAAATGAAAAAAAAAAACCAAGAGGTCCGTGGGCCACAATGCTCACCAGAGCTCAGGGGGCTACTGCCCACTGGCAGCAATTTATTTTAATTAACCATGGAAGCCCTGCTCCCAAGGCTGCTACAGATAAAATTTCGACCCAATCAGACTAGTGGCTTCAGAGGTCTGATGTCGCTTGAAGACAACAGATGACAATTGACAATTTCCCATTTGGCAATAGACCAAAAAGAACATTATTACAGGAACACTTCTATGAAAGTTGGACAAAATATCTTGAGAGGCATTAATGTCATTTTTCAATTTTCCCCATTATAAGTCAATGGAAACTCTTAACTTGCCATAGCAAACAAACCAAAGAGCCACATTTCATAAACCAGAGCTCAGGTGGGCACTGCCCAATGGAGCCCTGATTGGTGTTACTGAATGGGTCTTATAAAAAGGAACAGAGACATATATGGTTTAGTGGTGGGGATATGTATGGTTCCTGAGACGTAAGGCCTTTTAAGCAATGGAGGGATTCGGGCATGGCAGATCCCAGAAAAGCCAAAGATTGTTGTCACTGAATATGTCTTATCATAAAGATCAAGAATATATATGGTTAAATGGTGGGGATCTGAACGGTTTCTGAGGTATGAGGCCCTTTTATGAAGTGGAAGGGAGAGAAATGGCACCTGCTGACCCCCTAAGAATGTTTTCATTGCTCTTAAAGGAACTCATGTTTTATTTTAATTGACTGAATGTGTCTAATAACAATGAACAAGAATATATGTAATTATAGGATGGGGATTTGAATGGTTTCTGAGATATATGGCCTATTATTAAGTGGAGTCTTATCATCAGGAACAAGAATATATATGGTTTAGGGGTGGGGATCTGAACGGTTACTGAGATGTATGGATTTTAATGAAGTAAAGGGGTGGGGCATGGCCCGTGGCACCCCAGGGGCCCCCATGCTGGTGTCGCTGTTTGCGTCTTATCATAAGGAACAATAATATATTAGGTTTAGGGGTGGGCTCTGAACAGTTTCTCAGATATATGGTCTTTTGTGAAGTCGAGGGGTGGAGTGTGGCCCGGGCACACCCTGGGTGACTTGACCCCTAGGTTGGTGTCACTGAATGTGTCTTATCATAAGGAACAAGAATATATATGGTTTTGGGGTGGGGATCTGTAAGGTTTCTGGAATATTTAGCCTTTTATGAAATGGAGGGGGTTTGGCATGGCCCCCGCACATCCCGGGGGACCCCCAAGTTGGTGTCACTGAATGCGACTTATCATAAGGAACGAGAATATATGTGGTTTAGGGGTGGGAATCTGTAAGGCTACTGGGATATCGGGCCTTTTATGAAGTGGAGGGGGTGGGGCATGGCCTCCGCACATCCCAGGGGACCCCCAGGTTGGTGTCACTGAGTCCATCTTATCATATGGAACATGAGTATATATGGTTTAGGGGTCGGGATCTGAATGGTTTCTGAGATAAATGGTATTTTATGAAATAGAGGGGGCAGAGCATGTCCCCGGCACATCCCGGGGGACCCCAAGGTTGGTGTCACTTAATGCATCTTATCATAAGGAACAAGAATATATGTGGTTTAGGGGTTGGGATCTGTAAGGTTTCTGAGATATAAGGCATTTTATGAAGTGGAGGGGGGCGGGGCATGGCCCGGCACAACCTAGGGGACCCCCGGGTTGACATAAAAGCATATGGCTGAGAGAAGTTTACTCAAGGTACATGTCTATGTAAGTTTTGTCAAAATATCTGCAACGACTTGGCTGTAAATGCCATTTTTCAGTTTTCCACATTATAAGTCAATGGAAACTCTAAGTTGCCATAGCAACAAAACTAAAAGGCCAAATTTCATAAAAAACACAAAACCTGTAAAGGCAAATATGGTGAATATTTTCATAAAGTCTCAGCCTCCTAGAGCATATAATTTCTGAGGAGATGATTTTTAAGTATTTTTTTTTCTATTTTTTGCATTTTGGTTTCCATGGCAACCAATAAAAATGAGCAGAAGGCCTAAAATCATACGGCAGATAGTAGATTGCCTATGGAGCATTTCTATGCAAGTTTTGTCAAAATACCTGCAGAGGCTTGGCAGTAATTGCCATTTTCTATTTTCCCCATTATAAGTCTATGGAAACTACAAGTTGCCATAGCAACCAAACTAATGAGCCGATTTTCATAAAAACACAAACTTTCAATCCCCCAGCCCAAGGATGCTACAGATAACATTTGGCCCCAATCGGCCCAGTGGCTTCAGAGGAGATGTCCTTTGAAAATGTTGACGTCATAGGACAGACGACGACGACGACGACGCCGACGACGACGAAGACAACGACGACAGACAACTGCCTATCCTATAATCTCCCACGGAGCCTTCGGCTCTGGTGAGCTAAAAACAAAAAAAAAACAATAGGCCCATGGGCCACTATGCCCACTGGCAGCCATGTATGGTTTCAATTTATCGATTTTAAAGTCTCCCAAACGAACCCCCATTCCATGTGGACTCCGTATCTGAAATATTAGGCCTTTTATGAAGTGGAGGGGTGGGACATGGATCCAACAGAGCCCAGGTTGATACCACTGAAGGCGTCTTATCATAAGGAACAAGAATATATTTGGTTTAGGGGTAGCGATCTAAACGGTTTCTGAGATACTGGGCCTTTGACGAAGTGAAGGGGGTGTGGCATGGCCCTGGCAGACACCAGAAAATCCAAGTTTGTTGTCCTTGAATGTGTCTTACCATTAGGACCGAGAAAATATATTGTTTATGAGTGGGGATCTGAACTGTTTCTGAGATATGAGGCCTTCTTATGAAGTAAAGAGGAGAGGAATGGCCCCTGTGGACCGCCAAGTTGGTGTGACTGAATGGGTCTAATCACAAGGAACAAAAATATATTATATGATTATGAGGTGAGGATCTTTTTGTTTGTTTGTTTGATTTGAGGTTTAACGTCCCCGTCAACACTGTAAAGGTCATTTTGGAGACGTTGCTTCCAATTTTGTGGGACTTTTATCCGACATTGAGATGGAATGACATCTCAACCCCTGTCGCCCAATGAAACCAATAGGGTTTATTAGCATGGACGGCACCGCGGTTCCTGGACAGGCTTAGATCCTCTAAACGGTTTACCAGTACTAGTGTGTGGGCCAGAATCAGCTCTGCGTGAAAGCATCATGCAGCCCATATATTTCTTCAAGCCCCTATGGGCGGGGGCCACAGAGGTGGGGATCTTAATGATGTCAGAGATATATGACCTTTTATGAAGTGAAGGGGTGGGCCATGGCATCGACACATTGCCCTAGCACATACACCCAAGGTTGATGTGACTGAATGAGTCTTATCAAAAGGAACACAAATATATATGCCTTAGGGGTGGGTATCTGAACAGTTTCTGAGATATATGGCATTTTATGAAGTGGAGGGTTGGGGCATGGCCCCAGCGCACCCTGGGAGACCCCTAGTTTGGTATCACTAAATATGTATTATCAATAGGAATAAGAGTATATATGGTTTAGGGATGGGGATCTAAATGGTTTCTGAGATACCGGGCTTTTACAAAGTGGAGGGGGTGGGGCATGGCCCGGGCATATCCCAGGGGACACACAAGTTGGTATCACAGAATGCATCTTATCATAAGGAACAAGAATATATATTGTTTTGGGGTGGGGATCTGAATGGTTTCGGACATATATCACCTTTCATGAAGTGGACTGGGGTGGGGCATGGCCCGGGCATATCCCATGGGACCCCAAGGTTGGTGTCACTGAATGCGTTTTATCATAAGAAACAAAAATATATATCGTTTTGGGGTGGGGATCTGAATGGTTTCTGAGATATATCGCCTTTTATGAAGTGGAGGAGTGGGGCATGGCCCCTGCACACCCTGGGAGATCCCTAGGTTTGGTATCACTGAATGCCTCTTATCATAAGGAACAATAATATAAATGGTTTAGGGGTCGGGATCTCAACGGTTTCTGAGACACTGGGTCTCTTACAAAGTGGAGGGGGTGGGGGCATGGCGAGGGCACATCTCAGGGGACCCCAAGATTGGTGTCAATGAATGCGTCTTATCATAAGAAACAAGAAAATAAAAGGTTTTGGGGCGGGGATCTAAACGGTTTCTGAGATAATAGGCCTTTTATGAAGTAGAGGGGTCGGGGCATGGCCTGGGAACATCCCAGGGGACTCCCAGGTTGGCGTCACTGAATGCGTCTTATCATAAGAAACAAAAATATATATTGCTTTGGCGTGGGGATCTGAAAGGTTTCTGAGATATATCGCCTTTTATGAAGTGGAGGGGTGGGGCATGACCCCGGCGCACCCCGGTTGACCTCTAGGTTAAAATTACTGAATGCGTCTTATCATAAAACACAAAAATATATAAGGTTTGGGGTGGGTATCTGAACGGTTTCTGAGATATTTGGGGTGGGGCAAGGCCCAGGCACATCCAAGTGGACCCCAGGTTGGTGTCATTGAATGCGTCTTATCATAAGAAACAAAAAATATAATGGTTTTGGGGTGGGGATCTGGATGGTTTATGAGATATATCGCCTTTTATGAAATGGAGGGGTGGGGCATGGCCTCGGCGCACCCTTGGAGACCCCTAGGTTGTTACCACTGAATGTGTCGTATCATAAGGAACGAAATATATATGGTTAAGGGGTTGGGGTCTCAACGGTTTCTGAGATATTGGGTCTTTTACAAAGTGGAGGGGCCGGGGGCATGGCCTGGACACATCTCAGGGGACCCCCAGGTTGGTGTCACTGAATACGTCTTATCATAAGAAACAAGTATACGATTTTGGGGTTGCGATCTAAATGGTTTCTGAGATATTGGACCTTTTACGAAGTGGAGGGGGTGGGGCATGGGCCCGGTACATCCCAAGGGGATACTTATGGTTTAGGGATGGAGATCTGAATGGTTTCTGAGATATATGGCCTTTTATGACCCCCAGTTTGGCATAAAAACATGTGGCTAAAAGAAGGTCACTCAAGGAATATTTCTAAAAATGTTTTGTCAAAATATCTGCAAAGGTTTGGCAGTAAATACCATTTTTCTATTTTCCCCGTTGTAAGTCTATGGAAACTCTAAGTTGCCATAGCAACCAAACGTATGAGCCGATTTTCATTAAAAACACAAACTTTCAATCCCCCAGCCCAATGATGCTACAGATGAAATTTGGGCTGAATTGGCCCAGTGGCTTCAGAGAAGATATCGTTTGAAAGTGTTGACGCCAGACGACGACGCAAACGCAGACTACGACGGACAGCTGCCTATCCTATAAGCTTCCCCGGAGCCTTCGGCTCTGGTGAGCTAAAATAATAGAAAAATACTTAAACAAGAGGCCGATGGGCCACTATGCTCACCAGAGCTCCAGTGGACACTGCCCACTTGCAGCAATGTATTTTAACATATGATTTTGATCTACTGATCATAAAGTCTTATATGAGGCCCCTTGATGAAGTGTGGGGTGGGGGGGGGGGGGAAGAAACGGCTCCTGTGGAAACCCCCGACCCAAGTTGGTGAGACTTAATGTATTGTGTCTAATCATAAGGCAAAGGAACAATATGATATATAATTACAGGGTAGGGGTCTGAGTGGTTTCAGAGATATATGGCCGTTTATGATGTGGAGGGGGTGGAGCATGGTCCCCACACACCCCGGCAGACCCCTAAAACTGTCTTATCAAAAGGAATTAGAACATACATGGTTTAGGGTTCGGGATTTAACGTCACTACAGCTGCACTTTGGGAATGTATGGCGGCCGTAAACAGTCTCCCTGCCCTACATCATAATGTAGTTTATATTTTCTTGTCCTTTGGGATCATTGATTCCATTGTGGAATTTTGAAAATATCTGAGGGTAACTGATTAGGCCTAATTGGCCAAAACTAGCTAGTCTGGCCCAGAAAACATGTACACTCCATATTTTCTAGTTTTGTGGTGTCTTCCTGGCTTCCAAAGGATAATCCTTTTATAGAACATATTTTATGAAATGGAGGGACGGAGCATGGCCCAAACACATTGCCCCAGGACAAAGAGACCCCAGGTTGGTGTGACTGAATGAGACCCTAGGTTGGTGGAGCATTACCTGAGGCACCCACTGGTGTCGATGAATGTGTCTTCTCAAAAGGAAAACTAGAGCCAGTGTTTATGAAACACAATGCCCCCAACTGCTTGACCTTAACTCTGCTTGACCCTAACAGTGCTTGTCCCTAAAAGTAATTGAGATATATTTTTTTTATTTGGGTGCAATGCTGAAATTTTAGAAAGAACATAACACAAGAAAAACGAAAGTTAATCAGGTCATTTATTTATCACCCCATACCAGTGTTTTAAGTTACAGGACAATAGCTCATAAAGTTTTAGAGATACAGTCAAACCTGTCTTAGTGTCCACCTCAATTAAGCGAGCAACCTGTCTTAAGCAAGCATGCATTAAGTTCCAGAAAAATGCAAATGCATTAAAATTCACCTAATCAGTTCATCTACTCATCATCCTGCCTGTAAAGTTTCCGGGCAATAGCTCAAACAGTTTTTTAGCTTGCTTATAAGCTTAAAACGCGTAAAATTTCAAAGGGGCATAACTCAAGAAAAAAAAATGAATTTCTTGTCAAAAGTTAATCAGTTCATCTTCTCATCATCTCCAACCATTCTGAAAAGTTTCAGGACAATAGCTGAAACAGTTTTTGAGTTATCTTGCTTAGAAGCTTCAAACACAAAAAATTCAAAGGAAATAAATTCCGGATTTTTAATCAGTTCATCTACGCACCATCCTGAACCAGCCTGTAAAGTTTCAGAGCTATAGCTCAAACAGTTTTTGAGATACATGTATCTTGCTTACAAGCTTAAAACACGCAAAATTCCAAAGGGGCATAACTCAAGAAAAAAAATGGATTTTTGTCAAAAGTTAATCTGTTCATCTTCTCATCATCCCAAACCATTCTGTAAAGTTTCAGGGCAATAGCTTAAACAGTGTTTTAGTTATCTTGCTTACAAGCTTAAAATGCCAAAAAAATCATAGGGCCATAACTCAAGAAAAAAATTGTTTTCGGATTGTTTTCAAAAGTTAATCAGTTCATCTACTCATCATCCCAAACCAGTCTGTAACGTCTCAGGGCAAAAGCTCAAACAGTTTTTGAGATAACTTGCTTACAAGATTTCAAAGTATTTTGCAAAAGGGCATAACTCAAGACAGGGGCATAATCCTTCGGATTTTTTTCGAAAGTTAATCAGTTCATCTTCTCATCATCCTGAACCAGCCTGCAAAGTTTCAGGGCAATAACTAAAACAGGTTTTGAGATATCTTGCTTACAAGCTTAAAACACGCAAAATTTCAAAGGGGCATAAGTCAAGAAAAAAATGGATTTTTGTCTAAAGTTAATCAGTTCATATTCTCATCATCCCCAACCATTCTGTAAAGTTTCAGGGTAATAGCTCAAACAGTTTTTTAGTTATCTTGCTTACAAGCTTAAAACGAAAAAAAATTCTAAGGGCCATAACTCAAGAAAAAAAAATCGGATCGTTTTCAAGATTTAACCAGTTCAACTACTCATTATCCCAAACCAGTCTGTAAAGTTTCAGGGAAAAAGCTCGAACAATTGTAGAGATATCTTGCTAACAAGATTTCAAAGTATTTTTTGAAAAGGGGCATAACTCAAGAAAGGGGCATAATCCTGACAAGAAAAAAAATCAGATTTTTGTCGTAAGTTAATCAGTTCATCTTCTCATCATCCCCAACCATTCTGTAAAGTTTCAGGGTAACAGCTCAAACAATTTTTAGTTATCTTGCTTACACGCTTAAAACGCAAAAAAATCACGGGCCATAACTGAAGAAAAAAATTTGGATTTGTTTCAAAAGTTAATCAGTTTATCTACTCACCATCCTGAACCATCCTGTAAAGTTTCAGGGCATACAGGGGCATAATCCTTCGGATTTTTTTCGAAAGTTAATCAGTTCATCTTCTCATCATCCTGAACCAGCCTGCAAAGTTTCAGGGCAATAACTAAAACAGTTTTTGAGATATCTTGCTTACAAGCTCAAAACGCGCAAAATTTCAAAGGGGCATAACTCAAGAAAAAAGTTAACCAGTTCATCTTCTCATCATCCCCAGCCGTTCTGTAAAGTTTCAGGGCAATAGCTCAAACAGTTTTTAGTTATGTTGCTTACAAGCTTAAAACGCAAAAAATTTCAAAGGGCCGTAACTCGAGAAAAAAAATTCGGATTTTTTTCAAAAGTTAATCAGTTCATCTACTCAGCAATTTGACCTTTTGTGAAGTGGAGGGGTGGGGCATGGCCCAGATGCACCCTGTGAGACCCCTAGATTGTTATCGTTGAATGTTTCTTATCATAAGGAACAAGAATACATATGGTTATTGGGGATCTGAATGGTTTCTGAGATATTGGGCCTTTTATGAAGTGGAGGGGGTGGGTAATGGCCCCTGCACATCATTGGGGAACCCCATGTTTGGGTCACTGAAGGCGTCTTCTCATTTCACCCTAGCAGACCCCAAGGTTGCTGTTACTGAATTTGTCTAATCATAAGGAACACGAATATACATAAATGGTTTAGAGTGGGGATCTGTAAGGTTTCAGAGATACATGTATTGGGCCTTTTCTGAAGAGGAAAGGGTGGGGCATGGCCCCGGCACATCCCAAGGGACCCCAAAGTTGATGTCACTTAATGCGTCTTATCATAAGGAACAAGAATATATATGGTTAAGGGGTGGGGATCTGATTGGTTTATGAGATATATGACCTTCTATGAAGTGGAGGGGGGTGGAACATGGCCCCGGCGCACCCCGGCAGACCTCTAGGTTGCTGTCACTGAATGTGCCTTATCTTAGGAACAAGAACGTAATGGTTTTGGGGAGGGGATCTGTAAGTGCGATATTGGGCCTTTTAAGAAGTGGAGGGGATGGGGCATGGCCCTGGCGCATCCGGAGGAACCCTAAGGTTGGTGTCACTGAATGGGTCTTATCATTAGGAGCAAGAACATATATGGTTTTGGGGTGGGGATCTGTAAGGTTTCAGCAATATTGGGCCTTTTACGAAGTGGAGGGGATGGGGCATGGCCCTGGCGCATCCTGAGGGACCCACAGGTTGGTGTCACTGAATGGGTCTTATCATAAGGAACAAGAGTATATATGGTTAAGGGGTGGGAATCTTAATGGTTTCTGAGATATGTGGCCTTTTATGAAGTTGATGGGGTGGGGCATGGCCCCGGCACATCACAGGGATCCCAAGTTGAATCCAATGAATGCGTCTTATAATAAGGAATAAGAACATATATGGTTTAGAGCTGGGGATCTGAATGGTTTCCGAGATAAAAGACCTTTTATCAAGTGGAGGGGGTTGAGCATAGCCCCGACGCACCCTGGCAGACCCCTAGGTTGCTCACAGAATGTGTCTTATCATAAGGAACAAGAGGGGGGGGGGGGGGGGGCAAGGTCCTGGCACATCCGGGGGTAACCCCAGGTTGGTGTCACTGAATGCATCTTATCATAAGGAACAATATATATAGTATAGGGGTGGGGATCTGAATGGTTTCCGAGATATATAGCCTTTTATGATGTGGAGGGGTTGGGACATGGCCCCGGCACAACCTGGGGAACCCTCAGGTTGGCATAAAAGCATATGGCTAAGAGAAGTTTACCCAAGAAACATTTCTATAAAGGTTTTGTCAAAATATCTGCAATGACTTAGCAGTAAATGCCATTTTTCAATTTTCCCCATTATAAATCTATGGAAACTCTAAGTTGACATAGCAACCAAACTAAAAAGCCGATTTTCATAAAAAAAAAAACTTTCAAACCCCCAGCCCAAGGATGCTACAGATAAAATTTGGGCCCAAGCGGCCCGGTGGCTTCAGAGGAGATGTTTAAATGTGTTGACGCCAGTCGACATACAAAGTACGACGATGAGGTTGAGAGTTTATTGAAATATTCACCATATTTGCCTTTACAGGTTTTGTGTTTTTTATGTCATTCGGCTCTTTAGTTTGGTTGCTACTGCAACTTAGATTTTCTATAGACTTATAATGGAGAAAATTGAAAAATGTCATTAACTGTCATACCTTTGCAGATATTTTGACACAACTTTCATAGCATGTACTTTAAGAAATCTACCATCTGCCATATGATTTTAGGCCTATTGCTTATTTTTGCTGGTTGCCATGGAAACCAAAATGAAAAAAAACAAGAGGCCCAGGGCCACTATGCTCACCAGAGCTCAGGTGGACACTGCCCAATGGCAGCCATGTATTTTAATATGATATCATTTTAATCTACCCCATGTCCAAATGAGCACTCATGTGGACTCAGTATCTGCAACATTAGGCCTTTTATGAAGTAGAGGGGGTGGGGCATGGACCCAATGGAGCCCTGGTTGGTATCACTAAATGCGTCTTAGCATAAGGAACAAGAATATATATGGTTTAGCAGTGGGGATCTGTAAGGCCTCTTAAGTGGTGGAGGGGTTTGGGCATGCCCTGTTGATCCCAGGAAAGCCCAAGATTGTTGTCCCTAAATGTGTCTTATCATAAGGACCAAGTATATATATGGTTTAGGGGTTGGAATCTGAACGGTTTCTGAGATATGAGGCCCCCTTTTATGAAGTGGAAAGGATAGGCATGACCCGGTGGACCCCCTACAGTAGGTGTGCTAATATCAAGGAACAAGAACATATATGATTATGGGGTGGGGATTTGAATGGTTTCTGAAATATAAAGCCTTTTATGAAGTGGAAGGGCAGGGCAATTTGCCTCAGCACAAAGAGACCCCCAGGTTGGTTTGATTGAACGAGACTTATTATAAGGAACAAGTATATGGTTAAGGGGTGGGGATCTGAACTATTTCTGAGATATATGGCTTTTAATGAAGTAAAGCGATGGGACATAGCCTGGGGATGCCACGGGGACTCCCAAGCTGGTGTCACTGAATGCGTCTTATCATAAGGAAGATGAATATATATGGTTTAGGGTGGGCTAAGAACAGTTTCTGAGATATAAGGCCTTTTGTGAAGTGGAGGGGTGGGGTAAGGCCCCGGGAGACTCCCAGGTTGGTGTCAATGAATGTGTCTTTATCGAACTATTCACCATATTTGCTTTTTCAGGTTTTTAGATTTTGAGGTGTTTTTTATGACATTTGACTCTTTAGTTTTGTTGCTATGACAGCTTATAGTTTCCATTGATTTATAATGGGGAAAATTAAAACAAGAGGCCCATGGGCCACTATGCTCACCAGAGCTCAGGTGGGCACTGCCAAATGACAGCCATGTATTTTAACAGGATATCATTTTAATCTACCAATAATAAAGTCTCCCAAATGAACCCCTATATCCAAATGAGCATCGCTCTGGACTCAGTATCTAAAACATTAGGCCTTTTATTAAGTAGAGGGTGTAGGCATGGACCCAATGGAGCCCTGGTTGGTATCACTAAATGCGTCTTATCATAAGGAATAAGAATATATATGGTGTAGCAGTGGGGATCTGTATACCGGAGTTATGAGGCCTCTTAAGCAGTGGAGGGGTTGGGGCATGTCCTGTTGATCCCAGGAAAGCCCAAGATTGTTTTCCCTATAAGGACCAAGAATATATATAAATGGTTTATGGGTTGGAATCTGAATGTTTTCTGATATATGAGGCCCTTCTATGACGTGGAGAGGAGAGGAATGGCCCCTGTGACCCCAAGTTGGTGTGCTATTGATTAGGAACAAGAACATATATGAATAAATTAAAATTGATTATGGGTCGGGGATTTGAATGATTTCTGAAATATATGACCTTTTAAAGTGGAGGGGGCGGGGCGCATTGCCCTAGCACAAAGTGACCCCCCCCCCCCCCCAGGTTGGTGTGACTGAATGAGTCTTATCATAAGGAACAAGAATATTATAGTTTATGGGTGGGGATCTGAATGATTTCTGAGATATATGGCTTTTAATAAAGTAAAGCAGTGGGGCATTACCCAGGCAGTTCGGATGACTCCCAAGCTAGTGTTATTTGAATGTGTCTTATCACAAAGAAGATAATTATATATGGTTTATGGGTGGGGCTCTGAACAGTTTCTGAGAAATATAGCCTTTTGTGAAGTGGTGGGGTGGGGCAAGGCCCTGGCTTGACCCGGGAGACCTCCAGGTTGACATCAATGAATGTGTCTTATCATAAGGAACAACAATATGTATGGTTAGAGGTGGGGGTCTGTAAGGTTTCCAAGATATTGGGTCTTTAATGAAATGAAGGGGTGGGGCACGACTCCGGCACATCCTGGGGGACCCCCGGTTTAGTGTCAATGAATGCGTCATATCATAAGAAACAAGAATATAATAAGGTTTTGGGGCGGGGATCTGAATAGTTTCTGAGATAGATGGCCTTTTGTGAAATGGAGGGGTGGGGCAAGGCCCCGGCGCACCCAGGAGGACCCCCAAATTGGTGTCATTTTATAAGTCTCTTCATAAGGAACAAGAATATATAGGGTTTAGGGGTGGGGATCTGTAAGGTTTCCAATATATTGGGCCTTTTATGAAATGGAGGGGTGGGGCATGACCCCAACATAACCCGGGGGACCCCCAGGTTGGTGTCACTGAATGCCTCTTATCATAAGGAACAAGAATATATACGGTTTTGGGGTAGGGATATAAATGGTTTCTGAGATATATGATATATGATATATATGAGATATATGAGATATATGTGAAGAAAAAGGGGTCGGGCAAGGCCAAGGCGCATCCCGGGAGACCCCCAAGTTGGTGTCAGTGAATGTATATTTTCATAAGGAACAAGAATATATATGGTTTCGGGATGGGGATCTGTAAGGTTTCCAAGATATTGGGCCTTTTATGGAATTGAGGGGGTGGGGCATGACCCCGGCCCCTAGAAGGGGACCCCAAGGTTGGTGTCACTGAATGCATCTTATTATAAGGAACAAGAATATATATGGTTTTTGGGTGGGGATCTGTATGGTTTCCGAGTTATATGGCCTTTTATGAAGTGGAGGGGGTGGGGCATGGCTCCAGCTTAACCTGGGGGACCCCCATGTTGGAATTAAAGCATATGGCATAGAGACATTCACTCAAGGAACATTTCTATAAAAGGTTTTTCAAAATATCTGCAATAACTATCATTTTTCAATTTTCCCCATTGTAAGTCTATGGAAAATCTAAGTTGCCATAGCAACCAAACTAAAGAGCCAAATTCTATAAAAAACACAAAACCTGTAAAGGCAAATATGGTGAATATTTCGAAAAACTCTATGCCTAATAGAGCATTCGGTTTCTTAGATGATTTTTGAAGTATTTTTTTTTTTTCATTTTGGTTTCCATGGCAACCAATAAAAATAAGCAATAGGCCTAAAATCATATAGCAGATAGTAGATTGCCTAAGGAACATTTCTATGAAAGTTTTGTCAAAATATCCGCAGAGGCTTGGCAGTAAATGCCATTTTTCAATTTTTTACCCATTATAAGTCTATGGAAACTCTAAGCTGCCATAGCAACCAAACTAATGAGCTGATTTTCATAAAAAAAACATAAACTTTCAAACCCCCAGCCCAAGGATGCTACATATAAAATTTGGGCCCAATCGGCCCAGTGGCTTCAGGGGAGATGTCGTTTGAAAGTGTTGACGCAGACGACGACGGACAACTGCCTATCCTTTTAGCTCCTCCGGAGCCTTCGGCTCTGGTGAGCTAAAAATGGAATTTACTGTTATGCCTTTCCAGATATTTTGTTTTGACAAACTTTCTTAGATATATTTTTAGCAATCATCTACCTGCTGTATGATTTTGGCCAACTGGTCGCTTATATTGATTGCCATGGAAACCAAAATGCGCCCAAAATAGAAAAAACACACTTGAAATAATCTTCTCAAAAATCCATATGCGCAATGAGGCTGATACTTTTATGGAAATATTCACCATATTTGCCTGAACAGGTTTTTTTTTTATGAAATTTGACTCTTTTCTTTGGTTGCTATGGCATCTTAGTGTTTCTATGGAATTGTAATGGGGAAAATTGAAAATTTGCATTTACTGCCAAGCCTTAGTAGATATTTTGGCAAAATGTTAATAGATTTTTGTCAGAAATTGTGTTTCTGTCATATGATTTTGGGCCCACTAATCCTTTTTATTGGTTGCCATTAGAAAACAAATTAAAAAATATAAAAATTTAAAAAATGTCCTTTTTTTTCTAACAATCATCTCCTCATAAAATATATGCTCTATGAGGCTTAGGCTTCATGGAACTATTCACCATATTTACCTTTACAGTTTTTGTGTTTTTTTGTGTTTTTTTTTTTTTTTTTTTTTTTTTTGTTTTTTTGTTTCGTTTTTTTTTATTTTTTATAAAATTTGGCTCTTTAGTTTGGTTTCTATGGGAAGTTAAGAGTTTCCATAGACTTATAATTATTGTGAAAGATGGCTTTTATACCTTTCAAGATATTTTAAAAACTTTCATAGAAATTAAACAATTGTTTAATTAAACAATTTTCTATCTGCCTTGTGGTCTTAAGGCTAATTGGTTGCCACAGATGGTTGTCAATTGTCGTGTGTTATCTTGCAACAACAAATTCAAGATACAGCAGATCTCTGAAGCCACTAGGCTGATTGGGTCCAATATCTGTAGCTTCTTTTGGCCCAGGGCTTCCATGGTTAATTAAAATACATTGCTACCAGTGGACAGTGCTCCCTGAGCTCTGGTGAGCATAGTGGCCCATGGGCCTCTTGTTTTCTTATTTCTTCTTCAAAAAATCATTATGGGGTTTCCTGGGTATGCGCCAACAAATGAATTAAGGGCATCAATAAGTGAAAGGTTCATACTGTTTATTTCAGATGAACACCCTTGTCTGTGGAATACCTGTGAATGTGATATACAATTTGCGGAGTGCCTTGCTGGGAGGCAGTACAATGCTGAATACCACAACTATAATAGAACAAGGTGCGTTTGACACCGCTGTGGGGAGTATACTGCCGCAAGCGATTCATCGGATATTTGGACGCATTCAGATTACACACCCATGTGAAATTATCTATCCATACATTTTCATACAATAGTTTTTTTCTTCATTATTTGTATGATTATTTCTTATGGTGAGCCGTATCACCTCTTGCAGGCCAGTGCAAAACGCAAGTACAGTAAAATTTCCAATTTAAGACCATCTATGGGACTGTTCAAAAGTGGTCTTTAAGACCACTTCTGAATAGTCCCAAAGGTGGTCTCTTTAAAGGAGAAATAGGTGTAGAAAATGCAAAGGAAGAATAAATGAAACCTTCACAATCAGCTTTTAAAAGCAGATTTAGTCTTAAATAGCAGACTTTTACTGCAGTTATGCGCTATGTAAATTGTGATTCGCGAAAATGAGGTAAATGAAGGTCGAAATAAGCCATAAAGGAAGAGACCAGAAATGCAAACTGCGTTGATTTGTTTAAATTGCGGTTCTACTTCCTCAACACAATTTAGGTCATTTTGGAGACGTTGCTTTCAATTTTGTTTCACTTTTACCCGACATTGAGATGAAACCCGCCGCACAAACCAAAAGGGCTTATATGTAGGGACCGTCCGACTTGCACCACTCTGCCTTGGTAGGCAAAGCTGGTGTCAAGAGTGTGTGGCGGCCGTAAAAAGTCTCTCTGTCCTTCATCATAGTGTAGTGTATTACGTCTTGTTCTTCGGGATCATTGATTCCATTTCGGAATTGTCAGAATATGTGAGGGTCACTGATGAGGACTAATTGGCCGAACTAGTTAGTCTGGCCCAGAAAAAAAACTTGTACACTTCTGTGGTGTATGCCTTGCTTCCAAAGAATAACTCTTTCATAGAACATATTTTACGTCACTACAGCTGGTGTTAAGGGAATGTGTGGTGGCCGTAAAAAGTCTCTGTGCCTTTCATCATAGTGCAGTTTATATTTTTCTGTCCTTAAGGATCATTAATTCCATTGTGGAATTTTGAAAATATTTGTGATTCACTCATGAGGCCTAAATGGCCAAAAGTAACCAGTATGGCTAAGAAAAATGGGTACACTTCATACTTTTCATTTCTGTGGTGTATTGCTTACTTCCAAAGGATAACCTTTCATAGAACATATTAGATCCTCTAAGCAGTTAACCAGTACTCATGGGCTGTTGGTTTCATCTCTGCGTGGACGCATCATGCAACCCAGCCTATTTCTTTAAGCCCCGATGGACAGAGCCCAATATAGGTACAAACAGCGTGGATTTAAAACAAATTTTCAGAACAGTTGTCGCTTTCTATCTGCGCACCTTGTAAATAGAGTGGCTTTAGATTTTCTGTATCATGTGCAAATTTCTGGTATGCAAGAAAATATTTTTTTTCTGATATTTCATTCGCTATTTTTCTCACTATTTTCTCGTCAGAATTCTCTCATTGAGTATCTTCTGTGCAAAACAAATTACACCGGTGGACACAAATCCGTTCAAACTTTGATGAGCTTCATTTCATTTTGATCTGATGTTTCATTCAATATTTCCTTACATCCTCCTGTCAGTCAGGAATAAATTCAAAACACAAAGTGTTGTGCATTTCATTGTAGACTTTGCACTGTCCAATCAGACTACATCTCGAATGTCAATCAGATCTAAAAATGGAAAAAAGTGCTTGCCACAATAAAACCATTCAATGTATATTATTTGGTCCAGTTTTAGACTACTTTGATGAATGACATTTGCTTGTCAAACTAACTTGTTGCAAAGAGATTCATTGAAAGGTACTTCTTCAGAGTTTGAACGCTTTTGTGTCCACAGGTGTAAATAATGTATACTCTTGTAATCCTTTTTTTTTCTGTATAAATTGTGGGTTTTCAAAGCTTTTTGTGAATATATGAGACTTCTTAACATGTTCATTTAGTATAAAGCCTTCCCTGTATGCCGTGGTCATATGAAGCCCAGTGAGGTCTCTGACTGAACTGTGGATCTGAACTTTTTCCTCAGTGAAAACGTTTTAATATATAGTTTCACATGAAGTAGCCTATATGAACATTTCCGCAGTTTCCTTTGGAAAAAAAGTATAATTATTGTTTATCAAAATCGGAACTCATACTAAAATATCACGATACAAACTGCACAAATCTCTGTCATTGTGCAGAGACCATTACGCTAAACAAAGGGCACCTGTGACCTCGATGTGCAGCTGACCGTAACAATTTGAACAACTTTGAAAGGGGACGACCTAAGAATCATTCCTGTGAAGTTTGGTCAAAATCCGATCAGTGGTTTAGGAGGAGATGTTTAAAAAATTGTTTAAGGACGCACAACGGACGAAAATGATCACAAAAGCTCACCTCCTCACTATGTGACAGGTGAGCTAAAAAGCTAATGCCATCAGTGCCCCACTAGGAGCATGCTACAGATAAGCAATGATTGAGATCAGCCTGTAGGCTGCAGAGATATAACTGGTCAAAAGTGTGGACGGATGATGGATAGAAGTAAAACTGAGCTTGGTCCTGTATCGCTCACCTGAGCTAACAGATTCAAAATTTCAGGAAGTGCCAACCTTTACTGAAGGATTAATGGAAGGACATGGTGATGGCAGGGTAAGCAATTTCTGCAAATCAAGTAGAATGTACTCTGTGATAAATAGGCTGACCTCACCAGTTTTCAAACTCATTCAAGCTTTTATTCCTGACTTGCTAAGAAGATCCGATATAAACTGATGGGGCTATGGTGATGACAAGTTCAAAAATAAGCAATTAACTGTTGCAATCAAAGGGATGTTACTCTGAATAGGCAAACCTCACGAGTTTTCAAACTCCTCCGAGCTTTTCTGCCTGACTTATTTGTTTGTAAGTTTCATCAAGATCAGATCAAAACTGAAGGGGCAGCAGTGCTAACAAGGTCGAAAATAGGCATTTTTAAGCAATCAAAGGCACGTAACACTATGACAAATGTGCCGACTTGGCCAGTATTCAAACTCATCCAAGATTTTATTCCCAGCCACCTTACATATAAGTTGCAGTAAGATCCGATCAAAACTGAAGGGGCAACGGTGATGACAAGGTCAAAATTTGGCATTTTTAGCAATCAAAGGGATGTTACTCTAAAATAAATGGGCCGACTTGGCCAGTTTTCGAACTCATCCGAGGTTTTATCCCCAGCCACCTTACATATAAGTTTCAGAAAAATCCGATCAAAACTGAAGGGGCTACGGTGATGACAAGGTCAAAAATCAACATTTTCAGCCATCAAAGGGACATAACACTACGATAAATGGGCTGACTTGGCCTGTTTCCGAACTCATCCAAGATTTAATCCCCAGCAACCTTACATATAAGTTTCAGAAAGATCCGATCAAAACTGAAGGGGCTATGGTGATGACAAGGTAAAAAAATCGGCATTTTCAGCAATCAAAGGGACGTAAATCTATGATAAATGGGCCAACTTGGCCGGTATTCGAACTCATCCTAGGTTTTATCTCCAGTCACCTTACATATAAGTTTCATAAAGATTCGATCACAAATAAAGGGGCTACGGTGATGACAAGGTAAAAAAGCGACATTTTCAGCCATCAAAGGGACATAACTATATAGTAAATGGGCCACCTTTGCCGGTATGCAAACTCATCCGAGAGTTTATCCCCAGGCACCTTGCATATAAGTTTCAGAAAGATCCGATCAAAACTGAAAGGGCTACGGTGATAACAAGGTCAAATAACAGCATTTTCAGCAATCAAAGGGACGTTACTCTACGATAAATGGGCCGACTTGACCTGTTTCCGAACTCATCCGAGATTTTATTCTCAGCCACCTTACGTATAAGTTTCAGACAGATCCGATCAAAACTGAAGGGGCTATGGTGATGACAAGGTAAAAAATCGGCATTTTCAGCAATCAAAGTGACGTAACTCTATGATAAATAGGCGGACTTGACCGGTTTTCGAACTCATCCGAGGTTTTATCCCCAGCCACATTACCGATAAGTTTCAGAAAGATCCGATCAAAACTGAAAGGGCTACTGTGATTGCAAGGTCGAAAATGGGCATTTTCAGCAATCAAAGGAACGTAACTCTACGATAAATGGGCCGAATTGGCCGGTTTTCGAACTCATCCGAGTTTTTATCCCCAGTCACCTTACATATCAGTTTCAGAAAGATCCGATCAAAACTGAAGGCGCTACGGTGGCGACAAGCATTTTCCCAGAGTAAGTCTATGGGACCTTGTGGTTGCCATAACAACCAAAGTTTTAGAGCGGTTTCGAAAAAAAGTTTATGTCATCGATGGCCCACCAGAGGCATGCTACAGATGAGAAATGATTGAGATCAGCCTGCAGGATACAGAGATATAGCTGCTCAAAAGTGTGGACGGACGACCCATTATACTATAAGCTCCCCTGGAGCCTTCGGCCAAGGTGAGCTAAAAATAGGCATTTTCAGCAATCAAAGGGATGTTACTCTATGATAAATGGGCCGACTTGGTCAATATTCGAACTCATCCGAGGTTTTATCCCCAGCCACCTTACATATAAGTTTCAAAAAGATCCGATCAAAACTGAAGGGGGTACCGTGATGAAAAAGTAAAAAATCGGCATTTTCAGCAATCAAAGGGACGTAACTCTGTGATAAATAGGCTGATTTGGCCGGTTTTCGAACTCATCCGAATTGTTAACCCCAGCCACCTTACATATAAGTTTGAGAAAAATTTGATCAAATCTGAAGGGGCTACGGTGATGACACGGTCAAAAATCGACATTTTCAGCAATCAAAGGGACGTAACTCTATGACAAATGGGCCGACTAAGCCGGTTTTTGAACTCATCCGAGGTTTTATCCCTAGCCGCCATACATATAAGTTTAAGAAAGATTCATTCAAAACTGAAGGGGCTACGGTGATGACAAGGTAAAAAATCGGCATTTTCAGCAATCAGAGGGACGTAACTCTACGATAAATGGGCCGACTTGGCCGATTTTCGAACTCATCCGAGTTTTTATCCCGAGCCACCTTACGTATATGTTTCAGAAAGATCCGATCAAAACTGAAGGCGCTACGGTGATGACAAGCATTTTCCCATAGTAAGTCTATGGGACCTTGTGGTTGCCATAACAACCAAAGTTTTACAGCGGTTTCGACAAAAAGTTTATGTCATCAATGCCCCACTAGAGGCATTCTACAGATGAGAAATGATTGAGATCAGCCTGCAGGCTGCAGAGATATAGCTGCTCAAAAGTGTGGACGGACGGACGACGGTGGACCAACTATACTATAAGCTCCCCTGGAGCCTTCGGCCAAGGTGAGCTAAAAATCGACATTTTCAGCAATCAAAGGGACATAACTATATAGTAGATGGGGCGACTTGGCCGGTTTTCGAGCTCATCCGAGATTTTATCCCCAGCCACCTTACATATAAGTTTCAGAAAGATCCAATCAAAACTGAAGGGGCAACGGTGATGACAGGTCAACAATCGGCATTTTCAGCAATCAAAGGGATGTAACTCCATGATAAATGGGTCGACTTGTCCGGTTTTCGAACTCATCCGAGTTTTTATCCCAAGCCACCTTTCATATTAGTTTCAGAAAAATCTGATCAAAACTGAAGGGGCTACGGTGATGACAAGGTCAAAAATCGGCATTTTCAGCAAACAAAGGGACGTAACTCTACGATAAATAGGCCGACTTGGCCGATTGTCGAACCCGTCCGAGTTTTTATCCCGAGCCACCTTACATATAAGTTTCAGAAAGATCCGATCAAAACTGAAGGCGTTACGGTGATGACAAGCATTTTCCCATAGTAAGTCTATGGGACCTTGTGGTTGCCATAACAACCAAAGTTTTAGAGCGGTTTCGACATAAAGTTTATGTCATCAATGCCCCACCAGAGGCATTCTACAGATGAGAAATGATTGAGATCAGCTTGCAGGCTGCAGAGATATAGCTGCTCAAAAGTGTGGACGGACGGACGATGGAGGACCAACTATACTAAAAGCTCCCCTGGAGCCTTGGGCCCAGGTGAGCTAAAAATCGACATTATCAGCCATCAAAGGGACATAACTATATAGTAAATGGGGCGACTTGGCTGGTTTTCGAACTCATCCGAGGTTTTATCCCCAGCCACTTTACATATAAGTTTCAGAAAGATCCGATCAAAACTGAAGGGGCTTCAGTGAGGACAAGGTCAAAAATCAACATTTTCAGCAATCAAAGGGACCTAACTCTATGATAAATAGGCCACCTTGGCTGGTATTCGAACTCATCCGAGGTTTTATCCCCAGCCACCTTACATATAAGTTTCAGAAAGATCCGATCAAAACTGAAAGGGCTACGGTGATGACAAGGTCAAAAATCGGCATTTTCTGCAATCAAAGGGACGTAACTCTGGGATAAAAGAATCAACTCGGCTGGTTTTCGAACTCATCCGAGATTTTATCCCCAGCCACTTTACACATAAGTTTCAGAAAGATTCGATCAAAACTAAAAGGGCTACGGTGACGACAAGGTCAAACATCAGCATTTTCCGGTTTTCGAACTCATCCGAGATTTTATCCCCAGCCAACTTACATATAAGTTTCAGAAAGATCCGATCAAAACTGAAGGGGCTACGGTAATGACAGGTCTATAATTGACATTTTCAGCAATCAAAGGGACGTAACTCTATGATAAATGGGCCGACTTGTCCGGTTTTCGAACTCATCCGAGTTTTTATCCCCAGCCACCTTACATATACGTTTCAGAAAAATCTGATCAAAAACTGAAGGGGCTACGGTGATGACAAGGTCAAAAATCGGCATTTTCAGCAATCAAAGGGACGTAACTCTATGATAAATGGGCCGACTTGTCCGGTTTTCGAACTCATCCGAGTTTTTATCCCCAGCCACCTTACATATACGTTTCAGAAAAATCTGATCAAAAACTGAAGCCGCTACGGTGATGACAAGCATTTTCCCATTGTAAGTCTATGGGACCTTGTGATAGCCATAGCAACCAAAGTTTTTGAGCCATTTCGAAAAAAAAGTTTATCTCATCAATGCCCCACCAGAGGCATGCTACAGATGAGAAATGATTGGGATCAGCCTGCAGATTGCAGAGATATAGCTGCTCAAAAGTGTGGACGGACGACGGAGGACCCACTATACTATAAGCTTCCCTGTAGCCTTCGGCCCAGGTGAGCTAAAAACGTCTCAATATTAAAGCCAAATTTCACATGAAGGATTCATGGGATGGAAGAACGAAAGTTAGTTCAAATTGTTTAGGTCACGTAGCCAAGATGGCTTCCAGGGAAGAACCAAAATCTGCTGGCCTCGGTAGATCAGTCGGATGCGCGTCTGACTAGTGAGGGGATGTGGGTTCGATACCTGCTGGGGTCCCCAACATTCTTTCAAAATGATCATGAAATCTTTTCTACGGTCATTCTCTCCCTTCCGCTGATTCAAGAACGGCAGTTGTCAGTTTCTGGCGAAAGAATGTGCACTGTACTGGTGACTGCTTACGGATAGGTCTGCCCACGAAAAGTGTGAATATGTTAACTGACCGGCTCAAAAATGACCTAAATAGTGTTGGCTGGGCCGTTAAACTCCAATACAAACAAACAAACAAGAACCGAAATCTTCAAATTCAAATGGCTGTATATTACACTCAGCACTCAGTTGTGCTGTTCAGAACCAGTGGTCCTCCTGTCTATTTTTAGCAGAGCTGGACAATTTTAAAAATTTTAGTAAAGAGTCATAAGAGGAACATTCAGTGTTTTATTTCAAAATCAGCCATTGGCCTAGATGTCGTTTAAAGTATTTTTCTATTGTTAGCTCAGGCAGCAATTTTGTTCAGCTAAAGGGTGAGTGAAGTAATTTTCAAAATAGATTTTAAAGGTTTTTACCATATATGGGCATGGCGGCCATATTGGTGATGTGATCCAGTCAATGGGAGTTCTACTCGCCCAAATGTGCGATTTACTCGCAAATTCAAGCAGGCTAGTGCAATTTTACACCTCTGCAGTCCTTACAAACTTACGTTCCCCTTCCATAGAGGCTCCACATGTAATTTGGTTTCAATCAACCCAGTAGTTTAAGTGGAGAAGATAAAAATACTGATTCTAAGCCATCCAGGACAAAGGTCAGTAAATAACCTTGACCTTTGGAATTGATTAACTTACATTCAGCTGATTGCAAATAGCATTTCTGATGCAAAAGGCTACCATACATGTAGAAAATCCACTGTTTTGCCCTTTTTCCATACAAATGTCTAAGTGACCAAATTTTACCTTGGCATAGAACAGGTGAAGGTCAACCAAAGGTCATCATTTGAACAAACTTCGTAGGGCCCAAGCCCCTAAGCCCCCGATGCTGCATACCATGTGTCAAGTTCATCGGCCATTTGGTTCCTGAGAAGATTTTTGAAGGTTTTTACCTACATGGCGGCCAGATTGATTATGTGACCCAGTCCTTACGAAAAAACTTTCATCCCCCTTCCCATAGAGGCTCCACATGTAATTTGGCTTCAATTGGCCAAGTTGTTTCAGAGGAGATGCCGTTTGAAAATGTTGACGTAGACGCAGGGGACGACGGATGACGAACCACTGCCTATACTATACGCTCCCCTTACCTGAGTGCTGAATGTTTAATGAGCCATTTGGTTTGAGAAGATTTTTCAAATTTTGAAAGCTTTTTACCATGATAGCCATCTTGATCATGTGACCTAAACCATTTGAACAAACTTTTGTTTAAGGCTCCATATGTAAATGTGGCCTTAATATGCCCAGCTGTTATTTTGACCTCTGAGTGGCCCTGGACCTAGGTCAATAACTAACAATGACATTTGGTACTCAAGCAGCTTCGTTAGCTGATAGCTGATTGCATACATGTATATCATATAAAAATTCAGGTAAGGGCAGTTTCCGAAAAAGTATTGATTTAAATTTTTACTCATACAAAAGCACAAGTGACAAAATTTGACTTTGGTGTAAAATGGGTCAAGGTCAACACAGACTCATCATCTGCATAAGTTATAATGGGCCAGAATCCCAATGTTACATTTGTAGTTTCAAGGTAAGTGGCTCACCGGTTCCAGAGAAAAAAAAAATTGAAGATATTTTATCATATATGGTCATGTCATCTTGGTCATGTGACCTTGACTCATTTCTTTTATCCCATGAAAGCTTCATATGAAATTTTAATTAAATTTTCTCAGCAGTTTTTAATGAATATCAGGTCTTAATTTTGATAAATGATTAACCTAGGTCCAAGGTCAAGTGACCATGACCTTTGATATAGTTGTCGCAGATAAAATTGACTAGGCGGAGCTATCGTTTGTAACTCCCTTTGGAATGTTGTATTAACAAACAGGTAAAGCAAGTCACCCGATTGTGTGAATTGAACGGTAACACAAAGCTGTGGCGTATATTGCCTTTTGCAGAAAGCATGCAAAATGCACTCTACCGAATCTTCTGGTGGACTCTGCGAATTTGACATATATTGACAACACCTGAAAAGACCCGCCTTGTCAATTTTATCTGCGATTGCTATACTCATGTAGCTTCATTTACCTTATTTAGTGATTGCTTAAACAAATTTAAAGTTCTCAGACAACATTGGTTTCAGAGAAAATACACGGTTTTGACTTTTTTCCCATACATTTAAAGCCTGTACATGCTGACCTTGGCCTGAATTTGGTCAAGATCATCCAGGGATCATCATTTGAATAAACTGTGATTGGCTTGAGTCCCCAATGAAACATATCAAGTTACACGTAAGTCAACCAACTGGTTCCAAAGAAAAAGATTTTTGAAGGGGTTTATACATTATATGGCCCTGGCGGCCATATTGGTCCTGTTACCAAACTTATATTAATTAATTTTCATTTCCTTGTTTCTAAAAGCTTTCATATGAAATTTAGTTTCAAATGGCCTGGTGGTTTCTGTGGAAAATAAATTTTAATTTTCATATCTGCATCACCTTAGGCCAAGGTCAAAGAATGACCTTGGCCTTGAATACTCTTCTTACTTTATTTCCCTTTTTCGAGAGCACATACAACGAATACATATACAAGTGACAATCACATAGACAAATACAATATCGAGACATACATATACAAATAATAGGAACATTTTGTTATGCATCAGACATAACAAACATACGTCATATTTTCCTGGTAGCAACGGATGCACTTACCGAAACGAAATGCAAGGGCACAGTACTATTTGGACTAGTGTATGTATTCTGCTTATTGTTTCGCTCTCCTCTGCAACATCTTTGCTATACAGAGAAGAGGACGAGAAGAGCAAACGATATGGACCGGATCTTAACTGTCCTTTTAGATGCACATTAGCACACTGGTAAAGGCAAGCGTATAGGGTAAGGAACAAACGCACAGGATAAGGATTTTTTTCCGCTTAGGATAAGGAAGAAAATGGCGGAATCGGTATCACATTTGCAGGTTTGTTTTTTCTTCTAGCTCTCGTGTTATGGTTACTAATCAATACGGCTGCTCACATTACCTTCATGGAAGACACATATTATTCACAAATTTATCTTCGATAGTCCGAATTCGACAGTCAAAGGGAGAACGGGTGTCCCAGTTTATCTTGACCCCTGCGTAGCTTTACCCCCGGGGGTAAAGCCCGGGGGTAAGGATATCCCGGGATATCATTACCCCCACCCTGGATATCTTGATCCACGGGGGTAAAGCTAAACTGGCCAGGATATCTTTACCCTAACTCCAACTTTTGGGTATATACTGTTTTCAAATGGTTCCGGTCCGTTGCACATCTAGGTCACAGGAGCCAAAAATAGTTTTTTTTCACCGAAAACTTAAAAATCTTCTTCTCTGAAACCGCAAGGCCCAGGGCTTTGATATTTGGTATGAAGCTTCATCTAGTGGACCCCTACCAAGAGTGTTCAAATTATAGTGCTGGGGCAAAAAATGCCCCCGCCCCGGGGCCCTTTGCTTTTACATGGGCTTATATAGGGAAAATCTTTAAAAATCTTCTTCTCTGAAACCACAAGGCCCAGGCCTTTGATATTTGGTATGAAGCTTCATCTAGTGGACCCCTACCAAGATTGTTCAAATTATAATGCTGGGGCCAAAAATGTCCCCGTCCCGGGGCCCTTTGGTTTTACATGGGCTTATATAGGAAATCTTTAAAAATCTTCTTCCCTGAAACGGCAAGGCCCAGGTCTTTGATATTTGGTATGAAGCTTCATATAGTGGACCCCTACCAAGATTGTTCAAATTATAGTGCTGGGGCCAAAAATGCCCCCGCAACAGGATCCTTTGGTTTTACATGGGCTCATATAGGAAAAATCTTTTAAAATCTTCTCTGAAACTGCAAGGCCCAGGTCTTTGTTATTTGGCATGAAGCTTCATCTAGTGGACCCCTACCAAGATTGTTCAAATTATAGTGCTGGGGGCCAAAAATGCCCCCACCCGGGGCCTTTCGGTTTTACATGGGCTTATGTAGGGAAGATCGTTAAAAATCATCTACTCTGAAACCGTAAGGCCCAGGTCTTTGATATTTGGTATGAAGCTTCATCTTGTGGACCTCTACCAAGATTGTTCACATTATAGTCCGAAGGCCAAAAATGCCCCCGTTCCTTGGCCCTTTGTTTTTACATAGACTTATATAGGCTAACTCTTGAAAAATCGTCTTCTCTGAAACCATAAGGCCTAGGTTTTTGATATTTTGTATGAAGCTTCATCTAGTAGACCTCTACCAAAATATAGCCCTGAGACCAAAAATGCCCCTGCCTCGGGGCCCTTTGGTTTTACATAGACTTATATAGGGAAAATCTTTAAAAAGCTTCTTCTGTGAAACCACAAGGTCTAGGTCTTTGATATTTGGTGTGAAATTTCTTCTAGTGGACCTCTATCAAGATTGTTCAAATTATAGCCCTGGGGCCAAAAATGCCCCTGCCCCGAGACCCTTTGGTTTTACGTAGACTTATATAGAGATAATCTTTGAAAATCTGCTTCTCTGAAACTGCAAGGCCCATGTCTTTGATATTTGGTATGGAGCTTCATCTAGTGGACCGCTACCAAGATTGTTCAAATTATAGCCCTCGGGCCACAAATGCCCCCCCGCCCCGGGGCCCTTTGGTGTTACATAGGCTTTACCGGCCCCGATAGCTCATTTGGTAGAGTGTCCGCCCCGGGGAACGGGAGGTCTCGGGTTCGATCCCGGGCCGCGACATACCAAAGTCGTTAAAAATGGTACTAGCTGCTCCTCGCTTGGCACTCAGATTTACGGGGTAGAGCTAGGACTGGTCGATCCAGTGTCAGGATAACGTGACTGGGTGTGGTATCATGTAATGTGTCTGGGGCATGATACTTCAGTGAGGCAGCACTATAAACGTGAGCATTGAGCTCCCTGTCGCAACCAGACACCGTCGTGATATGACTGAAAAATTGTTGAAAGCGACGTAGACCCGAATTCACACACACACACACACACACATTTACATAGGCTTATAATATATAAAGATAATCTTTGAAAATTTTCTTCACTCATACAGTAAGGTCCAGGTCTATTTGGTATGAAGCTTCATCTACAGGACCTCGCCCCGGGGCCATTTGGTTTTACATAGGCTTATGCTGGGAATATCTTTAAAAAAATCTTCTTCTCTGAAACCGCAAGGCCCTGGTCTTAGATATTACTGGACATTTGCCAAGATTGTTCAAATTATAGCCTTTGTTGATATTTGGTATGAAGCTTCACCTTTTTAGACCTCCCTCAACATTATGCACATTATAGCCCTGGGGTCAATAATGGCCCTCTATGGATCAGGTGAGCGATCCAGGGCCATCATGGCCCTCTTGTGTTTATATTAGATCAATTTTTGTTTGTCATCCGTGCATAAACAATTTCTTCAAACGACATCTCCTCCTAAACCACTGATCGGATTTTGACCAAACTTCATAGAAATGACCCTTAGGTGGTCCCCTTTCAAAGTTGTTCAAATGGTTCCAGTCCATTGCACATCTAGGTCACAGGAGCCAAAAATAGATTTTTTCACCGAAAACTTAAAACATCTTCTTCTCTGAAACAACAAGGCCCAGGTCTTGGATATTTGGTATGAAGCTTCATCTAGTGGACCCCTACCAAGATTGTTCAAATTATAGTGCTGGGGCCAAAGATGGCCCCGCCCCAGGGCCCTTTGGTTTTAGATAGGCTAATATTGGGAAAATCTTGAAAAATCTTCTCCTCTGAAACCACAAGGCCCAGGTCTTTGATATTTGGTATGAAGCTTCATCTAGTGGACCCCTACCAAGATTGTTCAAATTATAGTGCTGGGACCAAAATTGCCCCCGCCCCAGGGCCCTTTGGATTAACATGGGCTTATATTGGGAAAATCTTGAAAACATCTTCTTCTCTGAAACCGAAAGGCCCATGCCTTCGATATTTGGTAAGAAGCTTCATCTAGTAGACCCCTACCAAGATTGTTCGAATTTTAGTGCCGGGGCCAAAAAAAAACCCGCCCAATGGGCCCTTTGGTTTTGTATGGGCTTATATAGGGAAAATCTTTAAAAATCTTTTTCTCTGTAACCGCAAGGCCCAGGTCTTTGCTATTTGGAATGAAGCTTCATCTAGTGGACCCCTACCAAGATTGTTCGAATTATAGTGCCGGGGCCAAAAATGCCCCCGCCCCAGGGCCCTTTGGTTTTATATGGGCTTATATAGGGAAAATCTTTAAAACTCTTCTTCTCTGAAACCACAAGGCCCAGGTCTTTGATATTTGGTTTGAAGCTTCATCTTGTGGACCCCTACCAAGATTGTTCAAATTATAGCCATGTAGCCAAAATGCCCTCGCTCCCGAGCCCTTTGGTTTTACATAGACTTCTATAATCTTGAAAAATCTTTTCTCTGAAACCACAAGGCCTAAGTCTTTGATATTTGGTATGAAGCTTCATCTAGTGGACCTCTACAAAGATTGTTCAAATTATAGCCCTGAGACCAAAAATGGCCCCGCCTCGGGGCCCTTTGGGAGGGCCCTTTGGTTTTACATAGAATTCTATAGGGAAAATCTTGAAAAATCTTCTTCTCTTAAACCACAAGGCCTAGGTCTTTGATATTTGGTATGAAGCTTCATCTAGTGTACCTCTACAAAGATTGTTCAAATTATAGCCCTGATACCAAAAATGGCCCCGCCTCGGGGCCCTTTGGTTTTACATAGACTTATATAGGGAAAATCTTTAAAAATTTTCTCCAAGGCCTAGGTCTTTGATATTTGGTGTGAAATTTCCTCTAGTGGACCTCTATCAAGAATGATCAAATTATAGCCCTGGGGCCAAAAATGCCACCGCCCCGAGACCCTTTGGTTTTACAGAGACTTATACAGGGAAATATTTAAGAATCTTCTTCTCTGAAACTGCAAGGCCCATGTCTTTGATATTTTGGTATGGAGCTTCATCTAGTGGACCTCTACCAAAATTGTTCAAATTATAGCCTTCGGGCTACAAATGCCCCCGCCCATAGGCCCTTCGGTTTTACATAGACTTAAATAGAGATAATCTTTGAAAAATCTTCTTCTCTTAAACAGCAAGGCCCATGTCTTTGATATTTGTTTGAAGCTTCATCTAGTGGACCTCTATCAAGATTGTTTAAATTATAGCCCTGAGGCCAAAATTACCCCCGCCCGTGGGACATTTTGTTTGACATAGGCTAATACCTTAAAAAAATCTTCTTCTCTGAAACCGCAAGGCCCAGGTCTTTGATATTTGGTGTGTAGCTTCATCTATTGAACCTTTGCCAAGATTGTTCAAATTATAGCCTTTGTTGCTATTTGGTATGAACCTTCACCTTTTTAGACCTTCCTCAACATAATGCACATTATAGCCCTGGTGTCTATAATGGCCCTCCCCGGGGCCCACTTATTACTCTATGGATCAGGTGAGCGATCCAGGGCCATCATGGCCCTCGTTTTATATTAGGATCACTTTTTGTCTGTCATCCGTGCGTAGACAATGTCTTCAAACGATATCTCCTCCTAAACCACTAATCAGATTTTGACCAAACTGTACAGGAATGATCCTTAGGTGGACCCCTTTCAAAGTTGTTCAAATGGTTCTGGTCTGCTGCACATCAAGGTCAAAGGGGCCAAAAATAGATTTTTTAATGAAAACTTAAAAATTCTTCTTCACTGAAACCATAAGGCCCAGGTCTTTGATATTTGATACGAAGTTTCATCTAGTGGATCCCTACCAAGATTGTTCAAATTATATTGGTGGGGCCAAAAATGCTCCCTCCCTGGGTCCCTTTGATTTTTCATACGATTATATAGAGAAAATCTTTAAAAATCTTCTTGTCAAAAACCGCAAGGCCCAGGTCTTTGATATTTGATATGAAGCTTCATGTAGTGGACCCCTACCAAGATTGTTCACATTACAATGCTGGGGCCAAAAATGCCCCCGCCCCAGGGCCCTTTGGTTTTACATGGGCTTATATAGGGAAAATCATGAAAAATGATAATCATTTCGGTAACTGCAAGGCCCATATCTTTGATATTTGGTATGAAGCTACATCTAGTGGACCCCTACCAAGCTTGTTCAAATTATAGCACTGGGGCCAAAAATGCCCCCACCCTGGGTCCCTTTGGTTTTACATAGACTTATATGGGGAAAATCCTTAAAAATGTTCTTCCCTGAAACCGTCAGGCCCTGGTCTTTGATATTTGGTATGAAGCTTCATCTTGTGGACCGCTACCAAGACTGTTCAAATTATAGCCCTGGGGCCAAAAATGCCTCCCACTTCCGGGCCCTTTTGTTTTACATAGACTTATATGGGGGAAATCTTTAACAAGTTGGCTTCCTTCAAAAAAAGGAATCCAATACATGGGCGGGCAATTTTTCTAAACTTTGGGTTTTGGATTATTTTTAAAACACATAAAATAATCAATACACCAGGAGTTTATTTGTAGAAAAAATAAATAAATACAAAAATATTGAAACATTTTGTTATCTCAAGTATTTTAATTGTCTGCAATTAAAGGAAAACAAAGCTTTTTTAGAATAGCTTATTGGTACTCTTATTAAGCAATAATAATCACATTGTTACAATATCAATACTAAAGCATGAATCGTTGAGAGATATGCAGTCATATACAATTTAAAATGTTTTAGAAGTTGCTTCTAGATAATTCTTTAAACTGAATGACTTACTACATGCTAAAGTGTATTTTGATTGGATTTTATTGTTAAAGACCTAGATTTTTTCATTACACAAAAGTGTCTTTTGGCTAGATTTATCGTAATGTAAGTACTCACTAATACTAGATCTGTCACGAAAAATGATTAACTTGGGTGGTTATAATAATGGAGGATAGGATTCTCGCGAAGATTAATGTAAAATAAGAGCACCGCATGCGGGTGCCAACGCTCGTCTGCAGTTTCTTTTAGAAAACCAAAGTTCTAAGTCAAACAAGAGCAATCAAATTGCAAGATGGAGTTATAAAACTTGTAGGGAATGTAGCTCTTGTGATGGTGAAAATGTGTATGAAGTTTCATGAAGGTAGGCCAACTACTTTTGGAAATATGGTCAAGGTTAAGGTTTTCGGTTAAGGACGACGCCAGACGACAACGAAGACGCCGGAGTGATGACAATAGCTCGAAAGTTTTTTTAAAAAAAAACAGACGAGCTAAAAATAGCCACCATTTTTCTGTAATTTATAAAAAAAAAACACAAGCAAATGGCAGGAATATCTGCACATTATAAAATGCTAAAATTTGCTTAAGTCTCATGAAAACATTCAATCGTTTAAACCTTCATGTATTTGAAAGTGTTTCAAATTAAACTTAACTGCTTTGTACCGTTCAGTCCATTATATATTTTGTGCATCGTTTGAGAGCTGTTTCAAAGTCTGACTTAGGCTAAACTAATGTAAATGTTTATTTTACGTCAGTTTTCCTATGCGGTTGAATAGGCTCAATGTATTAGTAGTATTAGTGCCTACGAATTCCCAAAGCTTTTCTGCCCATTGGTGAATGAACATGTATCCAGCTTCAATCTCCATTTGTCTATTTCATTATATATATATATATATATATATATATATATATATATATATATATATATATATATATATATATATATATATATATATATATATATATATATATATATATATATATATATATATATATTGAGAGCTGTTTCAAAGTCTGACTTAGGCTAAACTAATGTAAATGTCACAAATCCGAAGATTTGGTTTCATGTTTTACCAAAAGCGTAGTTACATGTTTTTACCTAAAGTTTTACACACAGTTACATGTTTTATTTACCCAAAGAAGTAGACAGCTACACAGACTTCTGAGGGTCACTGATGAGGCCTAATTGGCCGAAACTAGCTAGTCTGGCCCAGAAAACATATACACTCCATATTTTTCAGTTCTGTGGTGTATTCCTAGCTTCCAAAGGATAACCCTTTTATAGAACATATTCTATTTAAAAATCGGACGATTGTAGTGAATGGCTGAACACGTGATTTGTCCGAGCGCTACTGTAGGTTTATGAATACACAGATTTGTAAAGCTATCTGATGGATTCTCTTTGTTTATTTATAGAAAATTACTCTGCAACACCGACAGGGATAAGAATCCAAATACCTACATGAATCTACTTTCACCTAATATGTAAATCATCGTAATAAATGCAGCTTATAATAAAGGAAAGAAATTTTACCGCATTCTGCTTTTTCTGATCGGTTTTATGCAGACCTTGTATTTTTCTTAAAACAAAAAGTTTATTCCTTGGCATTCCCACAACGTTACAAAGTCAAAGTAATATACACCCCTGCAAACATTACTTTATTGAGAGAAAATGTGGAGTGTGCAAGGGGTATTATTCCTCAAAACATTACGAAAATACACCCGTGTGACATAGTGCATTCTTTCACATCTCCAAAATGGCTTCATTTCTGATGAAACACCTTGATATTTTTTTCTTATTTATACTGCAAACAGAGTTTGTGGGCACTCGTTAGGACCACCTCTGATAGGCGATTCTTACCCACAACCTGTGTCTTGGAGCAGACATTACACTAACACCCTTGCAGTGAACACTGCTGTTAAGTAGAAGAGAAGGCAACGATTTATGTAATAAAAAGTGGGGATTGCGGAGATAAATATTAGTATTGTAACTCTGCTAAAAAGAAAGTTTAGAATGGCTTCACTGAGGCGGTTCTAGCGGACCTCCAAGGATCGAGAATAAGGAAAAGAAGACGAATTCTAAAACATGCCACTCTTACTTTTTTATCGCATTTGTATGTTAATTCAACATAGTTTTAAACCTGTATCAGAAATGTAAAGATTCAACACCTGTTTTTGGGTCGATTGTTTTACAATCGACCCAGAGTTACTAAAAGGCAAATTAAAAAAATAATGCTGATGCCCACGAGACAATCACTGATTAAATAAAATGGTCAGAAATCGTGTGCTGGGTTTCACAAACACTGAATACCGATATCAGAATGTGGCGCGGATTGTGGCGTCTGTTCAGCCGGCTGCTCAGGACTACACTGCTTGTTTAAATACTGGCATTTAAGGGGCAAACGAAATAGGTCAGGCCAATGCCAGGCTGCCTACGTCATGAAAGGAAAACAAAAACAGAATCTTAATATAGCCCGCGCTCTCACGCGACGACTTTCGGAAAATACTATTAATAAAACTGTTAGAAAGAAATGGACGTTTGCACATATGTATGCTAAGCCGAACAAAAAAAAAAGACAATATAACGTTACTTTTCGCACTTCTGCTTATAACATATCTTAGGACCTAGGAATATTTTAGAGCAAAACTTTTAAAGGTGGTATCGTTATTAGACATACAGCATAGACCCAGATCGGATAGACAGTACATCGCGTCTGATCAGGGTCAGCACTGTTTGCCATACATACACCAACATTTTTCATTTTAGAACATGATTCAGGTCCGTACGCAGACTCTATAAAACGTGGGGAGGGTGCGAATTCCGGGTAATATGCAGAATGCGAAATACTGCATTAATTTGAGATAATTTTCCAAATTAGGAGGGGTGGGTGGGGGTTGTCACTCCCGCGTACGGGCCTGTATTAACAGGTAGAATGAACAAATTACTTTGTTTAAAAACATTGCACTGAAATCACTGTCATTCAGTAGCTAAGAAGCAGTGTGGGACTGAGCGAAAAAAAGCGAGAGAGGAGAAACTATTGCAGTCTGGATCCTGATTAGCAGAAACATTCGATGGATCTACACTGTTTGCAAAGGAGAAGTTGGATAAAATGTTATATTACATGCATAACAGAGAAATACTATGATTTCTACCAGACATAATCTCGGCCCCCGCCCATCGGGGCTTGAAGAAATAGATGGGCTGCATGATGCTTCCACGCAGAGCTGAAACCATACGAACAGGAGTACTGGTAAACCGCTTAGAGGATCTAAGCCTGTCCAGGCAATGCGGTGCGAGTCGGACCGTCCATGCTTATAAACCGACAGGGCTTGAGATGTCATATCATCTCAATGTCCAACAAAATTGGAATCAACGTCTCCAAAATGACCTATACAGTGTTGACGGGGACGTTAAACCTCAAATCAACCAACCAACAAGACAAAATCTTGGTATTTTCCTTTTTGCTGAGAAGAAATATTTCCTCTTAGCCGGAGAAATGAACCTCTTTAGCTGGTACTATTTTATGTACAAGATACAAGACACCGCTTTTGCAGTCAAACCGTTATATTCAAACGCGGGAAAGTTTCAGTCACCTCGACGTCATTCATGACGTCATTGCAATGTTGTCTTGGAAGACGTTCAGAATGCGTAACGTTTGAGTCGGATGCAACTCTTGAACAAAAGAAAACATGGACATGACCATTGAATAGGCTGTACGTTTTGCTTTATTAAATCTCACATTTTACTTATCACTGAAATACTTTGTTTCTTCTATTTATGTTCAAAACTGTAGAAAGCGCTTTCAAAATGGCGGCCATCCAGTTTTTCTTCCAGCCAGCTTCTGTAACACTACGCTGATTGAACCGTTAACATGAGCTGTAAACAGTCAACTGAACGGAAATTCAGACCCAAAATTCAAGATCCATTCGGTCCTTAAAGTCTATGGAAGTGCACGTATTATAGATATTATTAATTTCTCCTATTTGAAATGTGGGATTAATAAACATCGGGGGGTAAAAAAATCCGTTAAAGAAACTCGTGCTCCGCAGTCGTTTCTTTATCGGATTGTTCTACCTCCCTCGGGATTTCAAATAGGAGATATACATGTACCTGTAATAACTTTTCCAGCACATATCAGTGCATATTGTCTTGCATATGAGGCTGAGCATTATCAATGAAATATTATAAATCTGTTGAGATGATTGGATATAAGTGTGTACAGAAGGGAAATGCGTAAACACGTTAACAAATGATAAGTTAATAATTTGGAAAATCTTGAAGGAAAATGCTTCTAGTACAACACCAAGAACGTGATTTATTATTATTATTATTTTTTTTTTTTAACTGAATACTTTTCTTATAATGAAGCGATTTAACGAGTACCTACAATCTACGTTATAAAGCAGTGTTTCTGTTGGTTGTTTTTGTCCGCGGGACTATCGCTGGCTATGAACAAAACCCAGACAGCAGTGTTTAGTCTTCTCCCTGTGCCATCAGAGCGCTGTGTAAAACGTAAAAACTAGACTGGGCTCATGTACGGGGTATTAACTTATAAATCGACACAAAGAAAATCTGGACTCGGCTCGTGTACGAGGTATTCGCTAATACAGAGACTTCACGCCTGCTGTCACAAGTTATTGTCGCTGACAATTAACAAAATCCAGGGCCTGGTTGTTGTACTCCCACTCTGCTTGCTTAAAATACTGGAATTTAATGGTTCAACGAACAGATCAATTTTAAGTTCAGGATATATTTTCCCAACCTACACTCAGAGACGATCGACCCACCGGTACTCACAGTGCTTTGACTTAATATTTCCCCAACTAAGCTGTTACTGTTACGCAAACAATCCTGCAAATCAACCCAATAAAACTTAAACAATTATGTAGACAGAACTCTACATGGAAATGTACCTAGCTATATAAAAGCGGCTAGTTCAGTCCTAATTAGTTTCCCTGTGTGTTCTTGCGTTAGAAAGTCTTGCAAACTAATGTCATTTTTAGAGCTGAAACCGACCCGCACACGAGTACTGGTAAACAGCTTAGAGACTCTAAGCCTGCCCAGGCAAAGCAGTGCGAGTCGGCCCATCCATGCTAATAAAATCTATTGGTTCCATTGGACGGCAGGGATTGAGATGAAGGTAAAAGTCCCACAAATTGGAAGCAACGTCTCCAAAATGACCTTTATGGTGTTAACGGGAACGCTAAACCTTAAATCAACCAACCATTAAATCAAACAATCAGGGCCATAAAATACTGTTGCTAAAATATTCCTTCTTAAAGTTTTCAGACCAAACATAGATTTAGATAATATGGATACTCTTTAGAATCGCCTCGACGAGGCAGTTTTAACAAATACATATCGATCTATTCAATGCTATAGCAGTAGTAAGGAAGTTGCATTCACCCTTGCGAAACCTTGCATTTTTGAAAAGCCCCATGAATAAATTCAACGTATGCACTGATCTAATATTTTCAGGTTATTAACCCCAAAACGTTTTTGGAAATGACTACCCCCATTTGCCTAGCGTTCCATAAAAGGCACAAAGAAATATTGAACTAATTTTGCGAAAAGTAGACACAGAAATCAGCCTGCGCATATGCACCGTCTGGTCAGGGTTTTTGCTGCTTTTGTCAAAATACATGCAGCGAGGAGACATTTCTTCCGAGTGACAGTGAAGCGCTTGGCATTAATGGGTTATATAGAGTTCAATGGGAAACCGGTTTTATTTATAAACACATTTACCCAGCTGGTCTCCACTAATGAGCAGCAGTCTACCAAAGAAGAAGTAGCTATCTAGCGGAGATAACGAGGGAACCAATCTATTGATCCACCTGAAGCAAACGCTTGATTTCGTGGCTGAGAAGCGTCTTGCAAACCTTGATGCTTTACTATAGACATTTTCCAATCTCGTCCATATCCTTACCTGCGTGGGCCTAACGTAAAAATCTACTTCTAGAAACCGCGAGGCCCAGATCTTTGATATTTGGTACGAGGCCCAGGTGTTTGATATTTGGTACGAAGCTTAATCTTGTAGACCGCTACCAAGACTGTTCAAATTATAGCCCTGCGGCCAAAAATGTCCCCACCTCCAGGCCCTTTTGGTTTTACATGGACTTATACAGGGAAATCTTTAAAAATCTCTGCAACTGCAAGGCCCATTTTCCTTGATATTTGGTATGGAGCATCATCTAGTGGACCTCTACCAAGATTGTTCAAATTTCAGCCCTGGGACCAGAAATTTCCCCACCTCGGGGCCCTTTTGTTTTACATAAACATATGTAGGGAAAATCTTTAAAAATCTTCTACTGTGAACCCACGAGGCCTAGGTCTTTGATATTTGGTGTGAAATTTCATCTAGTGGACCTCTATCAAGATTGTTCAAATTTTAGCCCTGGGGGCAAAAATGCCCCCCCCCCCCCCCCCCCCCCGAGACCCTTTGGTTTTACATAGACTTATATAGGGAAATCTTTAAAAAAAGTTCTTCTCTGAAACTGCAAGGCCCATGTCTTTGAAATTTGGTATGGAGCTTCATCTAGTGGACCTCTATCAAGATTGTTTAAATTATAGCACTGAGGCCAAAAATGCCCCCGCCCCGGGGCCATTTTGTTTTTCATAGGCTTATGTATGGAATATCTTTAAAAACCTTCTTCTCTGAAACCGCAAGGCCCAGGTCTTTGACATTTGGTGTGTAGCTTCATCTAGTGGACCTTTGCCAAGATTGTTCATATTACAGCCTTTGGTGATATTTGGTATGAAGCTTCACCTTTTTAGACCTCCCTCAACTTGATGCACATTGTAGCCCTGGGGTCAGTAATGACCCTCCCCGGTGCCAACTTGTTACTCTATGGATCAGTTGAGCGATCCAGGGCCAGCATGGCCCTCTTGTGTTTTATATTAGGATCACTTTGTGTCTGTCATCCGTGCGAAAACAATTTCTTCAAATGACATCTCTTCCTAAACCACTGATCATATTTTGACAAAACTTCACAGGAATGATCCTTGGGTGGTCCCCTTTCAAAGTTGTTCAAATGGTTCCGGTCCGTTGCACATATAGGTCACAGGAGCCAAAAATAGATATTTTCACTGAAAACTTAAAAAATCTTCTTCTCTGAAACTGCAAGGACCAGGTCTTTGATATTTGGTATGAAGCTTCATCTAGTGGACCCCTACCAAGATTGTTCAAATTATAGTGCTGGGGCCAAAAATTCCTCCGCCCCGGGGCCCTTTGGTTTTACATGGGCTTATATAGGAAAATCTTCTTCTCTGAAACCACAAGGCCCAGGTCTTTGATTTTTGGTATGAAGCTTCATCTAGTGGACCCCTACCAAGATTGTTCAGATTATAGTGCTGGGGCCAAAAATGCCCCCGCCTGGGGCCCTTTGGTTTTACATGGGCTTATATAGGGAAAGTCTGTAAAAATCTTCTTCTCTGAAAACGCAAGGCCCAGTTCTTTGATATTTGATATGAAGCTTCATCTAGTGGACCCCTACCAAGATTGTTCAAATTATAGTGCTGGGGCAAAAATGCCCCCACCCCGGGGCCTTTTGGTCTTACATGGGCTTATATAGGGAAAATCTTTAAAAAATCTTCTTCTCTGAAACTGCAAGGCCCAGGTCTTTGCTATTTGGTATGAAGCTTTATCTAGTGGACCCCTACCAAGATTGTTCAAATTATAGTACTGGGGTCAAAAATGGCCCCGCCCCGGGGCCCTTTGGTTTTACATAGGCTTATGTAGGGAAAATATTTAAACATCTTCTTCTCTGAAACCGCAAGGCCTAGGTCTTTGATATTTGGTATGAAGCTTCAGCTAATGGACTTCTACCAAGATTGTTCAAATTATAGCCCTAAGGCCAAAAATGCCCCCGCCTCGGGGCCCTTTGGTTTGACATAGACTTATATAGGGAAAACCTTTAAAACTCTTCTTCTGTGAAACCACAAGGCCTAGGTCTTTGATGTTTGGTGTGAAATTTCATCTAGTGGACCTCTATCAAGATTGTTGAAATTATAGCCCTAGGGCCAAAAATGCCCCCACCCTGAGACCCTTTGGTTTTACATAGACTTATATAGGAAAATCTTTAAAAACCTTCTTCTCTGAAACTGCAAGGCCCATGTCTTTGATATTTGGTATGGAGCTTCATCTAGTGGACAATTAATGCTTTGTTGATATTTGGTATGGAGCTTCATCTAGTGGACAATTAATGCTTTGTTGATATTTGGTATGAAGCTTCACCTTTTTAGACCTCCCTCAACATTATAACCTTGGGGTCAATAATGGCCCTCCCCGGGGCCCACTTGTTACTCTATGGATCAGGTAATCGATCCAGGGCCATCATGGCCCTCTTGTCTTCCTTATCCTGAGCGGAAAATTTCCTTATCCTATGCGTTTGTTCCTTACCACTCGCGCTTGCCTTTACCAGTGTGATTAGTTTATGTGCCATAAAAACATATTACAGCATTGTAAACAAAATTTGCGCATATTCATGGCAAGTTGTCCATTCTGTTTGAGATATCGTCTACTACGATAGGAAGCTGTTTGCCCAGTACAACATGCAGAAACTGTTCATTGTTTAGAGTGGACAGGAATACACTGCAGTGCGGAGAAAGAGTATCAGCCAAGTAGCCCCAGGAAAGTGTGCGAACATTTAATGTTGATATACACGACGTAACTATATGGCTTAATGTGTCAGTGAATTCAACACCACAGTTTTGACAAACTTCGTTAACATTTCTTGGAATAAGCACTGAACATTTTAGGATAAAATGCAGGAGTTTTAGTTCAGCAGGTAAAACTTGCCATACTATGCTGGGTTTGACGGCATTGTGACTGTTCTTGAAACGCATAAAGTGTCAGATGACATAGCTTGCTGCAATGGATTCGTCTGGTATTGATGTAAGACTCGATTGACGTCTTTTGCCACACTGCAGTAGTTGGAAACGTATAGTTTGTTACATAGTTATCTATGTACCCAGACAGATTATATTTAGCTAAGACTGAAATGATATCCGGCATGTACCCCAACGGCGGTCTATCTGTGACATTTTGCAAATATATAAACAGTCGAGGGATAAAAATTTGGTTGGTCGCTGACTCATCAAGCATCTTGATTAGCCGCTGAAGAAAAAAAAATAACTTTCTTTTGTCTATTTCTATTGAAGTCCTAACAAAGATTCACACATATAAGATCTAGTTTGTCTAGGTAAACATTTTTTAACACAGTATTGTTGAAACTTCTCCAATTCGTTGAGATCTGATACGATCATCCGAGACCATGTTTCGCAACCATATAATGCACTGGGAATCACGGCGGATTTGTAAAGTTTTACTAGAGTCATAGGATTGAGTTGCGGGGAGTGTGCTTCACTATCAATTCCTATTAGACGATGCAGTGCGGCTCTACCCTTCCTGCATGCATTTGGTACTTTTTATGACATTTCATATTATCACTTATTGGAATTCCTACGTGGGTGGGTGATTTAACTTGGTTTAATGTTTCGCCACCGATAGTCCATACAAAGTTGACTTTGGAAAATCGCGGATTTAAAGAAGCGATCATGACAGAGCATTTGTTTGTGCTAAATTCAAATTTCCAAAGTGTGGCATTATCGAATCCGATGTTGATTGTTTGTTTGTTTGATTTGAGGTTTAACGTCCCCGTCAACACTGTAAAGGTCATTTTGGAGACGTCGCTTCCAATTTTGTGGGACTTTTACCCGACATTGAGATGAAATGACATCTCAAGCCCTGCCGCCCAATGATACCAATAGGGTTTATAAGCATGGACGGGCCGACTCGCACCGCTTTGCCTGGGCAGGCTTAGATCCTCTAAGCGGTTTACCCGTACTCATGTGCGGGTCGGTTTCAGCTCTGCGTGGAAGCATCATGCAGCCCATACATTTCTTCAAGCCCTGATGGGCGGGGGCCGCTCCGATGTTGATCATAAATTGGAGCTGTAGCGTTGATCTGGAAATAAAGAGTTACAACATCCACTAATGAGGGATTACCTTCTTTGATATCACAGATACATACCCCTAAGTAGGATTTACCTAATTCTTCAATAAGGCCATTGATGAAAACAAGGTATAGTAGTGACGAAAGGACTCCTCCTTGTCTGGTACCTCTTTGTATGGCGAAGGGGTGTGATTGATATGTATTTATTGAAACAATGCTTTTGATATCTTTATATGCGTTTGATATCAAATTAATGTAGAGATTATGTATGCCAAACTGTTTCAGTTTATGCAACAAGCCTGCATGCCATACCGTGTTGAAAGCTTTTTTATGTCCCCGGTAGCGATAGCGGGGACATATTGTTTTTGCCCTGTCTGTTTGTTTGTTTGTTTGTTTGTACGGGGACAACTTGAACGTTGGTCATAATTTTTGAACCGTTGGAGATAAAGTATTCATATTTGGCATGAACTTTCCTTGTGACAAGAGCTTCACACTCATGCAAAAAAATTGACATGCGACCTTAACCTACTTTAAAAGAAAAAAAATAACATTGGTCATAACCTTTTAACCGCTTGAGATACAGCCTTCATATTTGGCATGTATTTTCCTTGTGACAAAAGCTTTACATTCATGCAAAAAATTTCGACCTGTGACCTTCACCTTTGACCGACTTAAAATAAAAAATTACATTTTGGTCATAAATTTTGAACCATTTGAGATACAGCCTTAATATTTTGCATGTAGGCTCCTTGTGACAAGAGCTTTAAATCCACACAAAAAATTTTGACCTGTGACCTTCGACCTACATAAAAGAAAAAATTAACATTTTTGTCATAACTTTCGAACCGTTTGGGATATATCCTTCATATTTGGCATGTAGGTTCCTTGTGATGAGCTTCACATTCATGCAATTTTTTACCATGACCTTGACCAACTTCAAAGAACAAATAAAATTGATCATAACTTTTGAATCGTTTAAGATAGAGCCTTCACATTTGGCATGTAGGTTCCTTGTGACAAGAGCTTTACATTCATGCAAAAATTTTTGACCTACTTTTAAAGAAAAAAATATTATTGTTCATAACTTTCGAACTGTTTAAGATAGAGCCTTCATATTTCGCATGTACGTTACTTGTGCCAAGGACTTCCCACTCAAACCAAAAATCTTGACCTGTGACCTTGACTTTGAACTGTGACCAACTTTGAAAAAAAAATGACCATGCCCGGGGACACGTTCGTGTTTCACAAACACATCTTGTCGAATGTCTAAAAATGCTACAAAAGCTCTGTCTCCAAATTCTAGGGTATTGTATATCGATTCATGTAGGTTAAGTGCTACAGTAATAGATCCCATTTGCTTGTGATACCCTTGCTGTTGCATACTCGGAAACAGTGGGTCTTTCGTGTGTAAATGATCTTGTAAGTTTTCATTAATGACCTTCTCGAACCGGGAGAAGTGATATTGCTCTGTAGCTATTCGGGTCTGTTCTTTGTTTGTTACTACCTTTATGAATAGGTATGGTTATTCTGAATTTCCATGCAAACGGAATATAGCTATGTTTGAGCATTGCACTGTACAAGTTTGACAAACAATGTAGAAGAGTTCTAACCCCGTATATCAAGTGTTCATTCTGCATCTTATCTATGCCAGGAGCTTTTCTCTTTTTTTAAAGATTATATTTGTTTTGCAATATCATTGATGGTAATGTGTGTTGATATAGCTGAATGAGTTGTAGGTAGCGAACTATTATCTTCATCGACATTGGTGTCTGACTGATCAGTATATAAGTCGGTAAAGTAGTTTGCAAAAGCGACCGCAACACATTGTGGTGTTTGGGGCTATATGGTCGCTGTAAATAAGCTTTGTGTAGGTGTTATTCTTTTTACCTTTACTCATGTTAACAAGTCTCCAAACAAGCGAATATCGTGTTCAGAGGCTTCATTAATCTCCAATAGCTGTTAATCTTCGAATTCAAATATTGCAGTTTGCTGCGCTTTGCGGAATTTGGATTTAGCATGCTTATATTCAGCATATGTTGCATGATGCATTCCTCTTGGTTTTCCATCAGCGATCCAAACTCTGTGTTTTTGGAAGGCGTTTGTATGTGCTTCCTTAACAGATGAGTTCCAGTAAGGTTTAGCATGCGATTTAAATTTGGAGTGTGGTATATTATGTGCAGCGCAGGTTTTGAGAGTTTCCGAGATAAGTTGAGCATTGCTTTCAATTTGAGCTGGATATGACGGGTCTATATTTATATGGGGATGTAGTTGATTGTGTACATCTAATTGGTACTGTATAAGCATATCGCGTGTTGCTTTGTGCCAAGCTGACACTGCAATATGATTTTGTGAGAAAAAATCGTTGCACTGGCAATGACAAGGTGCAGAATAACAACAGATGATCTGAAGCGATATCAATATCGTTGCTTTTAACAGTTGCTTATCGTTGCTTCACATTTTTAACAGTTTCAGCTAGTGCCTGATTTACTAGGATGAAATCTATTGTGCTACAATTAGTAGTAAATTTGTAGTTAACGCCTCTGCACATTTGCGTTTTGTTAAGTGGTACGATGTCATTTGAATTTATAAAATTTGTTAAGAGACGAGATTTCGCTCTTAGCGTATAAGAAGCGGATGATTCCGCATAAAGCGCTTTGAAGTCACCTAACATTATGACATCATAATAGTCCTGATACAAATTCCATAAATCCCACAAAGTGATGACATACTGACAATATGCATTAATATCGTTGTCAGGAGGTAAGTACACTCTGAATAGACACACCAGAGGAAAAGTCGGTGTGCTAATTTTCAACCCTATAATTGGGTCTCTTTCACATTCGGGTAAATATGAAATTGAAAATAATAGTCTTTTTCACCAGTATGGACACGTGGTTTTTATCACTGCGAATTGTTTCCTGATTTTTTGGGAAAAGCTGTATAGTTCGGATTTAAAGTCTAGAAACTGTAGGTTTGCTAGCGAGAGTTTATGCTCACATATGACAGCTATGTCTATATCTAGTAGGTCTAACGTGTTGCTTAGACATGAAGCAGAGGACATTATTCCCCTGACGTTCCAGGTGCATATTTTGAGGGGGACAGCCATGATGAATGTCAGAAAAAGTAAAAGTGTCAATTTGACATAAATCTTTATTTTTGACGGTTCCATTAATCAAGTCGTGTTTAGATTAATTGTTTTCGCTATGACTAGTCATAGTTATTCTGATAATTGTCATACTGTAATACTCATCATACATACTTGAATGTTGCCACTGCGGACGATATGTAACCCGTCGTGTTTGATTATTGTCGTCTTTGAAGAGACGTAGAAATCGGAGTCTAACTTGGTTTTCTTTTGCTCCAGCATTTCAGTGGTTTCTTGCTGTCGAGTCCTCACCGTTGTCTCACCTCTGTGGTTCTTTGATTATTTGTGTTCACGGAGATGTTGCACTGATGAATTAGGCCTTCATGCGGACTGAACAAATTATTTGTCTAAATCGCGACGGAAGTAAGGGCGAGGATTGTGGCCACGTAAAATCGATTTAAGCCCCCCCCCCCCCCCCACAGCGGAAAACTTTCCACTGACCGTTCCAAGGCGGTTCTTCTGTGGCGGTTTATTTATGTTGTTGTTTGTTACTTACTTTGTGTATCACTTGTGTCTTTTTATTTTGGATGGCCATATGGCCATTTTGTGGGAAAGTAACTGTCCTTATGACCTTCCTGTGTTTAGGTTTCCATTATGGTCTGGTCGCTTCATGTTTGTGTTTCTTTCCCTTTGGTGTGCTTGATGGGCGGAATAAGTTAATTGTATCGATTCCTGATCTTTGTTTTACTTCTACTTTATCAGCACTGTCCATTTGATAGTAATAATCATTATCTGTGTAGTGCTGGTTCTTTTTGTGTTTGATAATAGTTCGTTGTTGTCGCATTTGGAATTTTGCTTACTACAACACCTTCCAGTCAGGGAATATCTTGGTATTCGATAATATCCTTTTGGTCGCAGGGGATATTTACTCGCGCAGCAAGTTCTCCACTGCGAGTTTTGAACATGTACAACCTGGTTGGAGATAGTTCTTGTTCTTCAAGAAATTCTATTAAGCCACTGTACGTTGAGGTTGAGTCAATGTGGCCAATATAGTATCGAACTGTGTTTTAGCGTGATACACCTTTAAAAGTTTTGGACTAATGTGTTTTCTTTAGACTTTTCTCACAGGGGTTAAATATGTTCTAGAAAGGGTTAAAACTGTTCTGTGCTGATCCCTTAAATATGTTTGCAGAGTGTTTTGGCCTTTGAGATCGGTCTGGTGTTGTTAATTAAAAATCAAAAATGAGTTCCTTTAAGAGCAATGAAAAAATTAAGTCTACTGTTTTCTTGTCAAGTTTGATTTTGTGTTTTCAGTGTTTTTCGATCGATCTTTATGTTTGGCGGAATTGTCCATTCCTGTTTCAAATGTACCGTTTGATGATGCCACCAACATTGATTTGGCGGTTGTTTCAGAAAGCTCTCTGATTGTGGTAAGGTTTTTTGGTATAAGATCGTCAATAGATTGAGTATAATGGTTTTGTGGTCTTTCGTGATCATTTGGTTTTGATGTATGTGGTGAAACTTGAATAGATGTTGAAACTTGTGTTGAAGTTGCGTTATGAGCTTTCCTTCTTACGTTTTCGAACAGGGATTGGGTATTTGCTGTCTCCGAGGTTGATTGTGTTGTTTCGTTCACGTTTAAGTTGCTGGGTTTGTTTTTGTTGATTTTGCTTTGGTTCATCTCGTTTTGAGTTTCAAATGTTCCGTTTAGCGATGTTTGATCTGTAGGGCTTATAGCAGTTGGATGTGACTCTGGGGTTACACTGTTCGCATACGATTTCACAGGTAACGCTTCCTTAGAGCTTCAATCTTTGATAACAGACTTAGATCTGTTTGTTCTAAAGCCTTTATTTTCGTTTCAGTTCCTACTGAATCAAAGTGTTCAATGTTTTTTAAATGTGTGCTTATTTGTTTCTTGAATGCATCTATGTAGTAAATTTCGCATTTTGTTCGACTGATATTTTTTATAAGGCATTTTGCATTGTTTTGTTTCGCTCATTGTTTTGATCAATTAATTTATGCATTTCGGATATTTCTTTTTTCAGGTTGTTTTACTTTTTTTTCATCTCAGCATTTTCTTTTTCGAGCGTTTTTGCGGATGTTTGAAGACACTTGTTCTCGTCTATGAGAGATTTTATTTGATTTTCACACTTCTCATATTGTTTTTTCATTTCAGCATTTTCATCTTCGAGATTTTTCACAGATTTTTTCAGGCATTTGTTCACTTCTGTGAAAAATTTTGATTTTGGCAGCTTTCTGCGTTTTTCTGGTTACTTTTCTTGTTAGTTTCAAGATTTGTTATTCGTGTATTGTTGATTTTATTAAAATCAATTCTGTTTGGGCTGTGGACGATTTATAAATGACCGATTCGAAAGCATAGTGTGTTTACTTTTTTAGTGTATTAGGGTCAAACACAGATTCGATGTCCGCTGAATCACCTTTTGTGAACGCGGATAATATATAGCAGCCTAATGCAAATTTTTGTATATTTGAGCTTTTTGTGATGGATTTGCGTGTTTTCAGGTCCCTTTTGGGCAGTTGTCTAGTTGTCTGGCTCTATCAGCAAGTATCCGTCTGTACCAAACTATCAGTTCGCAGTCACCTTTTGTTTCACTGATGACTTTTTCTATATATAAATCCTAAGGGAGATTCAATAGTGCATTGTCTAGATTGTAATACAACTGCTGATTTTGTTGTGAAGAGGCTATGAATGAATCGTCACAGTAGCCTTGGTTGTGGCCCTCACTCGATAGAGCAGTATCCGATATAACGTTATCTTGATCACCATAGCCTTCCTGCGAACAATAGTCCGCAGTTTATTAAGGTCGCTAAGCTGGCGCTTACTAGGTTAGCGCTGGTTTCCATACTACTGGTTTCCGTGTTTGAGGTCATTCTCTCTACTCAGTTAAGCGTGACGAATTTTCAGCCGTAGGCTCTCATGGGGTATGAGAACGGAAATTCAAACCTCACCCACTTACTGTTCAATTTTTTTATGATTTCAGTAAATTAGCTTTGAAATTTAATTAGATTTACAAAATAGTCTCGCATATAAAGAGTATCCATGAAAATCATGTACCTCTCACAAAAATATGCAGTTTTTGTGTCCGCTAGAATTAATCTACACAAAAATTCTTATCAGTGAAATGAAAGTCAATGTTTACAATAAGGGAGATGGGGTATATTTTCAAAATAAATTAATTTTCGTATCTGCATGACCTTAGGCCAACGTCAAAGAATGACCTTGACCTTGAATACTATGTAGGTTAATTCACTCATTTAGCTAACTGCATCTACAAGTTTTCAGATCACATAATGCAATAATTTCTCAAATATACATGGTACTGACTTTTTCCCAAACAAAAGCCAATGTGACCAAATTTGACCTTGGCGTAAAATTGGTCAAGGTCATCCAGGGGTCATCGTTTGAACAAACTATGACTGACATCAGTCCCCAGTGCAACATACAAAGTTTTATGATAATCAACCCATTGGTTCCGGATAAGATTTCTGAAGGGTTTTTACCTTATATGGGCATGACTGCCATATTGGTAATGTGACAACTCATATTCATTGATTTTCATTTCCTCATTCCTAAAAGCATTCATCTGAAATTTGATTACAAATGGCCCAGTCTTTCCTGAGGAAAATAAGTGTTAATATTCATATCCGAATGAACCTTGATCAAGGTCAAAGAATGACCTTGACCTTTAATACCCATGTACTTTAATCCACTCATTTAGCTTACTGTATCTACCAAATTTCAGATCGCAGGCTGCATAGTTTCTGAAAAATATGAGGGTGAGTCAATAAAAAAAACCAGCCTAACTTATTTCTGGGTGAGATTGATCTCTTCTTTTTCCATGCAATTGTCCTCCAGAATGATAAACTTGGCCAGACGCTGTTCCAGTGCCATCAGCCCGGAATTGAAGAAGCCAGGGTCCTCCTCTCGAACCCACTCCTCAACTGCTGCCGTGACTTCTCCATTAGACCAGAAATGACAACCCGGGATATCCTTTTTCAATTTTGGAATAAGAAATAGTCAGTAGGAGCTAAGTCAGGACAATAGGCGGGGTGCTGTATTAGCTCGTACCTATTCCGCTCAACTTCCATTGCAATTTTGCAAGTGTGGACTCCTGTTGGAACAGAATCCCATTGGAGAACATAATAACGCCTTGTGCGTTCAAAAAATATAGTTGCCATCACCTTGCCAGCAGAGGGTTGCTTTTTGAACTTCTTTGGCCTCGGAAACCCCAGCCCTACCCACTGGTAACTTTTGAGTTTTTTTCTCTGACTCATAATAATGGACGCAGGTCTCCTCTGTAATTACCAGAAGTGAAAGAAAATTATCTTCATTTGACCTTAACCGCTTCAAGAATATGCTGCTCTGGTTGCCATTTGCTCGTTCCTTAGGGATTTAGGGACCCAAAGGCTGTTAGCTTGCATATACCAAAGCGATCATGTTAAATTGTTTAGACACTACCATGTGAAATGTGTAATGCATTTGCTATTTCTTCCACCTTAATTCGCCTATCAGAGTAAACCAGACCCCGTTCTTTGTTACACATTTCTTCATCAGTGGCATCTGATAGGCGTCAAGACCTGGTTTCATAGACGTTCTACTGCATTTGAATTCCCCAAACCAGAATTTAACTTGTGCATAGGATGGTGCAGAAGACCCATAAACAATGGTCAACACGCAATGTATTTCCTGACCTGTTTTCCCTTTCAAATACAAGTACCGAATAATAGCACAGATTTCAACTTTTGACGATAAGCTTGCTTTTGCAACTCTAGCCATGTTTGACGTTCAATATCTTAAGAGTGAATGATATGATAAGGGTGCAATTTTGCCCTCATGCCTAAAATATGTATTGAAACAAGGCAAGATTTAGAAAATCTTGGTTGTCTCGGTCAATTAGTAATGGGATTGGCTGGTTACATATGGACTTGCCCTTGTACATAATTTTTCCCATACAAAAGTCTAACTGACCCAATTTGACCTTGGTGAAAAATAGGCCGTCATCCAAGGGTCATCATTTGAACAAAATATGATGGGCTCCAGTCCCCAATGCTACATACCAGTTTCATAAAAATCAGCCTAGGCTACTTGTTCCAGAGAAGAAGATTTATGGAGTTTTTTTTACCTGATATGGTGGCCATCTTGGTCATGTGACCAAACTCAAATTAATCAATTGTTTTGTTCCTAAAAGCTTTCATATGAATTTCGGTTATAAATGGCCCAGTGAGTTCTGTGGAAAACAAGTTTTAAATTTCATATCTGAATGACCTTGGGCCAAGGTCAAAGACCTTGAATACTCCTATAGTTTCATCCACTCATTTAGCTTACTGCATCTACCAATTTTCAGATCAAGGCTGCAATAGTTTAAACAAGAGGGCCATCATGGCCCTGGATCGCTCACCTGATCCATAGAGTAACAAGTGGGCCCCGGGGAGGGCCATTAATGACCCCATGGTTATAATGAGCCTAATGTTGAGGGAGGTCTAAAAAGGTGAAGCTTCATACCAAATATCAATAAAGGCTATAATTTGAACAATCTTGGCAAAGGTCCACTAGATGAAGCTACACACCAAATATCAAAGACCTGGGCCTTGCGGTTTCAGAGAAGAAGATTTTGTTTTAAGATATTCCCTACATAAGCTTATGTAAAACCAAATGGCCCCAGGGCGGGAGCATTTTTGTCCTCAGGGATATAATTTAGGCCTTGCAGTTTCAGAGAAGAAGATTTTTAGACTTTCCATTATGTACCCGATTAACGTCCGAATACAACCGTGCGTAGTACAGTGTAACGGACGACCTACATTGAGCTAGGTGAGAAGTTATTATTATGGAATGAACTATATTTATTATTATTATTATTGGATGACTCTTTATATTAAAAATTACATTATTAACATATATATTCATGATGCTAGATTATTTGTAATACCGTCAGGAGAGAGCAATAATAGGCCTAGCCTATGCTCAATCCTTGTCTCATTCATTATATAAACTGTTTTATGTTTTCGAATACTTAGCTATACTGTGTAAATAAGTGTTTGATGACAAAAATTTCTGAATAAATAAATAAATATAATTTAAACAATCTTGATAGAGGTCCATTAGATGAAGCTTCACACCAAATATCAAAGACCTGGGCCTTGCTGTTTCAGAGAAGAAGATTTTCAAAGAGTTAGTCGGGGATTTGAAATTTGTAGCACCCGTATTTAAGGAGTTTAATGCACCTTACTTTCTCACGCTTAACTATGATACGAATTTATTTAGAGGTCTCTCAGCATCTTGAAAATGGAGTTAGAAAATCAAAAAAGTGGGGAAAAAGACATAAAAAGGGGAGATAAATCTTCCTACCCTCTTTTCTCAATTAAGCATCCAAACAATTCCAAACGACATCTCCTCTGAAACTACAAGGCCAATTGGAACCAAATTATATGTGAAGCCGCCATGGGGTGGAAGAACAAACATATATTCTGAATATCTGGGTCACATGACCAAAATGTCCGCCATGTCCATATATGGTAAAAACCTTTGAAAATCGCCTTCTCAGGAACCAATCGACCGATGACCTTGAAACTTGGTATACAATATATGGGACCCGGGCCTTATCTAATTTGTTCAAATGATGACATTTCGTTGACCTTGACCTTTCTTACGTCAAGGTCACATTCGGTCACTTAGGGTTTTGTATGGAAAAGACAGGGTTTTCTGGTTCTATTGCAGCTTATGACATCAAAGTTGATATTTGCAATCAGCTTAATGATCCTGGGGCCATAAGATTAAATAGTTTTTAATTTTTCTAAAACTACTGGGCAAACTGATACCAAATTACATATACTGCATCAGTATGGTCGAGAAATCCAAGTTTGTTAGAGGGATCAGTGTGATCGTCACACCAATAAACGGCCAAAAGTGATTTTAAATTCTGCATCTCAAGAAATACAAGACCTTGGTATGCAGCATTTTGGACTCTAGCCCTAAGATGGTTCAAAGCTGACTATAATGTATGCGTCGGCAACAAAAGAAAACAATGGTTGATTTCAAAATAATTTGGCATCAATGGTCCTGGGATTGGCCTCTACTAAACCATTCTTTTCTGTTAAAATAAATGGCCACCGCAGGTGTGTGTATGTGGGGGGGGGGGGGGGGGGGGATTTATGCCCATTTGAGCTCTGGTGAGCGTAGTTTCCTATCGGCCGCTTGTTTACAATTTTGTGTTCAGGGCATTTATTAAAAGTCGCGTAAACTTAATGGCAAGCGTAAACCATATCTAACTGGCGTTGCCATGATACAGCAGCCACAGTTTTCTGCTTTACTGATTGCGCTTGTTTGGTTATCCTTTGTTGCTAAGCTTCATACACAATTAATTGGTCACCAGTGGCAATTTGATATGAAATTATCATGACAGCAATACCTCTGAAAGACGACAATGTTCAGTGCATGGGGTCTTAAAATCAACGTAACAAAAACGAAAGTAGTAATATTTGAAAAATCAAGTAGACATACACATCATAATTTTCACTTATATAACAAAACTCTAGAAGTTGTCACCTCATTCAAATATCTAGGTGTGCACTTCTTCAAAAACGGTAACTGGCATAGAACACAAAAATGTATAGCTGAACATGCATCAAAGGCAATGTATAGATTATTCTCCGTTTTCAATCAGTATGAGTTTAAAACTACAGATAAATGTAAATTATTTGATGTTCTTGTTTCATCTGTTTTGAACTATGCATCAGAAGTATGGGGAATAAACGAGGCAAAGGACATCGAGCAAATACATAACAAATTTCTACGCAAACTTCTGTGTGTCAAAAAATCTCCAAATTTATCCGGTCTATATGGCGAACTCGGGAGATTACCATTATATGTTACAAGAAAGCTTCATATGTTTCGATATTGGGTCAAAATATTAAAACCAGATAATAACAGTGTGATAAAAAGTATCTACTTTATGCTAAAAAAGGACGCTGACAACAATAACTCTTACAATACATTAAATTGGGCGCATCAAATAAAAACAATGCTTCAAAATTTGGGTTTAGGAGACTTATGGCTGAACCAAGAACACTGTGATATTTTTCTTCCTGAAATAAAACAAAGAATCCTGGACCAGTACTATCGAAGTTGGTATAGTGATATCAATAATTCTCAAAGACTCATTTCCTACAGCAGAGTAAAACATACATTTAATATAGAATCATATCTCAATATTATATCAGAAAGAAAATACAAAATAGCACTAACTAAATTTCGCTTATCTTCGCATACCCTAGAAATTGAAAGAGCCCGTTACCAAAATGTACCTAGATCAGAAAGAATCTGTAAATTTTGTTAAATTAATGTAGTGGAAAATGAATTTCATTTTTTACTCGTATGTCCTTTATATCAAAACATACGTAGAAACTATTTTAAACCCTATTATTGCAGGTAGCCGACGTTGAACAAATCCGATAGACTCATGGCCCCTCAGAGCAAAAGTGAAATACTTAACCTGGCTAAATATATATTTTATGCAAACAAATTACGGAGTGAAACTGAAAATTAATAATAAACGTTTTTCCAATATAAATGCTCTCTGTTTATAAAGTGTATTACATGACAGTTTCCATGTTCTTCACACTACAATATTTCATTGTGTAGGCTAGAAGCAATGTATATTGCTTATTGCTGAATAAATGTGTTTGTTTGTGTTTGTTTGTTTGTTTAGTGAAGATAACAGCGCGGCCCTATTTCAGTTTTGTTTTTTCAAAGGGTTGGCAGATTTTTGTTCAGTATTTCATAATTGAAGGAAAGTCGTGTTTTAATGAGTTTGCGCCTCTAAACAATCAAGCCTCCTTTTGACTGAAGGTGTGCGAAATTTTACTGCGAACAAAAAAGAAACATTATACAGTATTTGGTGGAACGATTTTACTTAAATGTTTTAGAGGTTTATTCTTTTGATTTTTAACATTAATTTGCTGCCAAAAAAGATATTGTACCAAATTTAAATATCGGCATCTAATTCTCCAGCTGAGGATTTGATATACTCCAGCTTATTTGCTGATTGAATGACTCTGGTTTTGGTCGATCTTTTGGCAAACATGCGCAAATCGAGGTCACCAAATTACATGAAGATGCAGAAAAGTTCAGGCGAGGGTCGGTGTTGAACCCGATGTCCCCACCCTTCTTGACAAAAGTGAAGAGAAGAAGCTTGATTTACGTAGGAATCGTAACATTTATTATGCCAAACATCGTCCCTGTTCACTGTTCAATATATATGACATATTAGGTTTCAACCTCAAGTAAATTAACCTGCCTGCCTAGTTCCTTTCATATGTACAAATGCATTTCCACCAGAACGCCAGAAGGTGGGTGTCTGATGCTCTGTCTCTAGTAGAGTTAACCGGAGCTTAACTGTTTGGGTTCCTTTGCTGCAGAATTCTAGCTATTTCATGCTGTCGATTCCTCATCGTTGTTTAATCTCTTTAGTCGTTTGATTTTCTGTTCTCGGAGATGTTGCACTGATGAGCTAGAACTCCATCATGTAGAGTGAACAACGTATCGGTTTTAACCACGGCAATCAAGGGCGAGTAGTGTGACCACCTAAAATCTATTAAAGTGTCCAACTCCACCTCGGCCCCCGTAAAACTTCTTACTGACCCCGTCGTCGATCCTTTTTTGTGTTTTATTTTTTTCATATTTAGTCCTTAAGATGTATGTATTGGTATTGCCTTTTTTATTTTGGATAGCCGTTCGGTCATGTGGGGAGATAAAGTTCTGTCATTCTGGCTTTCCATCCATGACGTTTTCATTTTGGTGTTTTGAATGGGAGGTGCGAGATATTTTGTATAGATTCCTGATCATTGCATACACTCTGTTTTTCAAACGTGATAACTCCTGATGGCTTGTCATAGAAGGCCTTTTTGGCCAATCTATATGGGACAATTGGGGGTATTGGGTGAGGCAAAGGTGACGTGTATCTTGCGTTAATAGGGCGTCCAGCTGATATTGGCTTACAGCTGGACAAGACCTGCTGTTCTTCCAGCAGTTAAGGGGAGAGGGGATATTCTGTTATTTCTTCTGTTTATGCTTTTCCATTTTCCCATTTCTCCTCTGCCCCTTACTTTCATCTGCTCAACTATCTCTTCTGTCGCTTTTGTCCCTCTCTGGAGAGAGGTCAAAAATGACCAACAAGGAGTGACGTGCCTTTAAACCCAAAACAATCAATATATAGGACAAATGTCAGAAAAAGGAAGTAGTAATAAAGGAAATGAAGAACAGATTAACCAGTGTGTGACAAGAGACACAGGATGATTAAGAGCTAATGGTGAATAGAGGGCAAGGCTATCGTAGGCAGGTTGCCCAACAAAATGGTAGAAAGTAAGTGCAGGTGACATCTTAAGACACACGTTTACAGGTTATACCACAACTCTGGGAAAATGGAAGATAGTAGAATGTTTAAGGGATGGCTTTACGTTACATTAAACCTCGGGTACAATTTATTTTTAGTCGTGCGACTTAACAGAAAATCAGGTACCCAGTAAGATTTCAAGTGGCCAGTAACATTTACGTGTTTAAAGTAGAATAGTGTCAATGTTACTTGGGGAGCCTTCAGCACAAACCGGAAACTTTGGATAATGATTCTCGAAATATACAATGTATTCGTTAATTGTTGATTGTTTCAAGTCACCCGTTTAGAGAATATTTTAGAGACAAATATGCTTGGTGATGTATATTCCCCTCACTAAATATAAACCGGAAGGAAATGGCCATCAGTAACTTTTCAAAAATATATCTATCGGTCCCTGTTATGATACATCTATGACCAGCCAGTAAAATAATTTCGTTTATGTTCTGTAACACAACAGGAAAAAGTGGTAAAATGGTCCATAAGTATCGGAGTCCCTTGTTCATGCCCGGATTGAAACAGAGTCATCAAGTTTCACATGCACGTGCAAAAATAACCGTCCTTCATACTGACGAAAAAGAAATTATTTCAAAAAGTACTAAAAATTATTTAGCGTGAAAATAGTGTAAAATTTACCAAATTTTTGGGGTCAAATTTCAATGGTCAAAATTTATGGTAAAACCGGATGTAATTACGTCATATCATGAATTTTGGTGTCTTCGAGTATTGGCATATATTTTGGCTGATGCAATAAATCAACATTCATATGTAAGCGCAAGCTACACATAACTAAACTCAATCCAACTATACCATCCGCATGGGGGTGGGTGTAAACTCATAGAATTTTCAATCCCTTTTCCCCACCAGATTTGCTAAATAATCACATGTCATATAGGTTAGACTCCTATCTCAATGAAACGGCACAAATAAAGCGTGAGAATTTTGGGTGCATTAATTTTTTTGAAATCTGGTCTCAAATCCCGGACTAAGTATCTCTATATAAGTCTATGAAAAATCAAAGGGCCCAGGGGCGGGGGCGTTTGTGGCCCGAGGGCTATAATTTGAACAATCTTGGTAGAGGTCAACTAGATGAAGCGGGGGCATTTTTGGCCCCAGGGCTATAATTTGAACAATCTTGATAGAGGTCCACTAGATGAAATTTCACACCAATATCAAAGACCAAGGCCTTGTGGTTTCATAGAAGAAGACTTTTAAAGATTTTCCCTATATAAGTCTATGTAAAACCAAAGGGCCACGAGGCGGGGGCATTTTAGGTCTCAGGGCTATAATTTGAACAATCTTGGTAGAGGTCACTAGCTGAAGCTTCATACCAACTATCAAAGACATAGGCCTTGTGGTTTCAGAGACGAAGATTTTTCAAGATTTCCTATATAAGTCTATGTAAAACCAAAGGACCCTGGGGCGGGGGCATTTTTGGCCCCAGCACTATAATTTGAACAATCTTGGTAGGGGTCCACTAGATGAAGCTTCATACCAAATACGTGTAGCAAAGACCTGGGCCTTGCAGTTTCAGAGAAGAAGATTTTTAAAGATTTTCCCTATATAAGCCCATGTAAAACCAAAGGGCCCCGGGCGGGGGCATTTTTGGCCCCAGCACTATAATTTGAACAATCTTGGTAGGGGTCCACTAGATGAAGCTTCATACCAAATATCAAAGACCTGGGCCTTGTGGTTTCAGAGAAGAAGACTTTTAAAGATTTTCCCTATGTTAAACCAAAGGGCCCCGGGGCGGGGGCATTTTTGGCCCCAGCACTATAATTTGAACAATCTTGGTAGGGGTCCACTAGATGAAGCTTCATACTAAATATCAAAGACCTGGGCCTTGCGGTTTCAGAGAAGAAGATTTTTAAAGATTTTCCCAATATAAGCCCATGTAAAACCAAAGGGCCCGGGGGCGGGGGCATTTTTAGCCCCAGCACTATAATTTGAACAACCTTGGTAGGGGTCCACTAGATGAAGCTTCATACCAAATATCAAAGACCTGGGCCTTGCAGTTTCAGAGAAGAAGATTTTTTCGGTGAAAAAAATATATTTTTGGCTCCTGTGACCTATATAAGCAACGGACCGGAACCATTTGAACAACTTTGAAAGGGGACTACCTAATGATCATTCCTGTGAAATTTGGTCAAAATCTGATCAGTGGTTTAGGAGGAGATATCGTTTGAAGAAATTGTTTACGCACGGACGGACGGACGCACGACGGACGACGGATAAAGTGATCCCAAAAGCTCACCTCGTCACTACGTGACGGTGAGCTAAAAAATACTCAAGTTTGACTTTTCCCATAGGCTGCTTACTTAATGACTTGCCCTTGCACATAGTATTGCATTTTTCCTATACAAAAGTCTATCTGACCAAATTTGACCTTGCCATAAAATAGGTGATGGTCATCCGAGGGTCATCATTTGAACAAACTATGATGGGCCCCGAAACCCCTATGCTACATACCAAATTTCATGAAATCGGCCCACTGATTCTGGAGAAGATTTTTGAAGGGTTTTTACCTTATATGGACACAGCTGCCATCTTGGTCATGTGACCTGGACCTGCAAAAAAAGCTTTCGTTCCCCCGTCCCTGGATGCATCACATGAAATTTGACATCAATTGACCAAGTGATTTCAGAGGAGATGTATGAACATGTTTGACAGACAGACAGACGGCAGACAGACAACAGAGCCTTGTCATACTATAAGTAGAAGTAACACAAAGCTCAGGAATCGATACAATTAACTTACTCCACCCATCAAAGACACCAAAGGGAAAGAAACACAAACATTAAGCGACCAGACCATAATGGGAAGGCCATAAGGACAGTTACTTTCCCACAAAATGGCCATATGGCCATCCAAAATAAAAAGACACAAGTGATACACACAGTAAGTAACAAACAACAACATAAATAAACCGCCACAGAAGAACCGCCTGGGAACGGTCAGTGGAAAGATTTCCACTTGGGGCTTAAATCGATTTTACGTGGCCACAATCCTCGCCCTTACTTCCGTCGCGATTTAGACAAATAATTTGTTCAGTCCGCATGAAGGCCTCCTAACTCATCAGTGCAACAATTCCGTGAACACAAAAAACCAAAGAACCACAGAGGTGAGACAACGGTGAGGACTCGACAGCAAGAAACCACTGAAATGCTGGAGCAAAAGAAAACCAACAGTTAGACTCCGATGGGCCCGACCAGAGACAGAGCATCAGGCACCAACCAACATTACCAAGAATTAAATCACCTATGAGCCTTCCTGAATCAGACTCTGAAAGGTAAGAGGAACTGGTTGGTAAATTCAATGACGCATTCAATAAAACTGAATTCAAGGAGGTTCCAATATCTTGATTGGCCCCTTTCATGGGTAGTATTGTTGTGTCATCAGTTGGAGTGGTCATAAACTTCATCCAGGTCATATAAGTGTCTTGCTTGTATAAAAAGCCTGTCATTGTAAATTGTACATGTACTGTTTGAAATAAATAAATATTGTTTTTCAAGATACACTTTAAGTTCTCAACACAAAATAACAGACCAGTATACCCAGTATACCCCACCTCCTACTTTCCAAAAGCAGTAGTATTATTTAAGCTTATGCACTTTTATCTTGTTTGTTTTATGTAAGAGGTCATACGCCAGTCAGTTTAGCTGAAACACTTTTCCTAGACACAAGCCGTTTTCCAGTGGACAGCCTTTCACCAGAAAGTAACAACTGCCATTTGTGCATCATTATTGTGTTCATTTGTTTGGAGTTTTGTTTTGTTTTGTTTGATTGATTTGAGGTTTAATGTCCCCGTCAACACTGTAAAAGTCATTTTAGAGACAATGCTTCCAATTTTGTGGGACTTTTACCGACATTGAGATGAAATGACATCTCAAGCCCTGTCGCCCAATGATACCAGTAGGGTTTATAAGCATGGACGGTCTGACTTGCACTGCTTTACCTGGGCAGGCTTAGATCCTCTAAGCAGTTTACCAGTACTCATGTGTGGACGGTTTCAGCTCTGCGTGGAAGCATCGTGAGCCTATCTATTTCTTCAAGCCCCGAAGCGCAGGGGGCCTTGTTTGGAGTTGAAATACCCACCAGCCAACACTATTTAGGTCATTTCAAGCCAGTAAGTCATCCCAACCCCTCGTTTTCTTGGTAGACAGAAGCTGAAAACCAGTTAAGTTCACATTTTTTTTTTCAGTAGGAGCTGATAACTGCCCTTCTTGAATCAGTGGAGAGAGAATGACTGTACTGATAAATCTCCACAAAAAATGTTGCAGACCCTATAATCATCTGTCAGATGTTAATTTGATGTGTTTGGGTCACAGGCCGAAAAATTTTATTTTATCTTTGATTTGATCAATAAATATAATATTATCATCAGCAAGCACACCAGTTGATTTTCATATTAGCACATATTTAGAGCCAATTGTTAACCAGGGATGGGTGGAAACTGGAATACCTGTAGAAACACCACCTGACCTTCCGTTGCAGAACTTGACGTCTCACATGTGACCCGAGCAAGGATCGAACCACAGCGTTAAGAGACCTAATTATTAAGAGTCAGCGCTTTAATCAACTAATTGTGCTTCATGTCAACAAGTCCGTGAGATAATCATCCCCACTTTATATAGAGAATACAAGCATAAACATTATTTTTCATATTTCTGCACCAAGGCATAGGCTGTGGGTAGTTGTTAGAACTCCCTAACAAGCACCCACAACCCATATATGTCACAAGTAAATAAGCCAATAAATAGATCAAACTTCGGTGAAGTTGATGTCACACCAGTCCTGCTAATTGTCAATGAAGGAGTCTTATTTAACAAAATTTCCCTTCAATCCACACAATGCCAATGTCCTTATAGATTGAATGTAGTTCCATCGTCTGTCGAGTGTATTCATTTCAGCTTATCCCACTTGATCAGCCATCATTCTGAAAGATAAAACTGTTTTAAAAGCAAATAGATTTTGATAGATTGATTTGAGGTTTAACATCACTATCAACACTGTTTAGGTCATTTTTATCCCCCCCCCCCCCACCGAATATGTTTGGGGGATATAGCGATCAGCCTGGCGTCCGTCCGTCTGTCTGTAGACGCAACCTTGAGATGACCAGAACTCCTATACCCTTTGCGATTCATTGATGGTTCTTGGCACAATTGTTCAGAAGGCCGAGACGACGTGTCATTCGCAAGAACCAGAACTCTGGATGCCATACTTTTTTAGTTATCTCCCCTTTTAATAAAATAGAATGACTACTTTGTGATGGCCATAACTCCAATACCCTTTGAGATATATTGATGGTACCTGGCACAGTTGATCACAAGGCCGTGACGGTGTGTCATGCACAAGAACCACAACTCTGATTGCCATGGTTTTGGAGTTATCCCCCCTTCCAATATAATAGAGTGACAACCTTGTGATGGCCATAACTCCTATACCCTTTGAGATTCATTGATGGTTCTTGGCACAATTGTTCACAAGGCTGAGACGGCGTGTCATGCGCAAAAACCAGAACTCTGGATGCCATACTTTATTAGTTATCTCCCCTTCAAAAAATAGAGTGACAACCTTGTGATGGCCATAATTCCAATACCCTTTAAGATATATTGATGATACCTGGCACAGTTGTTCACAAGACCAAGACGGTGTGTCATGCACTAGAACCAAAACTCTGGGTGCCATCGTTTTTTAGTCATCTCCCCTTCCAATAATATAGAATCACTACCTTGTGATGGCCACACCTTCAACACTCTTTGAGATATATTGATGGTACTTGGCACAATTGCATACAACGTTGAGACGGCGCTTCATGCCTAAACACTACAACTCTGGGTGCTATGATATTTGAGTTATCTCCCCTTCCAATATAACAGTATGGCAACCTTGTGATCATCGTACCCCTAATACCCTTTGAGACATATTGGTGGTACTTGATGCAGATGTACATGAGGTTAAGCAGGTGTGTCATGCTCAAGAATTACAACTCTGGTTTTTTAGTTATCTCCCCTGGCAATATAACCTTGTGATGGCCATAACTCCAACACCCTTTGAGATATATTGAAGGAACTTGGCACAATTGTATACAAGGTACAGAAGGGATGTCATGTGCAAGAACCACAACTGTTGGTGCTGTGGTATTTGAGTTATCTACCCTTCCAATATAACAGTAACACGAGTTTGTGATCACCATATCTCCAATACCTTTTGAGATATATTGATGGTACTTTGTATAGTTCGAAGAAATTGACCTGATACTGGTGAACTCTATTAACATAATTTCATACCCGACTGAATGCAAATATTAATCTTCGACGTTTTCCGAAGACGGCGATACTTTTATACAATACATAGAGGTCGGTAAATGGGCCGCTATTCCCGTGATGCCGAAAATTCACGAGAAATTCACGAAAGCCGACGTATTAGGCGATAGCATTGACTAATTTCTTCCTTGCATAAAGGTCGGTCTCAGGTCAAATTGTTCGCACTATACAGAAATACATGAGCTTAAGCAGGCATGTCATGCGCAAGAACCACATTTCTGAGTGCCCTGGTTTTTTTTTACTTATCTTCCCTGACAGTATAATCTTGTGATGGTCATAACTGCAATACTTTTGTGATGTATTGCTGGTTTAATTCTTTCTATTGGTAAACAATCTTCTGAAGGCCATATTGGCTTTTGGTCGGGGAGATTTGTCATCTCTTCCGATGGCTATTTTTGAGATCTCGCTTCCAGTTTTGTGGGAATTTTACCCGACAGTAGGGTTTATAGGCATGGACAGTCGGCCTAGCATAACTTCCCGGGGCAGGCTTGGAACTTCTAAGTGGTTAACCGGTGCGTGGAAAAAAGTCACAGGAAAAAAGTCACAGAAAAAAGTCACGGAGAAAAAGTCAAAGACAAGAGGGCCATGATGGCCCTGGATCGCTCACCTGATCCATATTGTACAAACAGAATTGTGGGTAATATATGGTGGTGTGGAGGGTTTGAGCAATTTTGGTTGGACCCAAAGACCATTTCTGTGAAATTAATTCAAAATCAGTCTGCCTGTTTAGGAGCAGAAGTCATTTTGAGAAGTACATGTTGAAGTCATTTTTGATGAAATCACATCTCAATCCCTGCCGCCCAATGAAACCAATGGGGTTTGAATGCACGGATGGTTCCACTCGCACCACTTTGCCTAGACAGTTTTGTTTGTTTGATTTGAGGTTTAACGTCCCCATCAACAACGTAAAGGTCATTTTTGAGACGTTGCTTCCAATTTTGTGGGACTTTTACCCGACATTGAGATGAAATGACATCTCAAGCCCTGTTGCCCAATGAAACCAACAGGGTTTATTTGCCTGGACAGGCTAAGACCTTCAAAGTGGTTTACCAATACTCCTGTAGAAGCACCTTGCAGCCAAGGTGGGTGGGGGCGAAACTTTCAAAAGCCATCTGTCTCTAAAAGGAAGCAATTTTATAGGAATGTTCCATGAGTGACCCTCTAACAAAATTGCTCAAAATATTTTGCTTAACTGAGCATGATGGCCACCACAGCTAAAAACCTCAAACCTCATTCCTGTCAAATAATTTCATACTCCATCCACTGGTTAAGGAGAAGTCGTTTAAAGGTTTTTCTATTTTTAGCTCTGGCAGCCTATCTTGTTCACCAGAGCGGAACGGTTTGAGCAATTTTGGTAGAGGGTCACCCAAGGAACATTCCTGTGAAGTAATTTCAAAATCCATCCACTGGTTAAGGAGAAGAAGTCGTTTAAAGGTTTTTTCTATTTTTAGCTCTGGTGGCCATCTTGTTCACCCGAGCGGAACGGTTTGAGCAATTTTGGTAGAGGGTCACCCAAGGAACATTCCAGTGAAATAATTTCAAAATCCATCCACTGGTTAAGGAGAAAAAGTCGTTCTCTATTTTTAGCTCTGGCAGCCTATCTTGTTCACCCGAGCGGAACGGTTTGAGCAATTTTGGTAGAGGGTCACCCAAGGAACATTCCTGTGAAGTAATTTAAAAATCCATCCACTGGTTAAGGAGAAAAAGTTGTTTAAAGGTTATTCTATTTTTAGCTCTGGCAGCCATCTTGTTCACCCGATCGGAACATTTTGAGCAATTTTGGTAGAGGGTCACCCAAAGAACTTTCCTGTGAAGTAATTTAGAAATCCATCCACTGGTTAAGGAGAAGAAGTCGTTTAAAGGTTTTTCTATTTTTAGCTCTGGCGGCCATTTTGTTCATCCGAGTGGAACGGTTTGAGCAATTTTAGTAGAGGGGCACCCAAGGAACATTCCTGTGAAATAATTTCAAAATCCATCCACTGGTTAAGGAGAAGTCGTTTAAAGGTTTTTCTATTTTTAGCTCTGGTGGCCATCTTGTTCACCTGAGCGGAACGATTTGAGCAATTTTGGTAGTGGGTCACCCAAGGAACCTTCCTGTGAAATTATATCAAAATCCTTGCACTGGTTAAGGAGGAGAAGTCGTTTATAGGTTTTTCTATTTTTAGCTCTGGCGGCCATCTTGTTCACAAGAGCGGAACAATTTGAGCAATTTTGGTAGAGGGTCACCCAAGGAATATTCCTGTGAAATTATTTCAAAATCTGTCCAGCAGTTTTGGAGAAGAAGTTGTTTAAAGCAAAAGTTGACGACGGACGGACGGACGCACGCACGGACGACGGACAAAGACCGATCACAAAAGCTCACCTTGAGCACTTCGTGCTCAGGTGAGCTAAAAAAAAGTAAAAAATAAAATATGTTAAAAAACAGGTTGTTCTATATAAATCATTTTTTCTGATGCTACTTTAACACGGTCGGGTATTGTTAGTTAGTTCAGTGTTACATAACTTGCTCAAAGGTGTGAATATTAGTTCTGTTGCCTACTTTGTTGTGAATCCCCCTGTAAACCCCACCTTATACTTAGACAAATGGAGGTTATAGGTTATTCAATAACAGTCCTTATTTTTTGCTCCAAAAATATTGTGGGTACCTGTTAGAAGCATCTAATCTAACTGAGGCAGTCCTATTGAGCACCCACAATCTATATTCTGGTTAAAAATAAGAAAAAAAAAATCTCATTTGAAAAATGCTACTGTGAAGACTCTTACGGATCTTAAAAGATAGGAAACTCTGGGGTCTGTCCTCGTTAGTCATCATCAATACTCACCCAGGAAGACCCCCCAAATTGGTGCCAATGAATACGTCTCTTCATAAGGAACAACAATATATATGGTTAAATGGTTGGGATCTGTAAGGTTTCTAAGATATTGGGCCTTTTATGAAATGGGGGGGGGCATGACCCTGGTGCATCCCGGGCGGACCCCCAGGTTGGTGTCACTTAATGAATCTTATCCTAAGGAAAAAGAATATATAATTATGTTTTTGGGGTGGGGATTTGAATGGTTTCTGAGATATATGGCCTTTTGTGAAGTGTGTGTGTGGGGGGGGGGGGGGGGCAAGGCCCCGGCTCACCCCGGGAGACCCCCAAGTTGGTGTCAGTGAATGTATCTTTTTAAAAGGAACTAGAATATGTATGGTTTAGGGGTGGGTATCTGTAAGGTTTCCAAAATATTTAGGCCTTTTATGGCTCGCTCACCTGATCCAGAGTAACAAGTGGGCCACTGGGAGGGCCATTATTGGCCCCAGGGCTATAATGTGTATAATGTTGTTGGAGGTCTAACAAGAAGGCCCTGGTTCGCTCACCTTTGTGTCACTGTCTCGAGTACATTCTTTTTTAGCTCTGGTGGCCACCACAAGGTTTTTCAACAATCTGACTACTGATCTACTTACTGACAAGACATGAACCATATTCGAAATTAACCGAGATATCGTCAAGATGATCATACTGGGCAAGATTTGATGATGATCGGACCAAAACTGTGGCCTCTAGTGTGTTCACAAGGTTTTTCTATAATTTGACCTACTGACCTACTTTTTGACCCGACATGACCAGTATTCAAACTTGACCGAGATATTGTCAAGATGATCATTCTGGGCAAGGTTGATGATGATCGGACCTAAACTATGGCCTCTTATGTGTTCAGAAGGTTTTTCTATGATTTGACCTACTGACCTACTTTTTGACCCGACATGGCCCATATTCGAACTTGACCGAGATATTGTCAAGACTATCATTCTGAGCAAGTTTGATACTGATCGGACCAAAACTGTGGCCTCTAGTGTGTTCACAAGGTTTTTCTATGATTTGACCTACTCTTTGACCAAACATGACCCCTTTTCGAACTTGACCAAGACATTGTCAAGATGATCATTCTGGGCAAGTATGATGATGATTGGACCAAAACTGTGGCCTCTAGTGTGTTCACAAGAAAAGTTTTTCTATGATTTGACCTACTGACCTACTTTGTGACCCGACATGACCCATATTCGAACGTGATGACCAAGATGATCATTCTGAGCAAGTTGCATGATTGGACCAAACATGTGGCCTTTAGTGTGTTCTGAAGGTTTTTCTATAATTTGACCAACTGATCAATTTTTTGACCAGACAACACCCATATTCGAACTTGACTGAGATATTGTCAAGATGATCATTCTGGGCAAGCTTGATGACGATTGGACCAAAACTGTGGCCTGTAGACTGCTCAGAATGTTTTTCGATGATTTTACCTACTGACCTACTTTTTGACCCGACATGACCCAAAACTGTGGCCGCTAGTGTGTTCACAAGGTTTTTCTATGATTTGACCTTCTTTTTGACCCGACATGACCCTTATTCGAACTTGACCGAGATATTGTCAAGATTATCATTCTGAGAATGTTTGATGATTATCAGACAAACACTGTGGCCTCTTGTGTATTCACAAGGTTTTTCTATGATATGACCTACTGACCTACTTTGTGACCCGACATTACTCATATTCGAACTCGATCCAGATATTGCCAAGACGATCATTCTGAGCAAGTTTGATTACGATTGGACCAAAACTGTGGCCTCTAGAGTGTTCACAAGGTTTTTCTTTGATTTGACCTACTGACCTACTTTTTGACCCGACATGACCCATATTCGATCTCGACCCAGATATTGTCAAGACGATAATTCTGAGCAAGTTTGATGACGATTGTACCAAAACTGTGGCCTCTAGACTGTTCAGAAGGTTTTTCTATGATTTGACCTACTGACCTACTTTTTGACCCGACATGACCCATATTCGAACTTTACTGGTATTGTCAAGATGATCATTCTGAGCAAGTTTGATGATTATCGGAATAAAACTGTGGCCTCTAGTGTATTCACAAGGTTTTTCGATGATTTGACCTACTGAGCTACTTTGTGACTCGACATGACCCATATTCATACTCGTCCCAGATATTGTCAAGACGATCATTTTGAGCAAATTTGATGACGATTGGACCAAAACTGTGGCCTCTAGAGTGTTCAGAAGGTTTTTCTATGATGTGACCTACTGACCTAATTTTTGACCCGAAATGACCCATATTCGAACCTGACTGAGATATTGTCAAGATGATCATTCTCGGCAAGTTTGATGACGATCGGACCAAAACTTTGGCCTCTACAGTGTTCAAAAGGTTTTTCTCTGATTTGACCTACTGACCTACTTTTTCAGCTGCCATGACCCATATTCGAACTTGACCGAGATATTGTCATGATGATCATTCTGACTGCGTTTGATGATGATTGGCCCAAAACTGTGACCTCAAGTGTGTTCACAAGAAAAGTTTACCCACGGATGCACGCACGACGGACAAAAAGTGATCCCAAAAGCTCACCTCATCACTCCGTGACAGATGAGCTAAAAATGTGAAGCTTTATACCAAATATCAACAAAGGCTATAATTTGAACAATCTTGGCAAAGGTCCACTAGATGAAGCAACACACCAAATATTAAAGACCTGGGCCTTGCTGTTTCAGAGAAGAAGATTTTCAAAAAATATCTCTCTATACGAGGACTGTTCAAATATGAATGCAACTAAGCACATCAAAAATGATTTCGTGATAGATTTCGATGAAAAATTTATTTTGTCCCCTCAAAGTATTCCCCTTTAACAGATATACAAACTTTCAGTCTTCTGATCCAATCATTAATGCATTTTGATAGTCTTTTCGAGGTATACTATGAAGGCACTGGAATATTGCAGAACCGAGGTGTTTGCGCTGTACAAATTTTCGACCAAAAAGGTATTTTTTCAGCCGCGAGAACAAAAAAAGTCACACGGGGCAAGGTCAGGGGAATACGGGGGATGGTAGTTCAACAACCTTTTCCTGCTTCAGATAGTCTTGTACAATGACGCATTGTCATGTAGCAATCTGACATAGGCCAAACCAGTTGAAGGTCTTTGTTCTTTGAAATATTTCTTCAATTTTCAAAAAACTTTATTCTTGTAAAACTTCGCATTTACAGATTTGCCTTTAGGCGCAGCAATCTGAATAGCAGGGCCCTGATTTGAAAAGAATATGGCATAAATTACCTTCTTGACGCTCATGGTCCGCTTTGCAATGCATGGTCTTTTGCAATTCTTTGTTGCCCATATTTTGTTCTGAATCTTTCGTTTTGGCTCAAAAAAGTGAACCCATGTCTCGTCACCTGTGACGACATTAGCGAAAGAGCGTGCATTGTAATTTGGAGACTTTTTAAGTAACTTCTTGGCGCACTGAATGCGTGTCTTTTTCTGCTCATCTGTCAACAGATGGGGAATCCATCTAGCAGAGATCTTTCTCTTTTTCAAATCCCGTTTCAGAATTGCATGAGCTGCTCCTAATGAGATGCCAACCATACTAGCTATTTGCCTAGTGGTGTATCGTGCATCGGTAGCAACTATTTCTTTCACTCTAGCAACCATCTTGGCAGATGTTGCTCTTTTTGGCCGACGATCATGTGGTGCATTTTCTGTTGAGCCTAGCCCACAGCTGAATTTCTTACACCAACGAAAGACTGTCGGAAAAGACATTTCATTATGCCAATAAACCGAACATATTTCATCAAGAATGTCTTTGTACCGTATACCAAGAATACAACGATTCTAAATATAGGACCGTATTTCAACGGCGAACTGTGACCTTCTTCAATTCATGTTTTGTATTAGTATACAAGAGTAGACATTGCTTATCGAACGATATACATGGCTAAAGTGCACGGATTTTAATAGGTTTGGTATCAATGTATAGGTTAAATGTTTTTCTACGCTGCGATATTTATTTCCAGGTGATTTTCGCATTAGTGCATGAGAAAACGTTCTACTTGCATTCATATTTGAACAATCTTCGTAAGTCTATGTAAAACCAAAGGGCCCCGGAGTGGGGGCATTTGTGGCCCAAGGGCTATAATTTGAACAATCTTGGTAGTAGTCCACTAGATGAAGCTCCATACCAAATATCAAAGACCTAGGTCTTGCAGTTTCAGAGAAGATTTTTAAAGATTTCCCTATATAAAGTAGAAGTAAAACAAAGATCAGGAATTGATACAATTAACTCACTCCATCCATAAAAGACACCAAAGGGAAAGACATACAAACATTAAGCGACCAGACCATAATGGAAACCTAAACAAAGGAAGGCCATATGGACAGTTACTTTCCCACAAAATGGCCATATGGCCATCCAAAATTAAAAGACACATGTCAAGTGATACACACAGTAAGTAACAAACAACAACATAAATAAATCGCCACAGAAGAGCCGCCTTGGAACGGTCAGTGGAAGATTTCCACTGGGGGGCTTAAGTCTATGTAAAACCAAAGGGTCTCGGAGCTATAATTTCCACAAAGTCAGTGAACCATAAAATGTAGGTCAAGGTCAAATATGGATGTTTGCATTTAAGTTTCCATCTCCAGATACAAGTTTGTACCAAGTATCATTAATGAAGCTCTTATAGTTCTTGAGAAATAAACTTGACCATCAGGGTGGACGCTAGGAAGGTCGCAATATTTTACAAAGTAAGTGAACCATGAAATTTAGGTCAAGTCCAAATATGGATCCTTGCATTTAAGTGGCCATCCCCAGATTCAAACTTGCACGACCACCCTAGCGTTCACCCTAATGGTCAAGTTTATTTCTCAAGAACTATAAGAGCTTCATTAATGATATTTGGTACAAACTTGAATCTGGTGATGGCTATAATTTGCACAATCTTGATAGAAGTCCACTAGATGAAATTTCACACCAACTAGAATACTGTCGATGGCGCGCCATCGCAAATCCCCACGTTTTCTACAGAGGGGCCAAGTACCGAAAACCCCTCACCCTGGGCCCTAATTTGACTCCATGGTCAAAATATTACCTGTATTATATTCTACTAATCATGCCCTTCAATTTCATATGCCACATGACTATGTTCCAAAAAACTTAAATTTTGACCCTTTGACCCCTCTCCCAGGGCCCCAATCTGTCCCCAGGGTCAAAATTTTACTTGTAGTTTATTCTACCCATTATCCCCTTCGCATAGATATGCAACATGACTATGTTCTGAAAAACTTTAATTTTGACCCCCGACCCCCCCCCCCCCCCAAGTCCGACCCCCAGGGCGTGACCTAGGGGTCACAGCCAAAATCCCGTTCAATATGTTTTACTTTTTTCATAACTAAGTATATGTGCAAAGTTTGGCATCAAAATCTTCAAAATTGACTTTGTAATTGAATTTTATTGATATTTGACCTTTTGACCCCTCCCCAGGGCCCCTGGGGGCGGGGACAAAAACAAATGTGCTCTTGCGCAAGCCATTCATGTAAGCAACTCGCATACCAAATTTGGTTGAATTCCGGCTAACGGTTTAGGAGGAGATAGCCGGACAGACAGACGGACAGACAGACAGACAGACGGACGGAGGCGATAACAATATCCCCCCTTTTTTTAAAAAACGTGGGGATAAATATCAAAGACCAATGGCCTTGTGGTTTCACAGAAGAAGAATTTTAAAGATTTTCCTATATAAGTTTATGTAAAACCAAAGGGTCTCGAAGCTATAATTTGCACAATCTTGATAGAGATCCACTAGATGAAATTTCACACCAAACATCAAAGACCCCAGAAGAAAAAGCTCATCTCGTCACTATATGACAGGTAGGCTAAAAAGCCCTGGGGCAGAGACATTTTCGGCCTCAGGGCTATAATTTTAACAATCTTGATAAACGTCATCAAGACGAAGCTTCATACCAAATATCAAACACCTGAGCTTTCTGGTTTCAGACAAGAAGTTTTTTAAAGGTTTTCCCTATGTAAGTCTATGTAAAACCAAAGTGCCCTAGGGCGGGGGCATTTTTGGCCTCAGGGCTATAATTTAAACAATCTTGGAAGAGGTCCACTAAATGAAGCTACATAACAAATATCAAAGACCTGGGCCTTGCAGTTTCACAGCAGATTTTTCGAGATTGTTACTATATAAGTCAATGTAAAAGCAAAGGCCCCGGTACGGGGGCATTTTTGGCCAAATAGCTATAAATTGAACAATCTTGATTGAGGTCCACTAGATGAAGCTTCACACCAATTATCAAAGACCTAGGCCTTGCAGTTTCAGAGAAGAAGATTTTTTAGACTTTTCCTATATAAGCCAATGCAAAATCAAAAAGGGCCCCAGGTCCGGCATATTTTTGGCGCAAGGGCTATAATTTGAACAATCTTGGTAGAGGTCCACTAGATGAAGCTACACACCAAATATCAAAGACATGGGCCTTGTAGTTTCAGAGAAGACTTTTAAAGATTTTTCCTATATAAGTCAGTGTTAAACTAAAGGGGTTCCCTGGGCAGGGGCATTTCTTGGCCTCAGGGCTATAATTTGAACAATCTTGATAGAGGTCCACTAGTTGAAGCTTCATACCAAATATCAAAGACCTACACCTTGTGGTTTCAGAGAAGAAGATTTTTTTAAAGATTTCCCCTATATTAGTCAATGTTAAACCAAAGGGCCCCGGAGTGGGGGCATTTTTTGGCCCCAGGGCTATAATTTGAACAATCTTGGTAGAGGTCCACTAGATGAAGCCTCATACCAAATATCAAAGTCATGGGCCTTGCAGTTTCAGAGAAGATTTTTAAAGATTATCCCTATATAAAGTAGAAGTAAAACAAAGATCAGGAATCGATACAATTAACTTACTCCACCCATCAAAAACACCAAAGGGAAAGAAACACAAACACGAAGCGACCAGACCACAATGGAAACCTAAACAAAGGAAGGCCATAAGGACAGTTACTTTCCCACAAAATGGCCAAATGGCCATCAAACCATCCAAAATAAAAATACACAAGTGATGCACACAATAAGTAACAAACAACAACATAAATAAACCGCCACAGAAGAACCGCCTTGGAACGGTCAGTGAAAAGAATTCCACTGGGGGGCTTAAATTGATTTTACATGGCCATAATCCTCGCCCTTACCTCTGTCCCGGTATTCACTAATTTTGTTTAGTCCACATGGAGGCTTCCTAACTCATCAGTGTAACATCTCCGAGAACATACAAATAAAACAAGAGGCCCATGGGCCACTATGCTCACCAGAGCTCAGGTGGGCACTGCCCAATGGCAGCCATGTATTTTAACATGATATCATTTTAATCTTTCAAATGAATCCCCATGTCCAAATGAGCACCTATAAGGACTAAGTATCTGAAATATTAGGCCTTTTATGAAGTAGAGGGGGTGGGGCATGGACTCAATGGAGCCCTGGTTGGTATCTCTAAATGCGTCTTATCATTAGGAACAAGAATATACATGTATATGGCTTAGCAGTGGGGATCTGTAAGGCCTCTTAAGTGGTGGAGGGGTTGGGGAAGGCCCTTTTGATCCCAGGAAAGCCCAAGATTGTTGTCCCTAAATGTGTCTTATCATAAGGACCAAGTATATAATAAGGGGTGGGAATCTGAACGGTTTCTGAAATTTGAGGCCCTTTTATGAAGTGGAAAGGATAGGAATGCGGACCCCACCCCCACCCCCCCCCCCACCCACCCCCCCCCCCCCCCATTGCCTCAGTACAAATAGACTCACAGGTTGGTGTGATTCAACGAGTCTCATCATAAGGAACAAGTATATGGTTTAGGGGTGGGGATCTGAACTATTTCTAAGATTTCTGGCTTTTAATGAAGTAAAGTGATAGGGCAAGGCCTGGTCATGCCCCCAGGGACCCCCAAGCTGGTGTCACTGAATGCGTCTTATCATTAGGACGATGAATATATATGGTTTAGGGTGGGGATGAGAACAGTTTCTGAGATATAAGGCCTTTTGTAAAGTGGAGGGGTGGGGCAAGGCCCCGGGAGACTCACAGGTTGGTGTCAATGAATGGGTCTTATCATAAGGAACAAGAATATATATGGTTTAGGGGTAGCCATCTGTAGGGTCTTGCGAGATATTGTGAGATTATGAAATGGGGGGGTGGGGCATGGCCCCAGCACATCCCTGGGGACCCCCAGGTTGGTGTCACTGAATGCGTCTTATCATAATGAACAAGAATATATATGGTTTAGGGGTAAGGATCTGAACAGTTTCTGAGATATATGGCCTTTTGTGAAGTGAAGGGGTGGGGCAAAGCCCTAGCGCATCCCTGATGACCCCCAGGTTGGTGTCAATGAATGTGTCTTATCATAAGGATATAGAATATATATGGTTTAGGGGCGGGGATCTGTAAGGTTTCCAAGATATTGGGCCTTTTATGAAATGGAGGGGGTGGGGCATGGCCCCGGCGCATCCCGGGGAACAAGAATATATATGGTTTAGGGGTGGGGATCTGAATGGTTTCCAAGATATTGGGCCTTTAATTAAGTTGAGGGGGTGGGGCATGGCCTAGCCGTATCCCTGAGGACCCCAGGTTGGTGCCACTGAATGCGTCTTATCAATAAGAACAAGAATATATATGGTTTAGGGGTCGGGATCTGAATGGTTTCTGTGATATATGGCCTTTTATTAAGTGGAGGGGGTGGGGCATGGCTTCGGCACAACCTGGGGGACCCTCAGGTTGGCATAAAAGCATATGGCTGAGAGAAGTTTACTCAAGAAACATTTCTATAAAAGTTTTGTCAAAATATCTGCAATGACTTGGCTGTAAATGCCATTTTTCAATTTTACCCATTATAAGTCTATGGAATCTCTAAGTTGCCATAGCAACCAAACTAATAGGCCGATTTTCATAAACAAGAGGGCCATGATGGCCCTGGATTGCTCAATGGATCCACAGAGTAACAAGTTGGCCCCGTGGAGGGCCATTATTGACCCCAGGGTTATAATGTGCATAATGTTGAGGGAGGTCTAAAAAGGTGAAGCTTCATACCAAATATCAAAGACATGGGCATTGCAGTTGCAGAGAAGAAGATTTTTTAAGATTTCCCTATATAAGCCTAAATTAAACCAAAGGGCCCCGGGGCGGGGACATATTTGGCCCCAGCATTATAATTTGAACACTCTTGGTAGGGCTCCACTAGATGAATCTTCATTCCAAATAGCAAAGACCTGGGCCTTGCGGTTTCAGAGAAGAAGATTTTTTTTGTTGGACTTTTACCCGACATTGAGATGAAATGACATCTCAAGCCCTGTGCCCAAATGAAACCAATAGGGTTTTTTAGCATGGACGGTCCGCCTAGCACCGCGGTTCCTGGACAGGCTTAGATCCTCTAAGCGGTTTACCAGTACTAGTGTGCTGGCCGGATTCAGCTCTGGGTGGAAGCATCGTGCAACCCATATATTTCTTCAAGCCACTATGGGCGGGGGCGACCGGTTTCAGAGAGAAAGATTTTTTAAGATTTTCCCAAAATAAGTCTATGTAAAACAAAAACCCTGGGGCGGGGGCATTTTTGGCCCCAGCACTATAATTCGAACAATCTTGGTAGGGGTCCACTAGATGAAGCTTCATACCAAATACCAAAGACCTGGGCCTAGCGGTTTCAGAGAAGAAGATTTTTAAAGATTACCCCTAATAAGCCCATAAAAAAACCAAAGGGCGCCGGTGCGGGAGCACTTTTGGCCCCAGCACTATAATTTGAACAATCTTGGTAGGGGTCCACTAGATGAAGCTTCATACCAAATATCAAAGACCTCGGCCTTGCGGTTTCAGAGAAGAAGATTTTTGAAGATTTTCCCTATATAAGCCCATGTAAAACCAAAGGGCCCCGGGGCGGGGGCATTTTTGGCCCCAGCACTAAACTTTGAATGATCTTGGTAGGGGTCTACTAGATGAAGCTTCATACCAAATAGCACAGACCTGGCCCCTGGTGGGGCATTTTTGGCCCCAGCACTACAATTTGAACAATCTTGGTTGGGGTCGACTAGATGAAGCCTCATACCAAATATCAAAGATATGGGCCTTGCGATTCAGAGAAGAAGATTTTTAAAGATTGTCCCTATATAAGCCCATGTAAAACCAAAGGGCCCCGTGGCGGGGGCATTTTTGGTCCCAGCACTATAATTTGAACAATCTTGGTAGGGGTCAACTAGATGAACCTTCATACCAAATAGCAAAGACCTGGGCCTTGTGGCGGGGGCATTTAAAAAATATTCTTCTCTGAAACGGCAAGGCCCAGGTCTTTGATATTTGGTGTGTAGCTTCATCTAGTGGACCTTTGCAAAGATTGTTAAAATTATAGCCTTTGTTGATTTTGGTATTAAGCTTCACCTCCCTCAACATTATGCACATTATAACCCTGGGGTCAATAATGGACCTCCCCGGGGCCCACTTGTTACTCTAGGGATCAGGTGAGCGATCCAGGGCCATCATGGCCCTCTTGTCTAAGTTTTATGATTTTTAAAGAGTTTCTCTATATAAAGTAGAAGTAAAACAAAGATCAGGAATCGCTACAATTAACTTACTCCACCCATCAAAGACAACAAAGGGAAAGAAACACAAACATTAAGCGACCAGACCATAATGGATACCTAAACAAAGGAAGGCCATAAATACAGTTACTTTCCCACAAAATGGCCATATAGCCATCCAAAATAAAAAGACACAAGTGAAACACACAGTAAGTAACACATACAACAACATAAATAAATTGCCACAGAAGAACCGCCTTGGAACGGTCAGTGGAAAGATTTCCAGTGGGGGGTTTAAACCGATTTTAAATCGATTTTACGTGGCCACAATCCTCGCCCTTACTTCCGTTGTGATTAAGACAAATAATTTGTTCAGTCCGCATGAAGGCATCCTAACTCATCAGTGCAACATCTCCGTGAACACAAATAATCAAAGAACCACAGAGGTGAGACAACGGTGAGGGCCCGACAGCAAGAAACTACTGAAATGCTGGAGCAAACGAAAACCAACAGTTAGACTCCGATGGGCCCGACCAGAGACAGAGCATCAGGCACCAACCAACATTACCTTGAATTAGATCTCTCTAATTCTCAATAAGCCTTTACGTTGGAATCGTCATAGAATCTGAGGCCTGACCCACCATCGTGCAATTAAAGAGGGAAGCCAAGTTGCCAACCGTGATTGGGTCTACCATGCATGCAGTCTGTCGTATAAATATGTTGTACCCAATCTTTTTATATCGAAGAATGATTTTACGAAATTGGGTGCTGAAGTCATTGCGGTTATATATTTTTTTGAATTTATATACTAAGTCACCATAAAATTCGGGTTCCGACCTTGTTGCAGAAAAGATTTAAAAAGTAGAAGTTAAACAAAGATCAGGAATCCAAAGATCACGTTAAGTCCAATATTGAATTTTGAAATTAAATCAGAATGGCCTCTATAAAATTTGAAAAGGCTTTGCGTGGTTTATGGTACCGATAACCCTGATTAACAACTTTAGCCGTTAATAATTTACTACGGGTGTTGAAGTCAGTTACATTACTACACACTCTAGCAGATCGAATTAATTGCGAAATATAAACGCGCACGAGGAACATCACCATCCAAAAAAGGAAAATTTACAATCTCAAAATCAAAGTCATCGCGTTTATCATAAATTTTGCACGAAACAACGGCCCCCGCCCATAAGGGGTTTGAAGAAATATATGGGCTGCATGAAGCTTCCACGCAGAGCTGAATCCGGCCCGCACACTAGTACTGGTAAACTGCTTAGAGGATCTACGTCTGTCCAGGAACCGCGGTGCGAGGCGGACCGTCCATGCTAATAAACACTATTGGTTTCATTGGGCGACAGGGCTTGAGATGTCATTTCATCTCAATGTCGGGTAAAAGTCCCACAAAATTGGAAACAACGGCTCGAAAATGACCTTTACAGTGTTGACGGGGACGATAAACCTCAAATCAAACAAACGAGCAAAAAGCACGAAATAAACCCATCTACCAGTACAATAGATAGATGTAAATCTAAAAACGGGGCCTCGGTATCAGAAGAATTTGCTTTTTTTAACTGAAGTTCTGGGGGGTAAATCTGACGGATCAAACCATCAAAATAGGTAGTATCAATATTTAATAAATCATCTAAATATCTAGAAGTGGAGCTAAAAGCTTCAATAATTTCAGATTGGTTATCAATGGAAAGCGACAACATGGAGTCTCTTTCATAACAATACAAGAACATATCAGAAGTGTGCAATTCCTACCCATCGGAATGCCCACAATTTGTCTAAATAACTTAGTACCGAATCTAATATAAATATTGTCAAGTAAAAAGGTGAGGGCATCACACACTTTCTGACATGACCAAAGTGTATAATTCTTATGCTCTTTAGAAGTGAAAAATGCATTTCTGACATTACATGCAAGATAGAGAGAATCTTCTCTGTGAAAATTTGTTTGATTTGTTTGTTTCATTTGAGGTTTTACGTCCCCGTCAACACTGTAAAGGTCATTTTGGAGACGTTGCTTCCAATTTTATTGAGATTAAATGACATCTCAAGCCCTGTCGCCCAATGAAACCAATAGGGTTTATTAGCATGGACGCCCCCCCCCCCCCCCTCCCCTCGCACCGCTCTGCGTGGAAGCATCGTGCAGAAGCCCATTCAATTAAATCATTAAGTTTTTCTTTTGTAAGATTATTAGGAAGTGTAGTGTAAAGAGTGGAAAAATCGTAAGTAGACAGACTTGAAGGACGAAAATTGGTAGTGGTTGAGTGGTAGTACAAGAGCTAGAATTTGCAATAAACCGTGCTTTGTAAGGTCTTTTATGAAGTTTTGGTAACCAGTATAGCGTAGGAAGCTTGTCTTGGCCTTCGGTAAGACACCCAGCAAACTTGGTGGCTGAATGACAAATATGTTTATCTACTATAACTCTCTCTGCAGAGGCTGAAGTTCATAGGCCTTAGTACCAACAAGCTCCTGCATAAGCGTGTTAACATAGTGGAGCCGTCACACAACGACGACGTTGTAAGCAGCCTTGTCTGCAGGGGCCAAAACAAACTTCTTATAAAATTCTTGAATACCTAGCTTAAGATGACGTAAAGACGTCTTAGGCTTAGGAGGTAATAAGTTTGTATTTTGAGAATAGAAAGAAATGCGTTTATTCACTAGTTTTAAAATGCTAAGTTTCCAGTCCTTAAGGGCTTTATGCTCAACATACTCTCGCTTACACCACTGATTACCGAATTCATTTAAGGAAGCAGCGATTTCAGCTCTACATTTACTGAAATCAATTTAGAAGGAAACCGATATTTCGGTCCGTTAGAAATTATATTCCTTATCCTAGAATCAGGAATAATTTTCAAATTGCCAGTAATTACGTGACAGCAGGACAGCAATACACTGAGTTTTTACAATCACATGGATCAGGAGTGTTAGTATCAATATCAAGATCTGAAACAAGTTTATTGAAATTAACAAGAGGGCCCAATGGCCCTATATCGCTCACCTGTATACCAGAAAATCCTAAGTTTAGGAGACCACTTGACATTGCTACATACTAAATATCTGAGCTCTGGGCCTTATGGCTTTGGAGAAGAAGATTTTTTTTCCCAGTATAAGTCCATAGGTCAATTCTGACCCAAAGGGCATGGTTGGTTGGTTGGTTGGTTGATTTGAGGTTTATAACGTCCCCGTCAACACTGTAAAGGTCATTTTGGAGATGTTGCTTCCAATTTTGTGGGACTTTTACCCTACATTGAGATGAAATGACATCTCAAGCCCTGTCGCCCAATGAAACCAATAGGGTTTATTAGCATGGATGGTCCGCCTCGCACCGCGGTTCCTGGACAGGCTTAGATCCTCTAAGCGGTTTACCAGTACTAGTGTGCGGTCCGGATTCAGCTCTGCGTGGAAGCATCATGCAGCCCATATTTTTCTTCAAGCCCCTATGGGCGGGGGCCTAAAGGGCATGGTTGGCAGGATTTATGTAGGCGACCATTTTATGTTGCTAAAAACAAAATATCTAAGGTCCCTACTTCATGGTTTCAGAGAAGTAGATTTTTAAAGTTTTTTTTTTCCATTATAAGTTTACTGGAGTTAAGAAGCCACAGGGTTTGGCCAATTTGAACCCCAGGGGCAAGACTCAGGCAGGATTCATGTAGGCAACCACTCCATGTTGCTACATGCTAAATACCCAAGCTCTGGGCCTTATGGTTTCACAGAAGAATATTTTTCAAGTTTTTTTTTTCCATTTTAAGTTTTTTTCCATTTTAAGTCCATACATGGTAGCTAATGAGCCATGGGTGTGGCCAATTCTGGCCCAAGGGGCATGAATGGTAAGATTTATGTAGGTGACCTGGGCCCGGTGGTTTCAGAGAAGAAGATTTTTGAAGCTTTTGTCCATTAGGAGTCTACGGGAGCTAAGGGGCCCGGGGGCGTGGCCCATTTCGACCCCAGGGGCATGATTGGCAGGGTTTATGTAGGTGACCACTTGCCGTTGCTACATGCTAAATATCTAAGCTCTGGGCCCTGTGGTTTCAGAGAAAAAGATTTTTGAAGTTTTTTTTCCATTAGGAGTCTATGGGAGCTAAGGGCCCCCGGGGTGTGGCCCATTTGGACCCCAGGGGCATGATTGGCAGGATTTATGTAGGTGACCACTAGCAGTTGCTACATGCTAAATACCGAAGCTCTGGGCCCTGTGGTTTCAGAGAAGAATATTTTTTAAGCTTTTTTCCATTAGGAGTCAATGGGAGCTAAGGGGCCCCGGGGTGTGGCCCATTTGGACCCCAGGGGCATGAATGGCAGGATTTATGTAGGTAACCACTTGCCCTTGCTACATGCTAAATATCTAAGCTCTGGGCCCTGTGGTTTCAGAGAAGAAGATTTTTGAAGCTTTTTTTCCCATTAGGGGTCTATGGGAGCTAAGGGGCCCCAGGGCGTGGCCCATTTTGACCCCAGGGGCATGATTGGCAGGATTTATGTAGGTGACCACTTGCCGTTGCTACATGCTAAATATCGAAGCTATGGGCCCTGTGGTTTCAGAGAAGAAGATTTTTGAAGCTTTTTTCCATTAGGAGTCTATGGGAGCTAAGGGGCCCTGGGGCGTGGCATATTTGGAACCCAGTGGCATGATTGGTAGGATTTATGTAGGTGACCACTTGCCATTGCTACATGCTAAATATCTAAGCTCTGGGCCCTGCGGTTTCAGAGAAGAAGATTTTTGAAGTTTTTTTTTCCATTAGGAGTCTATGGGAGCTAAGGGGCTCTGGGGCGTGGCCAATTTGAAACCCAGGGACATGATTGGCAGGAATTATGTAGGTGACCACTTGCCGTTGCTATATGCTAAATATCTAAACTCTGGGCCCTGTGGTTTTAGAGAAGAAGATTTTTGAAACTTTTTTGTCCATTATGAGTCTATGGGAGCCAAGGGGCCCCGGGGCGTGGCCCATTTGGACCCCCAGGGCATGAATGGCAGGATTTAAGTAGGTGACCACTTGCTGTTGCTACATGCTAAATATCTCAGCTCTGTGCCTTGTGGTTTCAGATAAAAAGCTTTTTGAAGCTTTTTCCCATTATGAGCCTATAGGAGCTAAGGGGCCCCGGGGCGTGGCCCATTTGGACCCGAGGGGCATGATTGGCAGGAATTATGTAGGTGACCACTTGCCGTTGCTATATGCTAAATATCTAAACTCTGGGCCCTGTGGTTTTAGAGAAGAAGATTTTTGAAACTTTTTTGTCCATTATGAGTCTATGGGAGCCAAGGGGCCCCGGGGCGTGGCCCATTTGGACCCCCAGGGCATGAATGGCAGGATTTAAGTAGGTGACCACTTGCTGTTGCTACATGCTAAATATCTCAGCTCTGTGCCTTGTGGTTTCAGATAAAAAGCTTTTTGAAGCTTTTTCCCATTATGAGCCTATAGGAGCTAAGGGGCCCCGGGGCGTGGCCCATTTGGACCCGAGGGGCATGATTGGCAGGAATTATGTAGGTGACCACTTGCTGTTGCTACATGCTAAATATCAAAGCTCTCGGCCCTGTGGTTTCAGAGAAGAAGATTTTTTAAGCTTTTTTTCCATTATGAGACTATGGGAGCGAAGGGGCCCCGGGGCGTGGCCCATTTGGACCCCAGGGGCATGATTGGCAGGAATTATTTAGGTAACCACATGTCGTTGCTACATGCCAAATATCTGAGCTCTGGGCCCTGTGGTTTCAGAGAAGAAGATTTTTGAAACTTTTTTTCCATTATGAGTCTATAGGAGCTAAGGGGCCCCGGGGCGTGGCCAATTTGGACCCCAGGGGCATGATTGGCAGGAATTATGTAGGTGACCACAGGCCATTTCTCCATGCTATATACCTAAGCTCTGGGCCCTGTGGTTTCAGAGAATAAGATTTTCAAACCTTTTTTCCATTATGAGTCTATGGGAGCGATGGGGCCCCGGGGTGTGGCCAATTTGGAACCCAGGGGCATGATTGGCAGGAATTATGTAGGTGACCACTTGCCGTTGCTACATGCTAAATATCTAAGCTCTGGGCCCTGTGGTTTCAGAGAAGAAGATTTTTGAAGCTTTTTTTCCATTATGAGTCTATAGGAGCTAAGGGGCCCCGGGGCATGTCCCTTTTGGACCCCAGGGGCATGATTGGCAGGAATTATGTAGGTGACCACTTGCCATTGCTACGTGCTAAATATCTAAGCTCTGGCCGCTATGGTTTCAGAGAAGAAGATTTTTTAAGCTTTTTCCATTATGAGTCTATGGGAGCAAAGGGGCCCCGGCGCTTGGCCCATTTGGAGCCCAGGGGCATGATTGGCAGGAATTATGTAGGTGACTAATTGCTGTTGCTACATGCTAAATATCTAAACTCTGGGCTTTGTGGTTTCAGAGAAGAAGAGTTTTGAAGTTTCTTTTTTCCATTATGAGTCTATGGGAGCCAAGGGGCCCCGGGGCGTGGCCCATTTGGACCCCCAGGGCATGAATGGCAGGATTTAAGTAGGTGACCACTTGCTGTTGCTACATGCTAAATATCTCAGCTCTGTGCCTTGTGGTTTCAGATAAAAAGCTTTTTGAAGCTTTTTCCCATTATGAGCCTATAGGAGCTAAGGGGCCCCGGGGCGTGGCCCATTTGGACCCGAGGGGCATGATTGGCAGGAATTATGTAGGTGACCACTTGCTGTTGCTACATGCTAAATATCAAAGCTCTCGGCCCTGTGGTTTCAGAGAAGAAGATTTTTTAAGCTTTTTTTCCATTATGAGACTATGGGAGCGAAGGGGCCCCGGGGCGTGGCCCATTTGGACCCCAGGGGCATGATTGGCAGGAATTATTTAGGTAACCACATGTCGTTGCTACATGCCAAATATCTGAGCTCTGGGCCCTGTGGTTTCAGAGAAGAAGATTTTTGAAACTTTTTTTCCATTATGAGTCTATAGGAGCTAAGGGGCCCCGGGGCGTGGCCAATTTGGACCCCAGGGGCATGATTGGCAGGAATTATGTAGGTGACCACAGGCCATTTCTCCATGCTATATACCTAAGCTCTGGGCCCTGTGGTTTCAGAGAATAAGATTTTCAAACCTTTTTTCCATTATGAGTCTATGGGAGCGAAGGGGCCCCGGGGTGTGGCCAATTTGGAACCCAGGGGCATGATTGGCAGGAATTATGTAGGTGACCACTTGCCGTTGCTACATGCTAAATATCTAAGCTCTGGGCCCTGTGGTTTCAGAGAAGAAGATTTTTGAAGCTTTTTTTCCATTATGAGTCTATAGGAGCTAAGGGGCCCCGGGGCATGTCCCTTTTGGACCCCAGGGGCATGATTGGCAGGAATTATGTAGGTGACCACTTGCCATTGCTACGTGCTAAATATCTAAACTCTGGCCGCTATGGTTTCAGAGAAGAAGATTTTTTAAGCTTTTTCCATTATGAGTCTATGGGAGCAAAGGGGCCCCGGCGCTTGGCCCATTTGGAGCCCAGGGGCATGATTGGCAGGAATTATGTAGGTGACTAATTGCTGTTGCTACATGCTAAATATCTAAACTCTGGGCTTTGTGGTTTCAGAGAAGAAGAGTTTTGAAGTTTCTTTTTTCCATTATGAGTCTATGGGAGCTAAGGGGCCCCGGGGCGGATCCCATTTGGACCCTAGGGTCATGATTGGCAGGATTTATGTAGATGACCACTTGCCGTTGCTACATGCCAAATATCATAGCTCTGGGCCCTGTGGTTTCAGAGAAGAAGATTTTTGAAGCTTTTTTCCATTGTGAGTCTATAGGAGCTAAAGGGCCCCGGGGCGTGGCCCGTTTGGACCCCAGGGGCATGATTGGCAGGAATTATGTAGGTGACCACTTGCCGTTGCTACATGCTACATATCTAAGCTCTGGGCCCTGTGGTTTCCGAGAAGAAGATTTTTGAAGCTTTTTGTTCCATTATGAGTCTATGGGAGCGAAGGGGCCGCGGGGCGTCGCCCATTTGGAACCCAGGGGCATGATTGGCAGAAATTATGTAGGTGATCACTGGCCGTTGCTACATGTTAAATATCTAAGCTCTGGGCTTTGTGGTTTCAGAGCAGAAGATTTTTGAAGCTTTTTTTTCCATTAGAGTCTATGGGAGTTAAGGGGCCCCGGGGTGTGGCCTATTTGGACCCCTAGGGCATGATTGGCAGGAATTATGTAGGTGACCACTTGCCATTGCTACATGCCAAATATCTCAGCTCTAGGCCCTGTGGTTTTAGAGAAGAAGATTTTTGAAGCTTTTTTCCATTAGGTCTCTATAGGAGCTAAAGGGCCCTGGGGCGTGGCCCGTTTGGACCCCAGGGGCATGACTGGCAGGAATTATGTAGGTGACCACTTGCCGTTGCTACATGCTAAATATCTAAGCTCTGGGCCCTGTGGTTTCCGAGAAGAAGATTTTTTAAGCTTTTTGTTCCATTATGAGTCTATGGGAGCGAAGGGGCCCCGGGGCGTGGCCCATTTGGACCCCAGGGGCTTGATTGGCAGGAATTATGTAGGTGACAACTGGCCGTTGCTACATGCTAAATATCTAAGCTCTGGGTCCTGTGGTTTCAAAGAAGAAGATATTTTATTTTTTCCCATTGTAAGTCTATGGGCGCTATATGTTGCCATAGCAACCAGAATTCCAATCTGATCAGCCCAAAAACCTTATGCAGCCTTTCCCCCTACCTGATGATGCTTCTCATGAAATCTGATGAAGATTGACCATGGGGTATTAGAGATATTCTTATTTGAAATTGTTTACGGACGCACGCACGCACGACGGACAAAAAGTGATCACAAAGGCTCACCTTGTCACTACGTGACAGGTGAGCTAAAAATGATAGATCTAACAGGTTTGTTATATTTATAGCAAATTATAGGTGTTTCAGTATTTTGAAAATAAGCAGGAATGGAAGAAAGCACCGAGCTCTCACGGCAGCTACTGGGCAAATCTATAAAATCCATACCCTTATTAATGAAGGATATTTTGAAGAAATGGCGTTTTTGATAAATTTCAGAATCAATGTAAGGACGGAGAGTATGCTGAGTATAGCCCCTAGTTTAGAGAGCCGCATCATATAACCGATTAGAATCGATTTAAGCCCCCCAGTGGAAATCTTCCACTGACCGTTCCAAGGCGGCTCTTCTGTGGCGATTTATTTATGTTGTTGGTAGTTACTTACTGTATGTATCACTTGTGTCTTTTAATTTTGGATGGCCATATGGCCATTTTGTGGGAAAGTAACTGTCCATATGGCCTTCCTTTGTTTAGGTTTCCATTATGGTCTGGTCGCTTAATGTTTGTATGTCTTTCCCTTTGGTGTCTTTTATGGATGGAGCCTGATGCTCTGTCTCTGGTCGGGCTCATCGGAGTCCAACTGTTGGTTTTCTTTTGCTCCAGCATTTCAGTGGTTTCTTGCTGTCGAGTCCTCACCGTTGTCTAACCTCTGTGGTTCTTTGATTTCTGTGTTCACGGAGATGTTGCACTGATGAGTTAGGAGGCCTTCATGCGGACTGAACAAATTATTTGTCTAAAATCGCGACGGAAGTAAGGGCGAGGATTGTGGCCACGTAAAATCGATTTAAGCCCCCCAGTGGAAATCTTCCACTGACTGTTCCAAGGCGGCTCTTCTGTGGCGATTTATTTATGTTGTTGGTTGTTACTTACTGTGTGTATCACTTGTGTCTTTTAATTTTGGATGGCCATATGGCCATTTTGTGGGAAAGTAACTGTCCATATGGCCTTCCTTTGTTTAGGTTTCCATTATGGTCTGGTCGCTTAATGTTTGTATTTCTTTCCCTTTGGTGTCTTTTATGGATGGAGTAAGTTAATTGTATCAATTCCTGATCTTTGTTTTACTTCTACTTTCTATATAAGCCCATGTAAAACCAAAGGGCCCTGGGGCGGGGGCATTTTTAGCCCCAGCACTATAATTTGAAAAACCTTGGTAGGGGTCCACCAGATGCAGCTTCATACCAAATATCAAAGACCTAGGCCTTGTGGTTTCAGAGAAGAAGATTTTTAAAGATTTTCTCTATATAAGCCCATGTAAAACCAAAGGGCCCCGGGGCGGGGGCAGTTTTGGCCCCAGCACTATAATTTGAACAATCTTGGTAGGGGTCCACTAGATGAAGCTTCAAACCAAATATCAAAGACCTGGGCCTTGCGGTTTCAGAGAAGAAGATTTTTTAAGATTTTCCCTATATAAGTTTATGTAAAACCGGGGCGGGGGCAATTTTGGCCCCAGCACTATAATTTGAACAATCTTGGTAGGGATCCACTAGGTGAAGCTTCATACAAAATAGCAAAGACCTGGGCCTTGCGGTTTCAGAGATGAAGATTTTTAAAGATTTTCCCTATATAAGCCCATGTAAAACCAAAGGGCCCGGGGGTTTGGGAATTTTTGGCCCCAGCACTATAATTTAAACAATCTTTGTAGGGGTCCACTAGATGAAGCTTCGTACCAAATAGCAAAGACCTGGGCCATGCGGTTTCAGAGAAGAAGATTTTTAAAGAGTTTCTCTATATAAGTCCATGTAAAACCACAGGGCCCCAGGGCGGGGGCATTTTTGGTCCCAGCACTATAATTTGAACATCCTTGGTAGGGGTCCACCAGATAAAGCTTCATACCAAATATCAAGGACCTAGGCCTTGTGGTTTCAGAGAAGAAGATTTTTAAAGATTTTCCCTATCTTTAAAACCATGTGAAACCAAAACGCGCCAGGGCGGGGGCAGTTTTGGCCCCAGCACTATAATTTGAACAATCTTGGTAGGGGTCCACTAGATGAAGCTTCATACCAAATATCAAAGACCTAGGCCTTGCGGTTTCAGAGAAGAAGATTTTTAAAGATTTCCCTTATATAATCCTATGTAAAACCAAAGGGTCTCGGTGCGGGGGCATTTTTGGCGCGAACAATCTTGGTAGGGGTCGACTAGATAAAGCTTCATACCAAATATCAAAGACCAGGGCCTTGTGGTTTCAGAGAAGATTTTTTAAGGTTTCGGTGAAAAAATCTATTTTTGGCTCCTGTGACTTAGATGTGCAACAGACCGGAACAATTTGAACAACTCTGAAAGGGGACCACCTACGGATCATTCCTATGAAGTTTGGTCAAAATCCCATCAGTGGTTTAGGAGGGGATGTCGTTTGAAGAAAAAGTTTACGCACACATACACTGACGACGGACGAAAAGTGATCACAAAAGCTCACCTTGTCACTACGTGACAGGTGAGCTAAAAAAAGGAGATGTGAAATGGACACAAAATTCAAAGTTTCAAACTCGTCACCTTCCATTGTGACCTTGACCTGGCGTCGGAATGGTTAATTTATGGGTTCGCATATCAGCTCACTGAAAAGCATATTTGACCAAAGTTTAATGAAATTCCTTCCAAGGGTAAAGGTGATATGGAACGGACACAAAATTAAAAGTTTCAAACTCGTGACCTTCAACATTGATCTTGACCTTGAGTCGGCATAGTTCATTAATGGGTTCTGCACATCAGCTCACTGAGACGAATAACTAACCAAAGTAATGTAAGCCACTAACCCCACAATGACACAAATTTTAACCAAACTAGAGCTGTCAGTGAAACTGACTAGGGCCCCGGCAGCGCTATCAGAAATTTGTGGACGGACAGACGGACAGACAGACAAATTACTATAGGGCACCCACACTTTCAGTGCGGGGCCCTAATAACACTAACATTTACGGAATAAACCTCATAAGTATCAACTGTATAGGCCACAAAACCCATTATGTATCTGGCGTTTGTACAGATGGATGGACAGATGAAGGCCATTCCTAAATTCCTCGCTCCGCTTCACGGCGGGGGATTAAAAAAGCTGATTTTTTTAGTTTTTAATAAGAGCCATAAATCTCAGAGTATTGTAGTTAGAGTAACATAACTTGCCATGAAATTGTATTATGTTGTTGTGACCTTATGTTTAAAGCTGATGCGTTTGAAGGTTTGTAAGTTAGTAAGAAATAAAAGCTGCAAGCACTGTATGATACCCCACTACTACAATTACATCAAGCAAGTGCCATATCACAGTCAAAAAGGAATTCAAAGTAAGAGTGCATTACACTTTCCCTTAACCCTTAAGCTGCCGAGAAAAATAAAAATTTGAAAATGTCATCAGATTATGTCGTCTGCTGAATCTTCTAGCAAACGTTTTTAAAAATATTTTTGCCTACAGGCAAACAGTGTGGACCCAGATCAGACTGCTCCTACAGGACCAGTCTGATCTGGGAGGAGCAGTCTGATCTGGGTTCACACTGCAAAAAAGGGACTTCTAAAGTAAACGGCAGATGATAAAGCAGACGAGAATTGTCGTGATTGGCATGTTATGGGATAACAAGAGGGCCCACAGGGCCCTGGTTCGCTCACCTGTTTGTCACTGTCTCGAGTACTTTCTATTTTTAGCTATTGTGGCCATCTTGTTCATCAGCAGAGTGATTTTAGCTTATTTGGTAGGGAGTAACCTAGACAACATTCCTGTGAAGTTTGAATCAAATTTGCCTTAGGGTTTAGGAGGAGTACACGTTTGAATCAAATTTACAATATTTTTCTATTTTCAGCTCCGGTGGCCATTTTGTTCATCGGAGCGGGATCATTTTAGCCTTTTTGGTAGAGGGTCATCTAAGCAACATTACTTCGAAGTTTGAATAAAATTGGCCCAAGGGTACAGAAGGAATTGTCGTTTGAAGATTTTTTTTATTTTAGCTCTGGCAGCCATCATGTTCATTTGAATTGAATGACTTTTTACTATTTTGGTAGGGAGTCACCTAGGCAACATTCCGGTGAAGTTTTAAATCCAATTGGCCCAAGAGTTCACATTATGTAGGTGACCACTTGCCGTTGCTACATGCCAAATGTCTAAGCTCTGGGCCCTGTGGTTTCAGAGAAGAAGATTTTTCAAGCTTTTTTTTCTGTATGAGTCTATGGGAGCTAAGGGGCCCCGGGGCGTGGCCCATTTGGACCAATGGAGCATGATTGGCAGGAATTACGTAGATGCCCACTTGCCATTGCTACATGCTAAATATCTAAGCTCTGGGCCCTGTGGTTTCAGACAAGAAGATTTTTGAAGCTTTTTTCCATTATGAGTCTATAGGAGCTAAGGGGCCCCGGGGCGTGGCCTGTTTGGACCCCAGGGGCATGATTGGCAGGAATTATGTAGGTGACCATTTGCAATTGCTACATGCCAAATATCTAAGCTCTGGGCCTTGTGGTTTCAGAGAAGAAGATTTTTAAAGCTTTTTTCCATTGTGAGTCTATGGGAGTAAAGGGGCCCCGGGGCGTGGCCCATTTGAACCCCAGGGGCATGATTGGCAGGATTTATGTAGGTGACCACTTGTCTTTGCTACATGCTAAATATCTAAGCTCTGGGCCCTGTGGTTTCAGTAGAAGAAGATTTTTGAAGCTTTTTTTTAACATTATGAGTCTATGGGAGCGAAGGGGCCCCGGGGCGTGGCCCATTTGGACCCCAAGGGCATGATTGGCAGGAATTATTTAGGTGACCATTTGTCGTTGCTACATGCTAAATATCTGAGCTCTGGGCCCTGTGGTTTCAAAGAAGAAGATTTTTGAAACATTTTTTCCATTATGAGTCTATAGGAGCTAAGGGGCCCCGGGGCGATGCCAATTTGGACCCCAGGGGCATGATTGGCAGGAATTATGTAGGTGACCACTTTCCGTTTCTAAATACTAAATACCTAAGCTCTGGGCCCTGTGGTTTCACAGAAGATTTTCGAACTTTTTTCCATTAGGAGTCTATGGGAGCGAAGGGGCCGAGGGGCGTTGCCCATTTGGAACCCCAGGGACATGATTGGCAGGATTTATATAGGTGACCATTTGCCATTGCCACATGCTAAATATCTAAGCTCTGGGCCCTGTGGTTTCAGAGAAGAAGATTTTTGGAGCTTTTTACCATTATGAGTCTATAGGAGCTAAGGGTCCCTGGGGTGTTGCCCATTTGGACCCCAGGGGCATTATTGGCAGGTATTATGTAGGTCACCATTTGCAATTGCTACATGCTGAATATCTAAGCTCTGGGCCTTGTGGTTTCAGAGAAGAAGATTTTTGAAGCTTTTTTTCCATTATTAGTCTATGGGAGATAAGGTCCCTGGGGTGTTGCCCATTTGGACCCGAGGGGCATGATTGGCAGGATTTATGTAGGTGACTACTTGACGTTGCCATATGCTAAATATCTAAGCTCTAGGCCCTGTGGTTTCAGAGAAAAAGATTTGCTGAACCTTTTTTTCATTATGAGTCTATGGGATCAAAGGGGCCCCGGGGCTTGGCCCATTTTGACCCCAGGGGCATGATTGGCATAATTTATGTAGGTGACCAATTGCCGTTGCTACATGCTAAATATCTCAGCCCTGGGCCTTGTGGTTTCAGAGATTAAGCTTTTTGAAGCTTTTTCCATTATGAGCCTATAGGAGCTAAGGGGCCCTGGGGCGTGGCCCGTTTGGACCCCAGGCGCATGATTGGCAGGAATTATGTAGATGACCACTTGCCATTGCTACATGTTAAATATCTAAGCTCTGGGCCCTGTGGTTTCAGAGAAGAAGATTTTTGAAGCTTTTTTTCCATTATGAGTCTATGTGAGCTAAGGGGCCCGTAGGGCGTTGCCTGTTTGGACCCCAGGGGCATGATTGGCAGGAATTATGTAGGTGACCATTTGCAATTGCTACATGCTAAATATCTAAGCTCTGGGCCTTGTGGTTTCAGAGAAGATTTTTAAAGCTTTTTTCCATTATGCGTCTATGGGAGTAAAGGGGCCCCGGGGCGTGGCCCAGTTGAACCCAAGGGGCATGATTGGCAGGATTTATGTAGGTGACTACTTGCCGTTGCTACTTGCTAAATATCTCAGCTCTCGGCCTTGCGGTTTCAGTGAAGAAGATTTTTGAAGCTTTTTTCCATTTTGAGCCTTAAGGAGCTAAGGGGCCCTGGGCGTGGCAAGTTTGGACACCAGGGGCATGATTGGCAGGAATTATGTAGGTGACCACTTGTCGTTGCTACATGCCAAATATCTAAGCTCTGGGCCCTGTGGTTTCAGAGAAGAAGATTTTTAAGCTTTTTTCCATTATGAGTCTATGGGAGCGAAGGGGCCCCGGGGCGTGGCCCATTTGGACCCCAAGGGCATGATTGGCAGGAATTATTTAGGTGACCATTTGTCGTTGCTACATGCTAAATATCTGAGCTCTGGGCCCTGTGGTTTCAAAGAAGAAGATTTTTGAAACATTTTTTTCCATTATGAGTCTATAGGAGCTAAGGGGCCCCGGGGCGTGGCCAATTTGGACCCCAGGGGCATGATTGGCAGGAATTATGTAGGTTACCACTCGGCTGTTACATGTGGGTTTACGGCGTCCCGCAAACCCCCATGCTGACAAGACAACCGAGCGTGATCTCTGACAGGTGTACCGGCAGCTGTGGGGAACGGGTGACGTGAATGCCTACAGAAGCAAACAACAAAATAAAAAAAGAAACAACACAAGACGCAATTGGCCAGTTTATAACTTAGGGTGAATCCCCCACTCGCGTGAATCCCCCTCTCGCGCACTAGTGTAAACTAGTTTGTCGACATTGTTGTCGACCACAGGTTGATATGTATTATTTACCGATCGCGCACTAGTTTGATTCGCCTGAATCGCCTGCAGGTTTCGACCTCTTTCATTTGAATGGTCTCACATTCGTCTCACATTTTTACGATCTGTTCATGTTGGTTCGTCCTCCCTTGTTGGACCTTAAGAGACAGCGTCGTACCAGTACCTGCTGCTATTTCGCAGGGAGCAGCAGGTCACCACACATTGTTGTGCCAGCAAATTATGATAATTGGACTAAGATACAGTTCACAAAACATACATGCTATATCATGATCCCCCTCCCGGAGAAGTAAGAATATGTTCATGCATATACCGTTATTGCGCATGCACCAGACACACAGGCTGATTTAGTGCATGTGACAAATAACCGTACAGCAGAATTCAACTTGACTGTGCATCAAATTATCAGCACCCAGCGCTTGACACAATAATACCCAAAGTCCATGTTTCCTTACTGAGCACTAAAGAAATCAATTAATGCTCACTACTACTGAGCATAATACTCATCAAATTTGTGCTCACTACATTATCACAAGTAAGAGGCAATTGAACAGACCACGCCTTTGCGCTACCTGGTTTAGAGATCAGACAATGAGACGTCACAGTCTGACGCTTAAAATACGCCGAAAACCCACATGTAACATTTGGTGTCATTGAAGTGGCTGGTGTTCCCGGCTGTGGAACAGCACATTGATGCTCTGAAACATCAATTTCAAAAAAAAAAATCCATTGACAGCCCCATTTGGAAATTAACTTGAATCTTCCTTCCTGCGTTGATGAAGTGCGAAACCCAGGTATTCAACTAAATGGATACTGACAAGTTTATAATTTCTGAGCAGGAAGGCAAGGCAAACCCCACTTTTTCTTGGTAACAAAAAATTTAAGTAGATCCCACTTCTGACACCAAATGTTACATGTGGGTTTTCGGCGTCCCGCAAACCCCCATGCTGACAAGACAACCGAGCGTGATCTCTGACAGGTGTACCGGCAGCTCTGGGGTAAGGCACAAGAAAGATATCAAATGAATGACATGAATTATTTACAGCATTTATATACAACAATACAAACACAAAACATCACATTTAGTTGCTTCTGCTGCCCACTCAAGACGTCCGCCCTGAAAGCAAAACAATGTTCCGTGCTCGGAACGGGTGACGTGAATGCCTACAGAAGCAAACAACAACAAAATAAAAAAAAGAAACAACACAAGACGCGACTGGCCAGTTTATAACTTAGGGTGAATCCCCACTCGCGTGAATCCCCCTCTCGCGCACTAGTGTAAAGTAGTTTGTCGACATTGTTGTCAACCACAGGTTGATATGTATTATTTACCGATCGCGCACTAGTTTGATTCGCCTGAATCGCCTGCAGGTTATTTATTCGACCTCTTTCATTTGAATGGTCTCACATTCGTCTCATATTTTGACGACTTGTTCATGTTGGTTCGTCCTCCCTTGCTGGACCCTAAACGACAGCGTCGTACCAGTACCTGCTGCTATTTCGCAGGGAGCAGGAGGTCACCACACATTGTTGTGCCTGCAAATTACGATAATTGGACTAAGATACAGTTCACAAAACATACATGCTATATCATGATCCCCCACCCGGAGAAGTAAGAATATGTTCATGCATATACCGTTATTGCGCATGCACCGACCAGACACACAGGCTGATTAGTGCATGTGACCAATAACCGTACAGCAGAATTCAACTTGACTGTGCATTAAATTATCAGCACCCAGCGCTTGACACAATAATACCCAAAGTCCATGTTTCCTTACTGAGCACAACAGAAATCAATTAATGCTCACTACTACTGAGCATAATACTCATCAAATTTGTGCTCACTACATTATCACAAGTAAGAGGCAATTGAACAGACCATGCCTTTGCGCTACCTGGTCAGCCGCCAATTACAGGCAACATAAACTCTATTCATATCCTTCTCCGCGACACGGCTCACAAATATAGCTATTCACAAATTCATTACATTAACAACAGATAGAAACTACAAACAGAAAGATTTTCATCTATAATCCACAACATTTGTTAGTGTCTCATAAGGGCCAACACTGTTTGCCGTAAATTCTCTCTGTATTTGGTAGGCACCCCGTCATAACCGTCCTCGCGACGCTGATGACACAGCTGACGTCATCCCGCCGCTCAGCCCGTTATGACGTGTGCGACCAAATACTCCCACTTATCATCATCACGTTCTTGATATGTACATACATGCACAAACTGAGTTATCAGACAAAAACGGCCTCATTACAAAAGGAACTTATAATTCTTCTTGAACAAAAATATTTCTACTCAACATGAACACGCTTGTTAAATCAGATTCATCATGGTTCATCATCACAGATAACCCGACAGGCTCTTGTAAGAGTTTGCCCTGATGATGAAGATATGGTTAAACCCGTCTTAAGTTTACGTCCACTCTACACCTAATATCATATAGAGACAGGACCACGGTTTTCTAACCACAGCTAGTCAAAAGTCATGGATCAAACAAGTGACCCGGCTTTTATTAATTACATTCTACAAAAGGGGTCTAAAAGCCTAAATGAATCTAGAATGAGCGGGTGTCCAAACTGTACGTCTCACCAACATCTAGGGTCAGAATGAGACAGGACCTCACTTAGAAAGACTCATTCTACTGCTGGAGAAGCCTGGGATCGATCCTGCGACCTCTAGCTGGCAAAGCCTAGTAGCCTAAACACTACAGGCTTCAACAGTGAATTCAGAATATGCAGTGGCTAGACGACCGGATCCGGTATTCTAGATTCTGAGTTTAAAAGATTGGGTCTGGTATTCTAGACAAGTCCATTACGAAAGGCTAGAATGCCGGGAATATTATATACTACTCAAAGTTTGATACGCCGGACCCGGCATTCTAGATTCTGTGTTTAAAAGACCGGGTCCGGTATTCTAGACAAGTCCATTACGAAAGGCTAGAATGCCGGGAATATTATATACTACTCAAAGTTTGATAGGGATCACTTTTTATATACCGAATTTTGCATTGAAAATTTAAAATTTCTTGACAGAATTTATACTCGGTATGTTGATAAATATCTTAAGCAGAAATTCATGTGCAGTTCAGTACTCATAAAAGTGCGCACTTCTCACACTTCGCAAATTAATTCATGCACCCCCAAAATCTTGCCTAGCACTGCTTTCCAGCAGACTAATGAAACTTGTCAGTGTTCCTTTACCAAATGTAAAAAGGACTTCGCAGGGAAAGCGAGAGTATGTTGAGCATAAAGCCCTTAAGGACTGGAAACTTAGCATTTTAAAACTAGTGAATAAACGCATTTCTTTCTATTCTCAAAATACTAACTTATTACCTCCTAAGCCCAAGACGTCTTTACGTCATCTTAAACTAGGTATTCAAGAATTTCATAAGAAGTTTGTTTTGGCCCCTGCAGACAAGGCCGCTAACAACGTCGTCGTTGTGTGACGGCTCCACTATGTTAACACGCTTAAGCAGGAGCTTGGTGGTACTAAGGCCTATGAACTTCAGCCTTTAGCTGAAGAGAGAGCTATAGTAGATAAACATGTTTGTCTTTCAGCCACCAAGTTTGCTGTGTGTGTTAACGAAGGCCAAGACAAGCTTCCTACGCTATACTGGTTACCAAAACTTCATAAAAGACCTTACAAAGCACGGTTTATTGCAAATTCTAGCTCTTGCACTACCACTGAACTTTCTAAATTATTAACTTCCTGTCTTACTGCTATTAAAACGCATGTAATTAAATATTGTGATAAAGTCTTTGAAAGATCAGGAAGAAATCTGTTTTGGTCTATAAAAAATTCGAATGAGGTTTTAAATAAATTGAAATCTAGACATTTTCGTGCTTCTAGTCTGTCTACCTACGATTTTTCCACTCTTTACACTACACTTCCTCATAATCTTATAAAAGAAAAGCTTAATGATTTAATTGAATGGGCTTTTCACAGAGAAGATTCTCTCTATCTTGCATGTAATGTCAGAAATGCATTTTTCACGTCTAAAGAGCATAGGAATTATATACTTTGGTCATGTCAGAAAGTGTGTGATGCCCTCACCTTTCTACTTGACAATATTTATATTAGATTCGGTACTAAGTTATTTAGACAAATTGTGGGTATTCCGATGGGTACTAATTGCGCACCTCTTGTGGCTGATCTGTTCTTGTATTGTTATGAAAGAGACTTCATTTTGTCGCTTTCCATTGATAACCAATCTGAAATTATTGAAGCTTTTAGCTCTACTTCTAGATATTTAGATGATTTATTAAATATTGATAATACCTATTTTGATGGTTTGATCAGTCAGATTTACCCCCAAGAACTTCAGTTAAATAAAGCAAATTCTTCTGATACCGACGCCCCGTTTTTGGATTTACATCTATCTATTGTAGATGGATTTGTTTCGTGCAAAATTTATGATAAACGCGATGACTTTGGTTTTGAGATTGTAAATTTTCCTTTTTTGGATGGTGATGTTCCTCGTGCGCCATCCTATGGCGTTTATATTTCGCAATTAATTCGATTTGCTAGAGTGTGTAGTCATGTTACTGACTTCAACACCCGTAATAAATTATTAACGGCTAAACTACTTAATCAGGGTTATCGGTACCATAAACTACGCAAAGCCTTTTCAAAATTTCATAGACGCCATTCTGATTTAATTTCAAAATTCAATATTGGACTTAAATCTCTTCTGCAACAAGGTCTATCGGAACCCGAATTTTATGGTGACTTAGTATATAAATTCAGAACAATATATAACCGCAATGACTTCAGCACCCAATTTCGTAGGCTTATTGAAAATTAGAGAGATAATGTTGGTTGGTGCTTGATGCTCTGTCTCTGGTCGGGCTCATCGGAGTCTAACTGTTGGTTTTCTTTTGCTCCAGCATTTCAGTGGTTTCTTGCTGTCGAGTCCTCACCGTTGTCTCACCTCTGTGGTTCTTTGATTTTTGTGTTCACGGAGATGTTGCACTGATGAGTTAGGAGGCCTTCATGCGGACTGAACAAATTATTTGTCTAAATCGCGACGGAAGTAAGGGCGAGGATTGTGGCCACGTAAAATCGATTTAAGCCCCCCAGTGGAAATCTTCCACTGACCGTTCCAAGGCGGCTCTTCTGTGGCGATTTATTTATGTTGTTGTTTGTTACTTACTGTGTGTATCACTTGTGTCTTTTGGTTTTGGATGGCCATATGGCCATTTTGTGGGAAAGTAACTGTCCTTATGGCCTTCTTTTGTTTAGGTTTCCATTATGGTCTGGTCGCTTAATGTTTGTATGTCTTTCCCTTTGGTGTCTTTGAATGGATGGAGTAAGTTAATTGTATCAATTCCTGATCTTTGTTTTACTTCTACTTTTCATTTGATTTGTGAAACACTAAAATGCCTAAAGGGCAATTAAGAAACCGTCTGAGCCCCGAAGAAATGAATCGTGGCGTCGGAATGTTGGAATCCGGCGTCTCTGAACGTCGTGCTGCTGGGATTCTGAATGGTCTCAGAGCGTGGTTTCCCGAATGTGGAGTCGGTGTCTTACCCACGGAAATCCTTCACACAGACACGACGGGGTCGAGAAATGGCTACAACTGAACGTCAGGTCCGTTTCTTGTTGATTCAGTCTCGACGTGAACGGTTCCTGGACGCTACGCGTTTGCATAACGAGCTAAGGAATGGAACTGGAGTACGAATTCCTACACAAACTTTCGGAAACGGGCTCCACGAGTTCAGACTTAATGACATGAGGCCTGCTGTACGTGTTCCGTTGACGAGACAGTATGTGCTAGACCGGTTGGACTTTGCCAGAACTCACGTCAGGTGGACGGTTGGTGACTTGACGCCAGTACTGTTTACTGAGGAGTCCAGATTCTGTCTAAACTTCACTTATTAACGTCAATTAGTGTGGCAAATGTCTAAAGAGCCATTCGATGACTTGAATGTGGCAGAGCATGATCGCTATGGAAAGGGGTCAGTCATGGTTTGGGCTGGGATAAGTGTGAACGGTAAAACTGACTTGTATGTCGTTGTAAACGGAACGTCAATGGTAGTGAGGTACTGTAATGAGATTCTTGATGAGTTTTTGAGACCATATGCAGATGCTATCGGCCCGGACTTTATTCTGATGGACGATAATGCCCGCCCAACCGTGCCAACGTCACTGATTCCTATCTGGAACGTGAGACAATCGTTTGTATGGACTGGCCTGCTCAGTCACCGGACTTAAATCCGATTGAGCATGCGCGGGACATGCTACAGCGTGCTGTTTCAGCCCGACCTGTGCACCCCAGGACTTTAAAGGAGCTCAAAGATGCATTGGTCGCTGAATGAAAGCAGATTACACAAAACCGGATACAGACTCGGATTACGAGCATGCGCAGGCGATGTCGCACTGTAATTGATGCCCGTGGACGCCATACACGTCATTAGGCACGTTTGTCTAAACAAATTTGGAAATTTGTGAAAAATCAGTTGTCCAAATCCTTTCGTGTTACGGCAAATTTTTGGGCTGCCAAGACGGTTGCTGTTGTCACGCTTGAATGCAGTACCAGTGGACAAAATTAATCACTAGGTTTTGTGAAGGATACGTTTTCTATCATTTTGTATAAAATTTGGATTCAGCTGATTAATTCATCCAAAAATTATTTTGCATTAAAAAAGTGATCCCTATCAAACTTTGAGTAGTATATTTGGCAGTTATAATATAGACAAGTCCATTACGGAAGGCTAGAATGGCGGGAATATAATATTTGGCAGTTATAATCGACCGAAAACAGAAAACAAATACATATGAAGAACCGGACAAACCTTTTCCACCATTTTGGAAGGGGGAGAATACTTTGGTTTTATGTATATCGGCAACTGCAATTTTCTAATTGTAACGGCCAGATGTAACGACTATTAATGCGGGACGGACATTTATGACTTATGTATTGGTTTTTATGAAGTTAAATAATTATATATAAACAAGAGGACCAAGCTAGCTTGGTCCTGTATCGCTCACCTGAGCTGAGCTAACAGATTCAAAGTTTAAGGAAGTGCCAACCTTTACTGAAGGCTTTATGGGAGGACATGGTGATGACAGGGTAAGCATTTTCTGAAAATCAAGTAGAATTTAACTCTATGATAAACAGGCTGACCTCACCGGTTTTCAAACACATTCAAGCTTTTATTCCTGACTTGCTAAGAAGATCCGATCTAAACTGAAGTGGCTATGGTGATGACAAGTTCAAAAACAAGAGTTTTCAAACTCCTCCAAGCTTTCTGCCTGACTTCCTTGTTTGTAAGTTTCATGAAGATCCGTTCAAAACTAAAGGGGCAGCAGTGATAACAATGTCGAAAATAGGCATTTTCAGCAATCAAAGGCACGTCACTCTATGATAAATGTGCCGACTTGGCCGGTATTCGAACTCACCTGAGGTTTTATTCCCAGCCACCTTACATGTAAGTTTCCGAAAGATCCGATCAGACTTGGTCAGTATTCAAACTCATCCAAGATTTTATTCCCAGCCACCTCACGTATAAGTTTCAGAAAGATCCGATCAAAACTGAAGGGGTTACGGTGATGACAAGGTCAAAATTTGGCATTTTTAGCAATCAAAGGGATGTTACTCTAAAATAAATGAGCCGACTTGGCCAGTTTTCGAACTCATCCGAGGTTTCATCCCCAGCCACCTTACATATAAGTTTCAGAAAAATCCGATCAAAACTGATGGGGCTACCGTAATGACAAGGTCAAAAATCAACATTTTCAGCCATCAAAGGGACAGAACTCTACGATAAATGGGCTGACTTGGCCTGTTTTCGAACTCATCCAAGATTTTATCCCCAGCCACCTTACATATAAGTTTCAGAAAGATCCGATCAAAACTGAAGGGGCTATGGTGATGACAAGGTCAAAAATCGGCTTTTTCAGCAATCAAAGGGACGTAAATCAATGATAAATGGGCCAACTTGGCCGGTATTCAAACTCATCCTAGGTTTTATCTCCAGTCACCTTAAATATAGGTTTCAGAAAGATTCGATCAAAACTGAAGGGGCTACGGTGATGACAAGGTAAAAAAATCAACATTTTCAGCCATCAAAGGGACATAACTATATAGTTAATGGGGCAACTTGGCCGGTTTTCGAACTCATCTGAGGTTTTATCCCCAGCCACCTTACCTATAAATTTCAGAAAGATCCGATCAAAACTGAAGGGGCTACAGTGTTGACAAGGTCAAAAATCAACATTTTCAGCAATCAAAGGGACCTAACTCTATGATAAATAGGCCACCTTTGCCGGTATGCGAACTCATCTGAGGCTTTATCCCCAGCCACCTTGCATATAAGTTTCAGAAAGATCCGATCAAAACTCAAAGGGCTACGGTGATGACAAGATCAAAAATCGGCATTTTCAGCAATCAAAGGGACGTTACTCTGTGATAAATGGACTAACTTGGCTGGTTTTCGAACTCATCCGAGATTTTATCCCCAGCCACTTTACATATAAGTTTCAGAAAGATTCGATCAAAACTGAAAGGGCTACAGTGATGACAAGGTAAAAAATCAGCCTTTTCAGCAATCAAAGGGACGTTACTCTACGATAAAAGGGCCGACTTGGTCGGTTTTCGAACTCATCCGAGATTTTATCAACAGCCACCTTACATATAAGTTTCAGAAAGATCCGACCAAAACTGAAGGGGCTACGGTGATGACAAGGTCAAAAATCGGCATTTTCAGCAATCAAAGGGACGTAACTCTATGATAAACTAGCGGACTAGGTCGGTTTTCGAACTCATCCGAGGTTTTATCCCCAGCCACATTACATATAAGTTTCAGAAAGATCCGATCAAAACTGAAGGGGCTACGGTGATGACAAGGTCGAAAATGGGCATTTTCAGCAATCAAAGGGACGTAACTCTATGATAAATTGGCCGACTTGGCCGGTTTTCGAACTCATCCGAGTTTTTATCCCCAGTCACCTTACATATAAGTTTCAGAAAGATCCGATCAAAACTGAAGGCAATACGGTGATGACAAGCATTTTCCTATAGTAAGTCTATGGGACCTTGTGGTTGCCATAGGAACCAAAGTTTTAGAGCGATTTCAAAAAAAAGTTTATGTCATCAATGCCCCACCAGAGGCATACTACAGGTGAGAAATGATTGAGATCAGCCTGCAGGATACAGAGATATAGCTGCTCAAAAGTGTGGACGGACGACGGACGGACGGACGACGGACGACCCACTATACTATAAGCTCCCCTGGAGCCTTCGGCCCAGGTGAGCTAAAAATGACACGGAAAAAATAAAAAAAAAATAAAAAACAAACAAAAACAGAAAAAAACACAAATGAAATGATAAAAGATAAAAAGAAATAAGTAAAAAAAAAAAACATGAAACAAAACATATAAAAAAAAAAAACAGAAAAAAATATGGCCGGTAAATGGTTGATAAGGAACTTTGGGAGTCTTTCTCTTAGTACCTTTTCACCTTTTACCTTGGTGCAGACTGGAAACTATGGAAGATCAAATTTAAACTGGAAACTTCGAAGATTTTACTATAAAACATAAGGTTTGTCACCAGTATGAATTTTACATTCCATGGGCTAGCATGATGGGTCGAACTCATTGCGAAAATAAACTTTATTTTAATTATTTGTTTGGTTATTTATTTATTACATAATAAAGGGTTCTTTTGGTTTGATTTGTATTCCTAAAAAGGACTTTTTTTCTCTAAATAGAGCTTTTTCTTCACTGGTCGGACATATAGAGCAATGCGTCTCGTATGCTGGATTGTTCACCGTTATTTATGATATTGCAGTTGTAGATATACTTAAAACACAATCAACAGTAATCTGTCGTAGCTTCAAAAATGGCCGATAATTCATGGCAGGTAAATGTTCCTTTCTAATTTATTTTAGGCTACTTTGTGTATTATAGTTATCAAATAGGGCTATCAAATATTCTATTGCCGGCATTCTAGCCTGGCAAAGGGAGGATGGCTAGACGACCGGACCCGGTCTTCTAGCCGCTAGGTCTAGAATGCCGGGTCCGGCGTTCTAGCCTCAGAGGCTAGAATACCCTGATCCGGTCGTCTAGCCACTGCCTTCAGAATAGGCTTCAGAAAGTCGGGGTATACTAGAAGTAAACCCCTCCAAAACCTACAAGCATGTTCATACAAAAATAATACTAAACATAGATTTAACATACCTTTCAATATACTTTCACTGTCCCGTCACAATGTTGTGGGGATACGTTACAACTTGACCTGCTGCTAAAGAGTGATCTTTTTTCAGGGTTTTTATATCTATGAATACTACCGGAAAATCATGCATACTCATATTAGCTTGCTGAAATCGTGGCGAGGTGGAGATACCGTCCACAATTAAAGCCAGATAGCAAAAATCGAGTAGATAATGGATTTGCGTTCAAATAGTATATTTCCAATAGGAAAATCAAAGCGCCAAAAGGCACTGAAATGACAGATTCTGTGAAAAACCAGTCATTCAGCTGAAGTCCACGACCCGCCGTATGCTTTTAGCTTTATGAGTGTAACCATATATGGGTATGGCGGCCATTTTGGTCATGTGACCTGGACCTAAAACGGCTCCCCAAATAAATGCGCCTTATCGTAAGGAGCAAAAATATATCTTATACTTAAGTACTGTATTCTGAGTGGTTTGCAGGATAAAATGCATTCTCACTTTTCCAATACAAAAGCATATGTGTCAAAGTTTGACCTAGGCACAAAGAAGGTCAAGGTAAACCCAGGGTCACCATTTTAGCAATTTATGATGGGCCTACGTCCCAGATGCTATTTATCAAGTTTCGTGGAAATCTGCCCAGTGGTTCTGGAGAAGACTATTTTTGAAGGGTTTTTACCATATATGGCTTGGCGGCCAATTTGGTCATGTGACCTGGACCCTATGAGCAAATTTTGGTTTCCCCCATCCCATTGAGGCACCATATGAAATATGACTTCAATCGGCCCAACGGTTTCCGAGGAGAAGCAGTTCGAAAATTTTCACATTTTTCGCCTCGGCGAGGCTATACTAAATGGAATGTAATATTTCGCAAGTTCATTGGTTAGATCTCATTGATATCTATCAGTATGCCAAAAATTGTTTAAATATTCCAAGCGGTTAAGTCACTATCACCAATTTTCACACACGGGTTACGGACAGACAGACAGACCATATATGGCTTGGCGGCCATTTTGGTCATGTGACCTGGACCCCATGAGCAAATTTTGGTTTCCCCCATCCCATAGAGGCTTCATATGAAATTTGACTTCAATCGGCCCAACGGTTTCCTAGGAGAAGCAGTTCGAAAATTTTCACATTTTTCGCCTCGGCGAGGCTATACTAAATGGAATGTAATATTTCGCAAGTTAATTGGTTAGATCTCATTGATATCATTCAGTATGCCAAAAATTGTTTAAATATTCCAAGCGGTTAAGTCACTATCACCAATTTTCACAAACGGGTTACGGACGGACAGACAGACTGACAGACTGACAGAATGACAGAATGACACGGTGATTTTAGGGCACTCTTAGAAAATCAACCGACTTCAGATTTACTTTCTTAAATGATAAGGACAATGGCGCTGGAGTGCTGATTTTTAGTTTGGTTCACAAAACTGAGGTGAATCGGCTGTTAAACACTTTCATCTTCATTTTACTTGGACATTATAAATATAACAACATGCAAATGACTTCTCAGCAGGCACACGTCGCTAGGGCAACGTCAAATCAACGTCGATGCAACGTCATGACGTTGCACCGACGTTGATGTGACGTCACAATTACGTCATGTGCCTGCTGAGATAGTTGCCAGTTTTATGACAACACATAGCCGCAACTTTGTTGTAAAAGCTTACACTTGTTGACTGAGATGTGTTTCGCGGCTTAGTCAAGAACCTGCCTTATGTCGTGCGCTACAATAAAGGAAAACACTTTTTGTGCGATGTTTGAAGTTTTGCGGCATGTAACTAATTATTTATCACAACATTGTGCTTACATATTCAGTTACTTAGACCTATACAACAGAATTGGACAGTGATAACTGTTAGGAGTTTATTATTGCTGGCTTGCTACCGTACGGTGAAGTTTCTAGCGTCACGTACTTCGCATTTAATTAGGTCATGTAAGTGTTATGAGTCTGTACCCTTTCAGCCCTTTATAGCCAAGTACAGATACCTACAGATGCAAACAGTGTAGAACCTGGTGAGATGGCTCATAATGATACACCGCATTCGGTTCTACATGATTTGACATGCTATTGACCACATTTCATTGATGTGTTCATGAGATTTGACGCAGACAAGCCATCTTTGGTAAACAAGAGCACCGCAAGCGGCGCCATGCTTGTCTGTTTTTCCATGTCACATAGACAAATCAGTGAAATTGCATCACAGAGTTTTTTTCAAAATGGATCAAAGTGCAAAGGTCAAGGTTACAGGCCAAAATGTAAGGTATCACTGAAAAGGTCTTGTACCAAGGAACAATGATGTGAAGTTTCAAGGCTCTGTTGCAAATAGTATTGAAAAGAGAGACAGAAACAGTTTTAAAAAATGGAGAGAAAAAGGGAGATAATTCAGTCAAATTGAAAGATGGAGTTATGAAACTTGGAAAGAATGTAGCTCCTGTGATGGTGAGTATGTGTATGAAGTTTCGTGAAGGTAGGCCAAATACATTTTGAAATATGGTCAAGGTTCAGGTTTTTGGTTAATTCTTTTTTTAAAAAATAGGTCAAAGTGAAAAGGTCAACGTCACAGGCCAAAAAGTGTGGTATCACTGAAAAGGGCTTGTCCTAAGGAACATCCGTGTGAAGTTTGAAGGCTCTGTTACAAACAGTACTGAAATGAGAGCAAAATATGTGTTTGAGAAAGAAATTGGAAAAGGGGAGATAATGCAGCCAAAATCAATAATATATTTATGACCCTTGGTCAAAATGTAGCTCTTGCGATGATGGGTGAGTGTGAGTATGAAGTTTCATGAAGGCAGGCCAAATACTTCTGGAAATATGGAAAAGGTCAAGGTCACAGGCCAAAAAGTGTGGTATCACTGAAAAGGGCTTGTCCTAAGGAACATCCGTGTGAAGTTTGAAGGCTCTGTTACAAACAGTACTGAAATGAGAGCAAAATATGTGTTTGAGAAAGAAATTGGAAAAGGGGAGATAATGCAGCCAAAATCAATAATATATTTATGACCCTTGGTCAAAATGTAGCTCTTGTGATGATGGGTGAGTGTGAGTATGAAGTTTCATGAAGGCAGGCCAAATATTTCTCGAAATATGGTCAAGGTTAAGTTTTTTGGTTAATTTTTCGAAAAATAGGTCAAAGTTCAAAGGTCAAGGTCACAGGTCAAAAAGCGTGGTATGACTGAAAAGGTCTTGTCCCAAGGAACATTCATGTGAAGTTGGAAGGCTCTGTTGTGAATAGTATTGAAATAAGAGACAAAAACAATTTAAAAACAAGAGGGCCATGATGGCCCTGGATAGCTCACCTGATCCATAGGGTATCAAGTGGGCCCCTGTGAGAGCCATTATTGGCCCAGGCTATAATATGAAATCGGGCCAAAGGGCTAGGAGGAGATGTTGCTTAAAGGTATTTCTATTTTTAGCTCTGGTGGCCATTTTGTTCAGCGGAGCAGAACCGTTTTATCAATTTCGGTAGAGGGTCATCCAAGAAACATTTCAGTGAAATTATTTTGAAATCGGGCCAAAGGGCTAGGAGGAGATGTCGTTTAAAGGTTTTTCTATTTTAAGCTCTGGTGGCCATTTTGTTCAGCGGAGCGGAACCATTTTAGCAATTTCTGTAAAGGGTCATCCAAGGAACATTTCAGTGAAATAATTTTGAAATCAGGCCAAAGGGCTAGGAGGAGATGTCGTTTAAAGGTTTTTCTATTTTTAGCTCTGGCGGCCATTTTTTTTCAGCGGAGTGGAACCATTTTAGCAATTTTGGTAGAGGGTCATCCAAGGAACATTTCTGTGAAATTATTTTGAAATCAGACCAAAGGGCTAGGAGGAGATGTCGTTTAAAGGTTTTCTATTTTTAGCTCTTGCGGCCATTTTGTTCCGCGGAGCGGAACCATTTTAGCAATTTCGGTAGAGGGTCATCCAAGAAACATTTCAGTGAAATTATGTTGAAATCGGGCCAAAGGGCTAGGAGGAGATGTCGTTTAAAGGTTTTTCTATTTTTAGCTCTGGCGGCCATTTTGTTCAGCGGAGCGGAACCATTTTAGCAATTTCGGTAGAGGGTCATCCAAGGAATATTTCGGTGAAATTATTTTGAAATCGGGCCAAAGGGCTAGGAGGAGATGTCGTTTAAAGGTTTTTCTATTTTTGGCTCTGGCGGCCATTTTGTTCAGCGGAGCAGAACCATTTTAACAATTTTGGTAGAGGGTCATCCAAGGAACATTTCTGTGAAATTATTTTGAAATCGGGCCAAAGGGCTAGGAGGAGATATCGTTTAAAGGTTTTTCTATTTTTGGCTCTGGCGGCCATTTTGTTCTGCGGAGCGGAACCATTTTAGCAATTTTGGTAGAGGGTCATCCAAGGAACATTTCTGTGAAATTATTTTGAAATCGGACCAAAGGGCTAGGAGGAGATGTCGTTTAAAGGTTTTTCTATTTTTAGCTCTTGCGGCCATTTTGTTCAGCGGAGCGGAACCATTTTAGCAATTTCGGTAGAGGGTCATCCAAGAAACATTTCAGTGAAATTATTTTCAAATCGGGCCAAAGGGCTAGGAGGAGATGTCGTTTAAAGGGTTTTCTATTTTTAGCTCTGGTGGCCATTTTGTTCTGCGGAGCGGAACCATTTTAGCAATTTTGGTAGAGGGTCACCCAAGGAACATTTCTATGAAAGTATTTTGAAATCCATTCACTGGTTTAGGAGGAGATGTCATTTAAGTGAATTGTTGACGACGCACGACGCACGATGCACGACGGACGCCGGACAAAAGGCATTCACAATAGCTCACCTTGAGCACTTTGTGCTCAGGTGAGCTAAAAACGGAGAGAAAAGGGGAGATAATTCAATCAAATTGCAAGATGGAGTTTTAAAACTTGTAGGGTATGTAGCTCTTGTGATGGTGAGTATGTGTATGAAGTTTCATGAAGGTAGGCCAAATACTTTTGGAAATATGGTCAAGGTTAAGGTTTTCGGTTAAATTTTCGAAAAATAGGTCAAAGTTCAAGGTCACAGATCAAAAAGTGTGGTATCACTGAAAAGGTCTTGTCCCAAGGAACATTCATGTGAAGTTTGAAGGCTCTGTTGTGAATAGTGTTAAAATGAGAGCAAAAAATGTGTTTCAGAAAAAAAATGGAAAAGGGGAGATAATTCAGCCAAAATCAACAATGTTGTTATGGTCCTTGGTCAAAATGTAGCTCTTGTGATGATGAGTGTGTGTATGAAGTTTCATGAGGCTAGGTCTAATACTTTTTAAGTTATAGCCAAGGTTAAGTTTTTTTGGAACGACGACGCATGACGACGCATGACGACGCAAGAAGACGCCAGACGACGACAACGACAACGCAGACGCCGGAGTGATGACAATAGCTAGAAAGTTTTTTTCAAAAAACAGACGAGCTAAAAATGACAGGTCATCAAAGCCAATGGCTATTTTCCCCCATCTATCGTAGTGATGTAACCATGTGAGTTTGGTCAGAATCAATCATTAGGTTCAGGAGATATAGTGCTTCAAACAGACTACATAATAGAAATGGATATGTTCAATGTTCAAGGGGCAATAACTCCAAAAGCAGACATGAAACTATGACAGAAAAGGCTATGTTCAATGTTCAAAGGACAACAACTCGAAAAGTAGGAATATCAGAGTTACAGTTCATATGTTTTGCACGTCGTCTGATAGTGCTCTACATATCTGTGAAGTTTCATGAAAATATCTCAAATGGTATCAGAGTTATGGAGCGGACACGAAACTATGAGGCGATGACGGATGCACACTCAAACCTTCGGAGGGTATAACTCATAATAACATAATACTACGCCATTTTTGAATGGCTGGGCATAGACAGGCAGACGGATGGATTGAAGGATGTCCGTCAGGATGAACATCCATCTGTCAATCCACCCATCTGTCTGTGAGAACAGACGGACATTCTTACCAAAGGAACGTTGTGGGGTTCACAATGTTAAGTCTATGGAGACTTTAACCCTATAATGCAGTATTGTACAGCCACTAACCCCCCAATCACTCAAATTTTAACACCTTAAGCTGATTTTCAACGGACTAAACCTTGTTAAGAACATAAACCCCATTATATCTCACGTCTGTATGGACGGATGGACAGACAGGGTATTACTATAGGGCAACTGTCAATAACTATAGGAAGTTTCATTTGAATATCTATAGTGGGTTTGAAATAAAGATGAAATAAGAAGAAAAAAGCTGAATTTTTATGTTTTTTCAAAAGGCCATAACTCTGAAAGTATTGTAGCTAGAGTTACCTTACTTTCCATGAAATTGTGTAATGATATTGTGACCTCATATTTAAAGTTTGAAGTTGATGCGTTTGACAGTTTTTAAGTTATTTAGAAAAAACATGAACAAGAGGACCATGATGGTCCTGTTGCGCTCACCTGAGTCTATTCATCACCTTGTTTTTGATCCCACATGACCAATATTCAAACATTTTCAAGATTTTATAAAGGCAAACATTCTTGGAAAGTTTCATGAAGCTTGAACAAAAAATGCAGTCTCAAGTATGATTTGACCAATTTTGTTTGTTTGATTTGAGGTTTATACTATTTAGGTCATATTGGAGACGTTGCTTCCAATTTTGTGGGACTTTTACCCGACACTGAGATGAAAGGTCCGCCCCTTCATGTCTGACAGCATTTATTTTTCTGCAGCCTGAAGGTTGATTTTAATCATTTCTAATCTGTAGCAAGCTTATGGTGGGGAAATTATGAAATAAGAGTAGGTCGAGTGATGACAATGTTTTTTTTTTTCTAAAAATAGCCAAAAGAACTTTGACCATGATCCAAACACCCTGAAAGTCTGAATTGCTTGACATACTGTATTATCATACAGAATATTTGTTTAAAGTTATAATAACCCCTTTTGTTTAAAGTTATAATAACCCCTAAAGGCAGGAAAATCCTGAAGGGGTAGCCTGGCAAACAGCATAGGCCCAGATCAGATGTCGCAGAATGTGGCATCTGATCAGGGTCTTCACTGTTTGCTAACAGCATTTTCTGTCAAATAAAATACCCCTCCTGACCAAGGTATTACAAAAAGAGGACAATTCTGAGCAAGATTGATGATGATTGGACTGAAACTGTGGCCTCTAGAGTGTTAACAAGGTTTTTCTATGATTTAACACAATGAAATACTTTTTTACCCCACATGACCCATATTCGAATTTGATCTAGATATTGTCAAGATGATCATTCTGAGCAAGTTTGATGATAATTAGACTAAAATTGCAGTCTCTAGAATGTAAACAAGGTTTTTCTATGATTTGACCTACTTTTGACCCCACAGGACCATATTCGAATTCGACCTAGATAGTGTAGAGATGATCATTCTGAGCAAGTTTGATGATGATTTGACCAAAACTGTGGCCTCCTAGAGTGTTAACAAGGTTTTTTCTATCATTTGACCTACTTTTTGACACGACATGACCCATATTCGAACTTGACCGAGATATTGTGAGGATGATCATTTTGAGCAAGTTTGAGGATGATTGGACCAAACCTGTGGCCTCTAGAGTGCTAACAAGGTTTTTCTGTGGTTTGACCTACTTTTGACCCCACAGGACCCATATTCGAATATGACCTAGATATTGTAGAGATGATCATTCTGAGCAAGTTTGAGGATGATTTGACCAAAACTGTTGCCTCCAGAGTGTTAACAAGGTTTTTCTATGATTTGACCTACTGACATACTTTTTAACCCGACATGACACATATTCGAACTTGACCGAGATATTGTCAGGATGATCATTCTGAGCAAGTTTGAGGAAGACTGGGTCAAAACTGTGGCCTCTTGAGTGTTAAAGTTTTTCTATTATCTGACCTACTGACCTACTTTTTGACCTGAAATGACCCATATTCAAACTTGACCGAGATATTGTCAGGATATACATTCTGACCAAGTTTGAGGAAGATTGGACCAAAACTGTGGCCTCTAGAGTGTTAACAAGGTTTTTCTATGATTTGACGTACTGACCTAATTTTTGAACCGACATGACCCATGTTCGAAGTTGACCGAGATATTGTCAGGATGATCATTCTGAGCAAGTTTGAAGATGATTGGAGCAAAACTAGGGCCTCTAGAGTGCTAACAATAGTTTTCTGTGGTTTGACCTACTGACCTACTTTTTGACCCCACATGACCCATATTCGAACTTGACCAAGATATTATCATGATGATCATCCTGAGCAAGTTTGAGGATGATTTGACCAAAATTGTGACCTCTAGAGTGTTAACAAGGTTTTCCTTTGATTTGACCTGGTGACCTACTTTTTGAGCAAGTTTGAGGAAGACTGGGCCAAAACTGTGGCCTCTTGAGTGTTAACCAAGTTTTTTTTATTATCTGACCTACTGACCTACTTTTTGACCTGAAATGACCAATATTCAAACTTGACCGAGATATTGTCAGGGTATACATTCTGACCAAGTTTGAGGAAGATTGGACCAAAACTGTGGCCTCTAGAGTGTTAACAAGGTTTTTCTATGATTTGACCTACTGACCTACTTTTTGAACCGACATGGCCCATATTCGAACTTGACTGAGATGTTGTCATGATAATAATTCTGAGGAAGTTTGATGATGATTGGACCAAATCTGTGGCCTCTAGTATGTTCACAAGAAAAAGTTTACACACGACGGACGCCTGACGAGGAACGACGACGCCAGACATCTCACAGTCACAAAAGCTCACCATGACCTTCGGTCAGATGAGCTAAAAAAATCGACGGACAAACAAACAGATGGACAGACAAACAGATGGACAGACAGAAAGATGGACAGACTGATGGACAGACAGGGTGATTACTATAGGGACCAGCAAAAATTTTCAGGGCCCTAATAAAGTATTCTGTGGAATCTGATCTGGGCTTCACTTTTGTTGAATGTGTATTCCATTTTGAAAAGGAAAGTTAAACACTGAACTTACATGTTATTTCCTTTTCTTCTTTCAGTCTGAGATTGACACCTGAAAGTTTTATGGATCTTGTTGCAGCCTGAAACAGTTCATCTTCACTTGCACCTTTATTCTTCATGTCTTCTTTCATCTCAAAATACCTCTCAACAAAACTAAAAATAAAACAAGAGTTGTCAGAAGACAACATAGCTCACCTTTGGGGGCCTTAGATGGATGAGGGCAAGTTATCAATTTTTTTTCTTCTGTAAAACAGCCCAACAGACTGCAGCAAATGAAAGAGAACCAAAAAGTACCCCTAATCATCCTGTTTTCAAGCCTTTCCATTGTAAAAAGAAAATGAAAAAGAAATCCATAAAAATTATACAAACTTCCAAGTAATAACAAGGCATCAAAGATGATACAAATTGATTAAACAAGAGGGCCATGATGGCCCTGGATCGCTCACCTGATCCTATTGTACAAACGGAATTGTGGGTAATATATGGTGGAGTGGAGGGTTTGAGCAATTTTGTTTGGACACAAAGACCATTTCTGTGAAATTAATTCAAAATCAGTCTGCCTGTTTAGGAGTAGAAGTCATTTGGAGAAGTAGAAATCATTTTTGATGAAATGACATCTCAAGCCCTGCCACCAAATGAAACCAATGGGGTTTAAATGTATTGATGGTTCCACTAGCACCACTTTGCCTAGACAGGCTAAAACCTTCAAAGTGGTTTACCAATACTCCTGTAGAAGCACCTTGCAGCCAAGGTGGGTGTGGGCCAAAACTTTCAAAAGACATCTGTCTCTAAAAGGAAGCAATTTTATAGGAATGTTCCATGAGTGACCCTCTAACAAAATTGCTAAAAAATATTTTGCTTAACTGAGCATGATGGCCACCACAGCTAAAAACCTCAAACCTCATTCCTGTCAAATAATTTCATAATCCATCCACTGGTTAAGGAAAAGAAGTTGTTTAAAGGTTTTTTTCTATTTTTTTAGCTCTGGCAGCCATTTTGTTCACCAGAGCGGCATAGTTTGAGCAATTTTGGTGGAGGGTCACCCAAGGAACATTCCTGTCAAGTAATTTCAAAATCCATCCACTGGTTAAGGAGAAGAAGTCGTTAAAGGTTTTTTTTTTTCTATTTTTAGCTCTGGCAGTCATCTTGTTGACCAGAGCAGAATGGTTTGAGTATTTTTTATAGAGGTCACCCAGGAAACATTCCTGTGAAGATATTTCAAAATCCATCCACGGGTTAAGGAGAAGTAGTTTAAAGTTTTTTTTCTGTTTTTAGCTCTGCTGGCCATTTTATTCAACCGAGCGGAACTGTTTGAGCAATTGTGGTAGAGGGTCACCGAAGGAACATTCCTGTGAAATAATTTCAAAATCCATCCACTTGTTAAGGAGAAGAAGTCGTTTAAAGGTTTTTCTATTTTTAGCTCTGGTGGCCATTTTTTTTACCCGAGCTGAACGGTTTGAGCAATTTTGGTAGAGGGCCACCCAAGGAACATTCTGGTGAAATAATTTCAAAATCCATCCATTGGTTAAAGAGAAAAGTGCGTTTAAAGGTTATTCTATTTTAAGCTCTGGCGGCCATTTTGTTTACCCGAGCTGAACGGTTTGAGCAATTTTGGTAGAGGAACATTCCTGTGAAGTAGTTTCAAAATCCATCCGCTGGTAAAGGAGAAGTCGTTTAAAGGTTTTTCTATTTTTAGCTCTGGCGGCCATTTTGTTCACCCGAGCAGAACGGTTTGAGCAATTTTAGTAGAGGGGCACCCAAGAAACCTTCTTGTGCAATAATTTTCAAAATCCATCCATTGGTTAAGGAGAAGTTGTTTAAAGGTTTTTCTATTTTTAGCTCTGGTGGCCATTTTGTTCAACCGAGCGGAACGGTTTGAGCAATTTTGGTAGAGGGTCACCCAAGGAACATTCCTGTTAAGTAATTTCGAAATCCATCCACTGGTTAAGGAGAAGAAGTCCTTTAAAGGTTTTTCTATTTTTAGCTCTGGCGGCCATTTTGTTCACCCGAGCGGAACGGTTTGAGCAATTTAAGTAGAGGGGTACCCAAGAAACCTTCCTGTGCAATAATTTCAAAATCAATCCACTGGTTAAGCAGGAGAAGTCGTTTAAAGGGTTTTCCATTTTTAGCACTGGCGGCCATTTTGTTCACCCAAGCGGAACAGTTTGAACAATTTTGGTAGAGGATCACCTAAGGAGCATTCCTGTGGAATTAGATCAAAATCTGTCCAGCAGTTTTAATGAAGTTGTTTAAAGCAAAAGTTGACGACGGACGCACGCACGGACGACGGACAAAGACCGATCCCAAAAGCTCACCTTGAGCACTTCGTGCTCAGGTGAGCTAAAAAAGCCTAGCCTAGCATTTGTGTAAAATTACATTATATCCATCAATAAATGTAAGTACTTAAGAGTGATGACTAAGTTTTTTCTAAAAATAGGCACAGTGACCTTGACTTTGAGCCCCAGACCCTGAAAGTTGAAATGACTCGAGATATTATCATACCCAGCATTTGTATGAAGTTATCTTAAAGTTCATCAATAAATGTGGACACTAGAGCAATAATACACGTTTTCAATCCATCAATAAATGAAGGCACAAGAGTGATGCCAAGATTTTTCTAAAAATAGCCACAGTGACCTTCAGCCACAGACCCTGAAAGTCGAACTCGCTCAAGATATCATCATTGCCAACATTTGTGTGAAGTTATATTAAAATCCATCCATAAATGTAGGCACTAGAGCAATCATTAATTTTTTTCTGAAAATAGCCCCAGTGACCTTGACCCAAGACCCTGAAATTTGTACTCACTAGCGATATCATCATACCCAACATTTGTATGAAGTTATCTTTAAATCCATTTATAAATGTGGACACTAGAGCAATGACCAAGTTTTTCTTAAAACAGCCACAGTGACCTTGACCTTCAGCCCTGACCCTGAAAGTCAAAGTCATTCGAGATATCAAGATACCCAACATTTGTGTGAAGTTAAATTAAAATCCATCAATAAATGAAGGCGCAAGAGCGATAACAAAGTTTTCCTAAAAATGGCCACAGTGACCTTGGCCCCATGACCCTGAAAGAAGTGACCTTGACCTTAAGCCCCGGACCCTGACAGTCAAAGTCACTCGAGATATCATTATACCCAACATTTGCGTGAAGTTATATTAAAATCCATCAATAAATGATGGTGCAAGAGCTATGACAATGTTTTTTTCTAAAAATAGTCACAGTGACCTTGACCCTGAGCCCCAGACCTGCTATGTTTAAAAAAAACAACTAGATGGCGCAGTCGATGGTATACCATCGCAAATACATGATTTTTCTATGAATAACACTTAAGATATAACAATTTCATACCTTTTGACCTTTGACCCTGGGGTCATGTTGGGGTGAAGGTCACTCGAAAAGTATTCCATTATGTTCTACATTCCAAGGGCTATCAAATAATCAAGTTTCGGAAGTGCAATCCCAACAGTTTAGAAGATATGATAAAGTCCTACATTTTTACCTTTGACCCTGGGGCCATGTTGGGGTCAAGGTCACACAAAAAGTATTCCAATATGTTCTACATTCCAAGGGCTATTAAATAATCAAGTTTCAGAAGTGCAACCCAAAGAGTTTAGAAGATATGACAAAGTCCTACTTTTTGGCCTTTGACCCTGGGGCCATCATTCCAAGGGCTGTCCAATAATCAAGTTTCGGCAATCCAAACAGTTTAGAAGATATGATAAAGTCCTACTTTTTGACCTTTGACCTTGGGGCCATGTTGGGGTCAAGGTCACACAAAAAGTATTCCAATATATTCTACATTCCAAGGGCTATCCAATAATCAAGTTTCGGAAGTGCAATCCCAACAGTTTAGAAGATATGATAATGTTCTACTTTCTGACCTTTGACCTTAGGGCCATGTTGGGTCAAGGTCACCAAAAAGTAGCCCACTGCGATCTACATATCATGTACTATCCACATGCAACGTTTCGAAAGTGTAACTTCAGTGGTTGCAGAGGAGATCCATTTACAAGAAACGTGACGGACGGACATACAGACGGACATACGACCACTCAACTCTGGTGCGAAAACAATATACCCAATTTTTCTTCGAAAAAGTGGGTATAAAAATATTCCTCCCTCGGGATTTGAACTCACGCAGCTTGCATGTAAACTTTAACACAGGGAAATAAGGGGGGGGGTATACAGAGGAAAATATTAACTTCTCATAAAGTCCAATTTAAGCCAAAAAAACTGTAAATTGAAGTACAATGACAATGTTAAATATTGTTTTTTACCACTTGTTAATTACATATTCAAAATAAACTTGTAAAACATAACATATAAGAGCTTGTAGGTAAACTTTAACCAAATGCGGACGCCGACGTTGAGGCCGACGACGGACGCCAGGGTGTATGGCAATAGCTCCCCCTTACTTTCGTGAGGCGAGCTAACAAGAGGCCAATGGGCCACTAGAGCTCAGGGGACACTACCCACTGGCATAAACAATGGAAACCCTGCACACAAGAGCATTACAGATTTAGTTTGGACCCAATCAGCCTAGTGGCTTCAGATCTGATGTTGCTTGAATGTATTGTTGCAAGACAACAGACGACAACTGACAACTGCCCCTCTGGGGCAACCAATAGGCATAAAACCATATGGCATAAGGAGCATTAAGGAACATTTTTGTGAGTGTTGATGAAATGTCTTGAAAGGTGTAAATGTCATTTTTCAATTTTCCCAATTAAATGTCTAAGGAAACTCTTAATTTCCCATAGCAACCAAACTAAAGAGCGAGCCAAATTTCATAACAAGAGGGCCATGATGGCCCTGGATCGCTCACCTTATCCATAGGGTAACAAGTGGGCCCCGATATGAGCCATTATTGGCCCCAGGGCTATAATTTGAATTATCTTGGTAGTGGTCTAAAAGGTGAAGCTTCATACCAAATATCAAAGACCGAATGGTTTCAGATTCAGACAAAAAGATTTTTAAAGGTTTTCCTTATATAAGTCTAAATAAAACCTGCGGGCCCCAGGGCAGGGCCATTTTTGACTCCAGGGCTATAATTTGAATCAAAGTACTGAAAGTACTGAGGAAAGTTGATTCATGAGGAATAATTATTATATAACAATGCGAGTCGTAGATCAAGCGGTTATCTAAATATTTTGTTGAAAAAAAAATATAGAGACTAACTTCCCATATCACAGGTCCTGGTATACGAATGACATGTGACGTGTCACAAGTAACAATTCTGATTCTGGTTCTGATTTGACAAGGTCCAAGTGGGTTAAAAAATTCTACAAAGAAAAAATGATTCATCGATAGTTTTGAGTTTAACGACAGGTCAACCCTAGTGGATCATTTTGTCTTCTCCAAGAGAAAGGGGAAAAGAGATAGAAGAGACAGTAGAGGAGATGATTTGTTTGTTTGTTTGTTTGATTGAGGTTTAACGTCCCCGTCGACACTGTAAAGGTCATTTTGGAGACGTTGCTTCATATTTGTGGGACTTTTACCCGACATTGAGATGAAATGACTTCTCAAGCCCTGCCGCCGAATGAAACCAATAGGGTTCATAAGCATGGACGGGCCGACTCACACCGCTTTGCCTGGGCAGGCTTAGATCCTCTAAGCAGTTTACCAGTACTCGTGTGCGGGTCAGTTTCAGCTCTGCGTTAAAGCATCAAGCAGTCTATATATTTCTTCAAGCCCCGATGGGCAGGGCCGTTGTAGAGAATATGAAAGTGAGGGACAGAGGAGAAAGAGGAAAATGAATGGAAGTGTAGAAACAGAAGATATATCAACACTCCCTCGCTCTACCGTTACCTGCTGCAAGGAAAGCAGGTATTGCCCAACTGTAAGTCAATATCAGCTGGACTCCCCAGTGACACAAGATACACATCGCCATTGCCTCACTCAACTACCCCCGCGAAAAACGTGCCTGCCAATTTCTTCATGGTCCAACCATAAATTTCTAAATTAGCTCAGTACATGTCTGCTAATAATCTTACAGAGAAGCTCTCCTAGCGGGCACATGATGTCTTAGCAACGTCGCATCAACGTCGCATTGATACGACGATGCACATACGTTGTACAGCCGCCTGGAGCTATGTTCCTTCGGGCGTCGGGACATAAAAAGGAGAATAGCTTGACAAAAAAAGATCATTTTAAACCATTTGATTTGAACATTATAACTGTGGTCAGACTGCGCGTTTACCCAAGGCGAATTAAAATACGTTTATTCCCACCTGTACGGGGTCCTCAAAACATTAACCCATAAATGTCAATTGTTTCAATACTGTGACATTTGGAAACAGTTAAGATAGATTAGATGCCACAGAATGTTGCGTCTGAACGGTGTCTTCATATTTGCTTAAGTACGGAACTTGATTTAAACAACACGTGTTTTGTAATATTAGAGCTCTCGAAAGCAGGCGAATTGTAGGTCAGTAAAGGGTTGTGATAAGCTAACTCTTTTAACCCTGTAGACCGGTGCAGACGCCGAGGTAGAAATACACTGTATCTATGCAAACCTTGTAGATCCCGATAAGACGGCACGTAGCTAGAACGTCTCGCCAGAATCTACATGTACACTGTTTGCCATCCTGTCAGTGAACTAATCAGTTATCCTTTTCTATAAGAATATATTTAAAGCGAGAAGAGTCTTGTTTAGAAACTCAGGGATGAAAGAGTAAAACATGAATATCACCGAAAAGCGCGTAGGAAAATAGTTCCAGAATAATGTTTTCTTTTCAGAACTCGTCTTTCTGTGCCAATTTATATTCAATCCGTATAAAGTCTCGAAAACTGAAATATTTTGAAAGACGTTCCATGCGGGGCCGGCCTGCAAAATTAATTTTCAAGAGTTCATTTGGACTATTTTATGCAGCGAACGAACAGCGGAAGTGGAGCAACGCGGTCCAGTACCGGAAGTAGAAATGCAATGACAAAGAAACTTGATTTAAAAAATCAACTTTCAACAATATTGGCAGAAATCAAATTTTCCAAATTTCAAAGACCTTGGACCTCTGGTTTCAGACAAGAAGATTTTCAAAGGTTTTCCCAATATAAGTCTATGTAAAACCAATGGGCATCAGGGTGGGCCCGTTTTTGGACTATATTTGAACAATCTTAGTAGAGGTCGACTAGACAAAGCTTGAAACCAAATATCAAAGACCTGAGCTTTCTGGTTTCAGACAAGAAGATTTCTAAAGGTTTTCCCTATATAAGTCTATGTAAAACCAGTGTCACGACAAGGTTTCTTATTTTCAACCCGAAACTTATAGGCATGTAATTACTTGTTCTCTTACAAGAGAGCAATACTGACATGTTTACAAGTTAACCGAATTCTTATATTTTTTTGTGCTACGGTAGCTAGGCCTTGTCAAGAAAACTGTCCAATAATTGTTTTCCTTGATAAACGTAGGTTTCTTCGTTCTTTTCGGACGGTTTCGAACCTGCACACACCTAAACATATGTTCTTGATGGAAGTTACGTCGGTCAAATCAGACAGATCTTGTTAAGAGGGCGTATTTTCTAACCAACTAACCTTCTTGAACCCTCTGTTATTCTCTGCTGGCTGGCCTATGTGGTCCTCCATACAGGTGGCGTGTCGATCAGGCGACCCGGCTTTGCGAGCTATTGTGGCAAGGCCATCGCATGATCGTACACGTGTACTGACCCATCCCTATATAAGTAACTGACCGCTCAACATCGGGTGTGGGACATTATTTCCAGAGCCGATGTTGCAGTATCGAGCATAGGCCGATAGCAACATCTACAAGGCTTTATGATCTACCAATGGCCTGTGGCCCGTAGTAGCATCTAATCGACTATTTTGTCAAGCCAAGAGGGTATTCCATACTTGACGTAGTCAGAAACAAATCTCTTATATGAAGGAAGAATCTCCAACATGAAGGACGTGTGAAGGAGGCATACAGACGTCCCGTGTATCAGAGAGATCTCCTTAAACGTGCATGGTTCAAAAAATGAACACATCTCGTATATTACCATCCTAAACATGGGATCAGAAAAGAAATCAATTTATTGCTCCTAAGTGTTGTGTTCTGTTTTATTGAAGTGACAACCAGTGGGTCCCGGGCCAGAGCCATTTTTGGCCACAGAGCTATAATTTGATCACTCTTGGTCGAGGTCCATTAGACAAAGCATTATACCAAATATCAAAGAACTGAGCCTTCTGGTTTCAGACAAGAAGATTTATAAAGATTTTCCCTAAAAAGTCAATGTAAAACAAGTGGGCCCCCGAGAAAGGGGGCATTTTTGGCCCTAGGAAGAAATGTGTAAGAAATTCAGCTGTAGGCTAGGCTCAACAGAAGATGCACCACATGATCGTCGACCGAAAAGAGCAACATCTGCCAAGATGGCTGCTAGAGAGAAAGAAATAGTTGCTACCGATGCACGATACAACACTAGGCAAATAGCTAGTATGGATGGCATCTCATTAGGAGCAGCTCATACAATTCTGAAACGGGATTTGAAAATGAGAAAGATCTGTGCTAGATGGATTCCCCATCTGTTGACAGATGAGCAGAAAAAGACACGCGTTCAGTGCACCAAGAAGTTGCTTAAAAAGTTTCGAAATTACAATGCACGGTCTTTTGCTAATGTCGTCACAGGTGACGAGATATGGGTTCAATTTTTTGAGCCAAAACGAAAGATTCAGAACAAAATATGGACAACAAAGTATTGCAAAAGACCATGCATTGCAAAGCGGACCATTAGCGCCAAGAAGGTAATGTATGCCATATTCTTTTCAAATCAGGGCCCTGCTATTCAGGTTGCTGTGCCTAAAGGCAAATCTGTAAATGTGAAGTTTTACAAGAATAAAGTTCTTCGAAAATTGAAGAAATATATTTTTAAAGAACGAAGACCCGCAACTGGTTTGGCCAATGTCAGATTGCTACATGACAATGCGTCATCGCACAAGGCGTTAATTGTGCAAGACTATCTGAAGCAGGAAAAGGTTGTTGAACTCCCTCACCCCCTGTATCTCCCTGGCCTTGCCCCGTGTGACTTTTTTTTTTTGTTCCCGCGGCTGAAAAATACCTTTCTGGTCGAAATTTTGTACAGCGCAAACACCTCGGTTCTGCAATATTCCAGTGCCTTCATAGTATACCTCGAAAAGACTACCAAAATGCATTCAATGATTGGATCAGAAGACTGAAAGTTTGAATATCTGTTAAAGGGGAATACTGTGAGGGGGCATAAAAAATTTTTCATCGAAATCTATCACGGAATCATTTTTATGTGCTTAGTTGCATTCATATTTGAACAGTCCTCGTATTTGAACTATAGAAAGCGACCAGTGGGTCACGTATACCCCCGGCCAGCGCCACCCTCTGATATATCTTTCAAGTTTGTATGTAATATGAATGGTGAAGAGAAGAAGCTATAATAATCTATAAATGTGCTTGTAAAAGCTCAACCAAACTTAAAATTTCTAAAAGGACCCAGGGAGTGAGGGCTCAAAGTTACTGAATGGGTGAGGGCATCAATGTTACTGAAGCAGCAGGGTGTGCATGCATCAATGAAATCTTTGGACTGATATCCAACATCAATGCAAGTATCAAATGAATTTGTCTTAGAGTTTAGAACATACAGGCATCTATAAACTTTGTCAAAAAACTTTAACCAAATGTAAAATTTCTAAGTCCATGACCTTGAGGTAAAGGTCACCATGGGTGGGAAGGGACATGCATCACAAAATCTTTGGACTGCTATGCAACAATGAATCAAGTATCAACTGAATTTGTCTTAGAGTTTAGAACATAAAGGCATCTATAAACTTTGTCATAAAACTTTAACCAAATGCAAAATTTCTAAGTCTGTGACCTTGACCTCAATGTCACTGTGGGGGGTGGGACATGCATCAACGAAATCTTTAGACCAGTATGTAACTTCAGTGTAAGTATCAACTCAATCTATCAAAGGGTTCAGAAGATACAATCTCTTAGAAACTTTAACGCAAAACTTTAACAAAATGTAAAATTTCTAAGTCTGTGTCACTGTGGGGTTGGGACATGCATCAATGAAATCTTTAGACCAGTATGTAACTTCAGTGTAAGTATCAACTCAATTTATCAAAGGGTTCAGAAGATACAATCTCTTAGAAACTTTAACGCAAAACTTTAACCAAAATGTTAACGGACGGAAGGACGGACGGAAAGACGGACACACGGACGGACAGACGCACGAACGAACGGCAAGACGAAAACTTTATACCCCCATAGCATACTTCGTATGCCGGGGGTATAACGATCTTGACAGAGGTCCACTAAATGAAGCTCTACTCCAAATATCAAAGGCCTGGGCCTTGTGGTTTCAGAGAAGAAGATTTTTAATATATAACTCTATGTAAAACCAAAGGGCCCAGTGGTGGGGGCATTTTTTTGCCCCAGGACTATAACTTGAACAATCTCGGTAGAGGTCCACTAGATGAAACTTCATACCAAATATCAAAGACCTGGGACTTGTGGTTTCAGAGAAGATTTTTTTAAGTTTCCAGTACAAAAATCTATTTTTAGCTCCTGTGACCTAGATGTGCAACAGACCGGAACCTTTTAAATAACTTTGAAAGGGGACCACCTACGGATCATTCCTGTGAAGTTTGGTCAAAGTGATCAGTGGTTTAGGAGATGTCGTCTGAAGGAATTGTTTAAGCACAGACGCACACATGCACGGCGGACGATTGACAAAAAGTGATCCCAAAAGCTACGTGACAGGTGAGCTAAAAAAAAATAAAACCTGTAAAGGCAAAAATGGTCAATATTACCATGAAGTCTTGGCCTCATAGAGCATAAAGATAATTTCTATGAGTGTTTTGCGAAAATATCTACTAAGGCTTGGCAGTAAATGCAAATTATTAATTTCCCCATTCCAAGTCTATGGAAACTCTAAGTTGCCAAAGCAACCAAACTAAAGAGCCGAATTGCATGAAAAACACAAAACCTGTTCAGGCAAATATGGTGAATACTTCCATATTAAAGTCTCAGTCTCATAGAGAATATGTTTTTTTAGAAGATGATTTTTAAGTGTATTTTTTTTTTCTATTTTAGGGGGGGGGGGGGGGGCATTTTGGTTTCAAAGGCAACCAATCGAAGTGAGCAGTTTGCCTAAAATCATATAGCAGATAGATGATTGCTAAAAATACTTCTATGAAAGTTTTGTAAAACAAGAGGCCCATGGGCCACAATGCTCACCAGAGCTCAGGGGGCCACTGCCCACTAGCAGCATTGTATTTTAATTTACCAGGGAAGCCCTGTGCCCAAGGATGCTACAGATAAAATTTGGGTCCAATCAGCCTAGTGGCTTCAGATTCTGATGTCGCTTGAATGTGTTGTTGCCTGACAACAGATGACAATTGACAATTTCCCATCTGTGGCAACAAATAGGCCAAAAGGACTATAATTAAAGGAACATTTCTGAAAGTGTGGCAAAATATCTTGAAAGACATTAATGTCATTTTTCAATTTTCCCCATTATAAGTCAATGGAAACTCTTAACTTGGCATAGCAAACAAACCAAAGAGCTAAATTTCATCAACTAGAGCTCAGGTGGACACTGCCCAATGGCAGACATGTATTATAACATGGTATGATTTTAATCTACCAATTATAAAGTCTCCCAAACGAATCCCATACCCAAATGAGCACCCATGTGGACAGTATCTGAAATATTAGTTGTTTTATAAAGTAAAGAGGGTGGGGCATGGACCCAATGGAGCCCTGAGTGGTGTCAATAAATGCGTCTTATCAAAAAAAAAAAAAAAAAAACAGAGACATATATGGTTTAGCAGTGGGGATACGTATGGTTCCTGAGATGCAAGGGCTATGATTTGAACAATATTTGGTAGAAGTCCACTAGATGAAGCTACACACCAAATTTCAAAGATCTTGGCCATCTGGTTTTGGAGAAGAAGCTTTTTAAAGATTTTCCCTGTATAAGCAAATGTAAAACCAAAGGGCCTGCAGGTGGGGGCATTTTTCGCCCTAGGCCTATAATTTGAACAATCTTGATAGAGGTCCACTAGATGAAGCTTCCTATCAAATATTAAAGACCTTGGCCTTGTGGTTTCGGAGAAGAAGATTTTTAAATATTTTCCCTGTATAATCCAATGTAAAACCAAAGGCCCCCGGGGCGGGGGAATTTTTGGCCCAAGGGCTATAATTTGAACAATCTTGGTAGAGGTCCACTAGATAAGGCTTCCTACCAAATATTAAAGACCTGGGCCTTGTGGTTTCAGAGAAGAAGATTTTTAAAGATTTTCCCTATATAAGCCTATGTAAAACCAAAGGCCTTCAGGGGCGGGGGCATTTTTCGCCCCAGGGCTATAATTTGAACAATCTAGGTAGAGGTTCACTAGATGAAGGGTTTCTCTATGTAAGCCCATGTAAAACCAAAGGGCCCAGGGGCAGGGGCTTTTTTGTCTCAGCACTATAATTTGAACAACCTTGGTAGGGGTCAACCAGATGAAGCTTCATACCAAATATCAAAGACCTAGGCCTTGTGGTTTTAGAGAAGAAGATTTTTAAAGATTTTCCCTATATAAGCCCATGTAAAACCAAATGGCCCCAGGGCGGGGGCAGTTTTGGCCCCACCACTATAATTTGAACAGTCTTGGTAGGGGTTCACTAGATGAAGCTTCATACCAAATATCAAAGACCTAGGCCTTGCGGTTTCAGAGCAGAAGATTTTTTTAAAGATTTTCCCTATATAAGCCTATGTAAAACCAAAGGCCCCCAAGGGCGGGGGCATTTTTCGCCCCAGGGCCATAATTTGAACAATCTTGGTAGAGGTTCACTAGATGAAGCTTCGTACCAAATATCAAAGACCTGGGCCTTGCGGTTTCAGACAGAGAAGATTTATAAAATTTTCAGTAAAAAAATCTATTTTTAGCTTCTGTGACCTAGATGTGTAACAAACCGGAACCATTTGAACAACTTTGAAAGGGGACCACCTAAGGATCATTCCTGTGAAGTTTGGTCAAAATCCGATCAGTGGTTTAGGAGATGTTGTTTGAAGAAAAAGTTTACGGACGCACGCACGCATGCATGCACGGACGCACGCACGACGGACGACGGACAAAAAGTGATCCCAAAAGCTCACCTTGTCACTACGTGACAGGTTAGCTAAAATAAAGTACTCCCAATATGGTGAACCGATAGAAAATCAACAGTTTTCAATTTATGAAGCGTTAAAAAAAAGGTACACAGAAAACATTCATCATGTTCATACTGTGTTGTAAAGTGCAAATCACTATATTTCCAACCGGATCAAAATCATACTTTATGATCGATACAGTTGTCCATCTTTGTACAAAGAACATGCATTTACTCATATGTTTCAAACTTTGAGTACCAAATTTTAATGCATCAAAAAACACATGCATATGAACAAATATACATGTAGATATAGGCAGATTTCGCGGAGAAACACCGTGAACAACTTCACCTGTACTAATTGGCTTTCTCCGAGAAAAAGCCATTTTCGCGGAGAAATTTAGCGGCGTTCTGCAGAGAAATTAACCGCTTTGAAACACGATTTTTTTTTCTTCTCGGAGAAATTTCTTGCTTGTTCTCGTAGAAAAAAAGCCTATTACCGCGGAGAAAAAAATGGGTTATTACCGGTAGCTGGTCTGTATGTAAAACTAGTGGGTCCCAGCGCAGGGAAATTTCTGGCCTAAAGGCTATAATTTGAACAATCTTGGTAGAGGTCCATTAGATGAAGCTTCATACCAAATATCAAAGACCTGGGCCTGGCAGTTTCAGAGAAGATTTTCTAAAGATTTTCCCTATATAAGCCTATGTAAAACCAAAGGGCCCCGGGGCAGGGCATTTTTGGCCCCAGCACTATAATATGAACAAACTTGGTAGACGTCCACAAGATGAAGCTTAATACCAAATATCAAAGATCTGGGCCTTGCGGTTTCAGAGAAGTTGATTTTTAAAGATTTTCCCTATATAAGCCACTGTAAAACCAAAGGGCCCCGGGGCGGAGGCATTTTTGGCCCCAGCACTATAATTTGAACAATCGTGGTAGGGGTCCACTAGATGAAGCTTCATACCAAATAGCAAAGACCTGGGTCTTGCGGTTTCAGAGAGGAAGATTTTTAAAGATTTTCCCTATATAAGCCCATGTAAAACCAAAGGGCCCCGGAGCAGGGGCATTTTTGGCCCCAGCACTTTTTTTTACAATCTTGGTAGGGGTCCACTAGATGAAGCTTCATACCAATTAGCAAAAACCTGGGCCTTGCGGTTTCAGAGAAGAAGATTTTTAAAGATTTTCCCTATATAAGCCCATGTAAAACCAAAGGGCCCCGTTGCGGGGGCATTTTTGACCCCAGCACTATAATTTGAACAATCTTGGTAGGGGTCCACTAGATGGAGCTTCATACCAAATATCAAAGATCTGGGCCTTGCTGTTTCAGAGAAGAAGATTTTTAAAGATTTTCCCATATATAAGCCCATGTAATATCAAAGGGCCCTGGAGCGGGGACCTTTTTTCACCCCAGCACTATAATTTGAACAATCTTGGTAGAGGTCCTCTAGATGAAGCGTCATACCAAATATCAAAGACCTGGGCCTTGTGGTTTCAGAGAAGAAGATTTTTTAAGTTTTCAGTGAAAAAAATCTATTTTTGGCTCCTGTGACCTAGATGTGCAATGAACCGGAACCATTTGAACAACTTTGAAAGGGGACCACCTCATTCCTGTGAAGTTTGGTCAAAATCCGATCAGTGGTTTAGGAGATGTCGTTTGAAGAAAAAGTTTACGGACGCACGCACGCACGGACGCACGATGGACGAAAAGTGATCCCAAAAGCTCACCTCGTCACTACGTGACAGGTGGGCTAATAAAAAAGTAGTTGCATTCACAAGAAACGTGACAGACGGAAGGACGGACGGACGTCCGGACAGACGGTCACCCGTGACGAATATAATATACCCGTTTTTTTTTTGTTGTTGTTGTTTTGTTGTTTTTTTTTTTCAAAAAAGCGAGTATAAAGATCTGGGCCTTGCGGTTTCTGAGAAGAAGATTTTTGAGAGATTTTCCCTATATAAGACCATGTAAAATCAAAAGGCCCCAGGGCGGGGGCATTTTTGGCTCCAGCACTATAATTTGAACAATCTTGGTAGGGGTCCATTAGATAAAGCTTCATACTAAATTTCAAAGATCTGGGCCTTGCGGTTTCAGAGAAGAAGCTTTTTAAAGATTTTCCCCATATAAATCAAATGTAAAACCCATGCCCATGTAAAACCAAAGGGCCCTGGAGCGGGGGCATTTTTCCCCCCAGCAGTATAATTTGAACAATCTTGGTAGACGTCCACAAGATGAAGCTTAATACCAAATATCAAAGATCTGGGCCTTGAAGTTTCAGAGAAGAAGGTTTTTTAAAGATTTTTCCTATATAAGCCCATGTAAAACCAAAGGGTCCCGGGGCGCGGGCATTTTTGGCCCCAGCACTATAATTTGAACACTCATGGTAGGGGTCAACTAGATAAAGCTTCATGCCAAATATCAAAGACCTGGGCCTTGCAGTTTAAGGACATTCAACATGGCCGCATGGACATATGAGCGAATATGACAGTGGCTCTGAATATGCAAGAAATTGAATGCAACCCTTTTATTTTTGCCAACTAATATAATTGGATCATAAACTTGGTTTCTTAAAGTTATTTAAATATCTGTTAGAAAAGTAAAATATTGTTCAGTTTTTTCTTCACTCACCAGAAAAATGCCAAACTTTGTGTATCAAAACTGGAAAATTCCCACAAGTAACAATGACAAAAAGAAATCACTGAGTAGTTACATGTTTCCTTAAGGTGCACCAGGAATCTAAATTTTGATTAGCTGCACTAAATTCAAATAAACTGTTTTCGAACAAGGAATGTTTTGTGTTCATGAAAAAAATCTTGTCTTTTTATTTTACATATTTCTTGACACAATAAAAGAAGTGCTTGCTGTGTATGGAGAGATAAACTTGCATTCATTGGAATAAATATGCAGATAAGTTTATTTTTTTGGCTGACTGAACACACCTGTGTAATGTTTACAGGTAGAAAAAAAGAAAGGGAACAAATTAAGACCAATCTTTAACACTACAATGTAGCTACCGTGATTTTAAAGTTGTTATTAAATTTTCTTTCGCCTAAAATCTCCATTAACTTTATATAATTTTGTCAAACATATCATTTATATCTAAAAATGCAATACAATCATGTTTAATGCTGTGTAACTATTTTGTAAAACTAGGTGGTGAAGTATACTTCTCACACGTGTCTAATGTTTACATTACGGCTTACACGAGGATTCTCATAAAATACTGACGCATCGATATGCAGTATATTGACCATTGTAAAGGCGAAAGATACGAAAAATGGTTGTGGTTTAAAGAGAAATATTTATAAAATCAATTGAAACTCGTCGCTGCGACCATTATTTTCCTCCATGAAAAATTGACAGTTTGTGACATCAATCTGGTTACCGGCTTCATATCTGGTTCAAGATTCTTTGACTACGTCTTTGGGCGTTTACAACATGACTCTTCTCTAACGACCGGTCTGTGCCGTTTATAAGTGTTCGTGAGCTGAGCTGGTCTGGACATAGCTTGAAAATGCTACCAAAGTAAATGTAGGCTACACTGAACCACTTTTCCTCGATACATTTCACTCGTTTTGAGCGATGACAAAATTCTTGTAAAAGCCGAACTTGTTTAAAAATTAAAGTACTCGGCTACATCCGGAAACCAGCATTTCTATAAGAGTGCTCTCCCTTCAGACAAATCGCGGATGAAAAGTAGTTTCAAAAGATTTTATTGAATAAATGTGTATAATTTTTCTTTGCCGGTGACATCCGCTGGAATCCTAAAAGAAGATTTCATAACGTACATAAATTTATTACAATAATGTAAATATGACGATAAATATCACGATCTTTCGCTGATAAAAAAGGTGCCTTGGCGTATTAATCTAATGTTTTAACCAGGGTGTTGTTCGGCTCCTTGCCGAAAAACTTTACACAAAGTAATACAACAAATGTATTGTCGAAATGTTAGTATTTGATAGTTCCTATGTGAAAATCGAATGGTGCGGTTTTAAAGATTTTTGGGGTTTCAGATTATATCAAGTACCTTGGCAATCCCGTCATGGTTACGTCAATACGAACGTGTGAACTTGCGTGTAAACACATCCCCAGATGTTCGGCCATGATGAATTTTGTTTCGAAATTTCCTACACACCACGTAAATTAATTATTCGCTTTTGGAGCTGTTTTATGAAAAAATATGTCCCGGTGCACCTTCCCTGTGCAATTAATCATACACAAGTGCCAATATATTTTTTATTTATTCATACACAATTTGGTTCTAAGTATAAAACAAACGAGCATATATTGCAATATTAATTTTACATTTCTCTCGTTATAGTTGTTCAGATATTTAAGTGGTTTTGTCTTGAGTAAACTTTGCCCTGTTATTTATTACGCTAATAAGAAAAAATTTCTGAGACCTTTGCTTAATGCTCAAATTCATAATTTCTTTTTTCAAGTGCATATTGTGCTATTTCAGCCATGTTGGTCGCAGAATATCCTTAAGAGAAGAAGATTTTTAAAGATTTTCCCTATATAATTCTATGTAAAACCAAAGGGACCCGGGGAGGGGGCATTTTTCGCCCAAGCACTATAATTTGAACAATCTTGATAGGGGCCCCACTAGATGAAGCTTCATACCAAATATCAAAGACCTGGGCCTTGTGGTTTCAGTGAAAGAGAATTTTTAAGTTTTTGGTTAAAAAAATCTATTTTGGCTCCTGTGACCTAGATGTGCAATGGACTGGAGACATTTAAACAACTTTGAAAGGGGACCACCCAAGGATCATTCCTGTGAAGTTTGGTCACAATCCGATTAATGGTTTAGGAGGAGATGTCGTTTGAAGAAAAAGTTTAAGGACGCACCGACGGACGCACGGATGCACGACGGACAAAAAGTGATCCCAAAAACTCACTTCGTCACTACGTGACAGGTGAGCTAACAAATGGGCCCTGGCGCGGGGGCATTTTTGGCCCCAGGGCTAGAATTTGAAGAATTTTGGTAGAGGTCCACTAGACGAAGCTTCAGACCAAATATCAAAGATCTGGGCTTTCTGGTTTCAGACAAGACGATTTTTAAAGGTTTTCCCCCATTATAAGTCTATGTAAAACCAGTGGGCCCCAGCGCGGGGGCATTTTTGGCCCCAGGGCTATTATTTGAACAATCTTGGTAGAGGTCCACTAGACAAAGCTTCATACCAAATATCAAAGACCTGGGATCTTCTGGTCTCAGACAAGAAGATTTTTAAATAGTTTCCGTATATAAGCCTTTGTAAATCAAGTGGGCCCCTTAGCGGGGGCATATTTGACCCCAGGGCTATAATTTGAACAATCTTGATAGAGGTCCACTAGACAAAGCTTAATACCAAATATCAAAGATCTGGGCCTTCTGGTTTCAGACAAGAAGATTTTTAAATGTTTTCCCTATATAAGCCTATGTTAAACAAGTGGGCCCCGGCGCCGAGGCATTTTTGGTCCCCGGGCTATAATTTGAACAATCTTGGTAGAGGTCCTCTAGATGAAGCTTCATACCAAATATCAGAGACCTGGGCCTTCTGGTTTCAAACAAAAAGATTTTTTAAAGGTTTTCCCTATATAAGCCTATACAAAACCAGTGGGCCCTGGCGTGGGGGCATTTTCGCCCTAGGGCTATAATTTGAACAATCTTGGTAGAGGTCCACTAGATGAAGCTTCATACCAAATATCCAAGACCTGGGCCTTCTGGTTTCAGACAACAAGATTTTAAAAGGTTTTTCCTATATAAGCCTATGTAAAACCAGTGGGCCGTTTTTTTTTTTTTTTTTTTTTTTGTTGTTGTTGTTGTTTTTTTTTTCTCCTTGCATTGCCATGGCAACCAGAGTTCTGCATAGAATGGAATTCTTTGAAAAACTTTGAGAGAGGACAACCCACAGATCATTTCTGTCAAAATCTGTTCAGTGGTTTAGGAGGAGATGTCATTTATAGAAATTGTGGACGGATCTGGACGGACGACGACGACAGACGAAAGACCGATCACAATGTTTATTTATTTATTTATTTTTTTTATTTATTTCTGTATCTGAATTAATTTTCACCGACTTTGCGGACGATCACATATCTGTACACTGAAGACAGCCTACAAATATTCATTTCGGTGATGCCCCTGCCTATCGGGGCTTGGAGAAATAGATTGGGCTGCATAATGCGATGCCCCCGCCCATCGGGGCTTGGAGAACTAGATTTGGCTGCATGATGCTTCCACGCAGAGCTGAATCTGACCACACACGAGTACTGGTTAACCGCTTAAAACTTAGCCTGCCTGGGCAAAGCGGTGTGAGTCAGATCGTCCAATGCATATAAGCCTTCTGGTTTCATTGGACGGAAGGGCTTGAGGTGTCATTTCATCTCAATGTCGGGTAAAAGTCCCACAAAATTCGAAGCAACGTCTCCAAAATGACAAAATTAGTGTTGAAGGGGACGTTAAAACCCAGTTCAAACAAACAAACAAATCGGAAATTCCACTCGTGCATCGCACTCGTGATAATACTGATGTTTTCAACCCACTCGTATTCCGCTGCATATGATCACTGAGTCGGAGCAAACTTTATTTATAGAAGAATTACATACAAAAAGCTTGAGTCCACGCTTAGCACACATTAATTTGTGTGAGTGAGTGTTTGAGTTTTACGTCCCACCAACAGCTAAGGTCATACGGAGACAGGACCTCGGTTTAAATACTCATCCGAAAGTCTGGAGAAGCAGGGAATAGATCCTGCGACCCCTGGTTTACAAGGCGAGTAGCGTAACCACTACACCACGGAGGCTTCTACATTAATTTGTGTGGTCATAAGATTGGAATGCCAAATGACAAAGCTGCTCATGTGTATTCTCTATAAGTGTGTCAGTAAAAGATTCCAAAAGTTGACTCCAGTTTCATATAAAAACAAAACTGCCAATTTTTTACTATGACAACCAATCGTACTAAACGAAACGAAAATTCAGTAGAACAGATGCATCTGCCTTCTTTTAGTGAAAACAAAAATAAAAGATGCGTATACTACTACAGTGTCAATTAAGCAGATCTCTATAGATCCCAAATGGTTCAAAGTGGCTTAGTCGAAAAGGGAGACAAACCAAATCCGACCATAAATAAATAAATAAATATAAATGAGCCTGTTCATTTTTGTTTTTAGCTCACCTGTCACGTAGTGACGAGGTGAGCTTTTGGGATCACTTGTCGTCCGTCGTGCGTCCGTGCGTCCGTCCGTGCGTAAACAATTTCTTCAAACGACATCTCCTCCTAAACCACTGATCGGAGTTTGACCAAACTGCACAGGAATGATCCTTAGGTAGGCCCCTTTCAAAGTTGTTCAAATGGTGTCGGTCCGTTGCAAACATAGGTCACATGAGCCAAAAAAAGGTTTTTTTCACCGAAAACTTAAAAAATCTTCTTCTCTGAAACCGCAAGGCCCAGGACTTTAATTTTTGGTATGAAGCTTCATCTAGTGGATCCCTACCAAGAATGTTCAAATTATAGTGCTGGGGCAAAAAATGCCCCCGCAACGGGGCCCTTTGGTTTTACATGGGCTTATATAGGGAAAATCTTTAAAAATCTTCTCTGAAACCACTAGGTTTTTGTTTTTGATATTTGGTATGAAGCTTCATCTAGTGGACCTCTACCAAGATTGTTCAAATAATAGTGCTGGGGCCAAAAATGCTCCCGCCTCGGGGCCCTTTTGTTTCACATGAGCTTATATAGGGAAAAGCTTTACAAATCTTCTTCTCTGAAACTGCAAGGCCGTGGTCTTCGCTATTTGGTATGAATCTTCATCTAGTCGACCCCAACCAATATGTTCAAATTATAGTGCTGGTGCCAAAAATGCCCCCGCCCCGGGGCCCTTTGGTTTTACATTGGCTTATTTAGGGAAAATCTTTAAAAATCTTCTTCTCTGAAACTACAAGGCCCATGTCTTTGATATTTTGGTATGAAGCTTCATCTTGTGGACCTCTACCAAGATTGTTTAAATAATAGCCCTGGGGCCAAAATGCCCCCGCTCCAGGACCCTTTGGTTTTACATAGACTTATATAAGGATAATTTTGAAAAATCTTCTTCTCTGAAACCACAAGGCTCAGGTATTTGATATTTGTTATGAAGCTTCAGCTGGTGGACCTCTACCAAGATTGCCATGTGGCCCTTTGGTTTTACATAGACTTATATAGGGAAAATCTTTAAAAATTTTCTTCTCTGAAACCACATAGAAGCCTCCGTGGTGCAGTGGTTACGCTACTCGCCTTGCAAACCAGGGATCGTAGGATCGATCCCGGGCTTCTCCAGACTTTCGGATGAGTCTTTAAACCGAGGTCCCGTCTCCGTATGACCTTAGCTGTTGGTGGGACGTAAAACTAAAACTCACTCACTCACTCTCTGAAACCACAAGGCTTAGGTCTTTGATATTTTTATGAAGCTTCAGCTATCGGACCTCTACCTATATTGTTCAAATTATAGCCCTGAGACCAAAAATGCAACCGCCACGTGGCCCTTTGGTTTTACATTGACTTATATAGGGAAAAGCGTTAACAATCTTCCACTCTGAAACCACAAGGCCCAGGTCTTTGCTATTTGGTATGAAGCTTCATCTAGTGGACCCCTACCAAGATTGTTCAAATTATAGTGCTGCGGCCCCAAAAGCCCCCCCCCCCCCCCCCCCGCCCCGGGGCCCTTTGGTTTTACATAGGCATATGTAGGGAAAATCTTTTAAATCTTCTTCTCTGAAACCACAAGACCTAGGTCTTTGATATTTGGTGTGCAATTTCATGTAGTTGACCTCTATCAAGATTGTTCAAATTATAGTGCTGGGGACAAAAATGCCCCCGCCCGAGACCCTTTGGTTTTACATAGACTTATATAGTGAAATCTTTAAAATCTTCTTCTCTGAAACTGCAAGGCCATGGTCCTTGATATTTGGTATGGAGCTTCATCTAGTGGACCTCTGCCAAGATTGACGGCCCCCGCTCGTAGGGGCTTAAAGAAATAAATGGGCTGCATGATGCTTCCACGCAGAGCTGAATCCGGCCCGCACACTAGTACTGGTAAACCGCTTAGAGGATCTAAGCCTGTCCAGGAACCGCAGTGCGAGGCGGACCGTCCATGCTAATAAACCCTTTTGGTTTCATTGGGCGACAGGGCTTGAGATGTCATTTCATCTCAATGTCGGGTAAAAGTCCCACAAAATTGGAAGCAACGTCTTCAAAATGACCTTTACAGTGTTGACGGGGACTTTAAACCTCAAATCAAACAAACAAAATCTACCAAGATTGTTCAAATTATAGCCCTCGGGCCACAAATGCCCCTGCCCAGGGGCCCCTTTGTTTTACATAGACTTATATAGAGATATTCTTTGAAAATCTTCTGTGAAACAGCAAGGCCCAGGTCTTTGATATTTGGTGTGAAGCTTCATCTAGTGGACCTCTATCAAGATTGTTTAAATTATAGTCCTGAGGCCAAAAATCCCCCCGCCCCGGGGCCATTTGGTTTTACATAGGCTTATGTAGGGAATATCTTTAAAAAAAACCCTTATTCTCTGAAACCGCAAGGCCCAGGTCTTTGATATTTGGTGTGTACCTTCATCTAGTAGACCTTTGCCAAGATTGTTCAAATTATAGCCTTTGTTGATATTTGGTTTGAAGCTTCACCGTTTTAGACCTCCCTCAACATTATGCACATTATAGTAGCCCTGGTGTCAATAATGGCCCACGCTGGAGCCCACTTATAACTCTATTGATCAGATGAGCGATCCAGGGCCAACATGGCCCTCTTGTTCATGCTAATACCGTAAATTCTAGAAAATAGCTCAACTTTACGCCTCCGGTGCAGTTACATGTAGTTAAATAAAGTTATGTTCTGTTTTGTTCTGCCCCCCCCCCCCCCTGCCTTACAGACACGCCGGAAGTGGGGACATAAAAAGAAGAACATAAAGTTTTGATAAATTTACCATGTCAGTGGTTTGACCCTGCATTTTAAACCTTGATCAGATGCTGCGTTTTATGAACTTCAACCTTATCAAAGGCAGTGGAGCGCTGTGGTGCAGTGGTAAAGTATCGGCCTTGGGATCGAGAGGTACCGGGTTCGAATCCCACGAGCGGCAAGTGTTGTTTCCTTGAGCAAGAGACTTTATCCACATTGCTTAGTACTGGTTCTACCCAGGAAAAGAGGGCCACATGGAAGATTAGTACTAGTTTACTAAATGTGTTACCCTCTATAAATAAGGTCGATTATTATTATTATTATTAAAGGCGTATATAAATCTGCAGCGTATTTGCCCATCAGTGCCAAGCGTCCCTTTACTGGGGCATTCGAAAACACTGAAGACCCTGAGTAGAGGCCATAGACTGTGGCGTCTGATCAGGGTCTTCATTATTTGCTTAAAGCACGGAACTTCATGTCAACTCACAGCGAATAAAATTTCTGCAAGTAATTAGACCTCTCCAAAGCGGTCGGAATACCATGTTTGATGTCGATCATTACAGAGAAGCGTGTCAACCCTTTCAACCCTGTACATCGCTGCAGATACCAAGTCAGGTACATATACCGATACAAACGTTATAGATCCAGATCAGACGGCACGTGGCGAGCAGTCTACTCAGACTCTTCAACGTTTGCCAGCTGTCAATGACTTGAACACAACATCTTTCTTTAAGAATTGGTACAATGTACACTGAATATCAAAGCTAGAAGGGTTCTGTTCAAAAACTGAGGGATGAAAGGGAATGGTTTCAAGCATAAACAGCAACGGCGTAGGAAAATAGTGCAGGATTTTTTTACTCAGCTTTCAACGAAAATTTATTCATGAAATCTAATAAGCAGGTTCATTTGTACAAACATTATTCATTTTTCAAACAGCCCGGTCGAACTTGACTGGATTTATTGCGTGTACTGCTTTTTCATACTTAGATATGTATTTTAGTTTTTCTTTTTTTTTTTTTTTTTTTTTTTTTTGAGCGGAGGACTACAAAAAGGAATGTCTAAAGAGGTTTTTTTTTTTTTTTTTTGGTTTTACGGCCCTTTCAAGATTATTTCACTCATATCGAGCCGATCGTTAATCAGAGGTGGGCGAAAACCGGAGTACCCGGAGAAAAACCACCTGACCTTCCGTTGCAGAACTTGGCGTCTCACACGTGGCCCGAGCGACGCTCGAACCTACGGCAGTGAGAGACCTAATGACTAAGAGTCAGCGCTCTTATCCACTAGGCCACGGAGGCCCGTGTCTAAAGAGGTGCACAAAATCTGATGTACGAGGTGTACGATGACTATAGTCGGGCTAACGCCATCCTAAAAATGTGAAAATTTTCGAACTGCTTCTCCTCGGAAACTGTTGGGCCGATTGAAGTCACATTTCATATGGAGCCTCTATGAGGCTGGGGAAACCAAAATTTGCTCATGGGGTCCAGGTCACATGACCAAAATGGCCGCCAAGCCATATATGGTCTGTCTGTCTGTCCGTCCGTAACCCGTTTGTGAAAATTGGTGATAGTGACTTAACCACTTGGAATATTTGAACAATTTTTGGCATACTGATAGATATCAATGAGATCTAACCAATGAACTTGCGAAATATTACATTCCATTTAGTATAGCCTCGCCGAGGCGAAAAATGTAAAAATTTTCGAACTGCTTCTCCTCGAAACCGTTGGGCCGATTGAAGTCAAATTTCATATGGAGCCGCTATGGGATGGGGGAAACCAAAATTTGCTCATGGGGTCAAGGTCACATGACCAAAATGGCCGCCAAGCCACATATGGTAAAAACCGTTCAAAAATAGTCTTCTTCAGAACCACTGGGCAGATTTCAACGAAACTTGATAAATAGCATCTGGGACGTAGGCCCATCATAAATTGCTAAAATGGTGACCCTGGGTTGACCTTGACCTTCTTTGTGCCTAGGTCAAACTTTGACACATATGCTTTTGTATTCGAAAAGTGAGAATGCATTTTATCCTGCAAACGATTCAGAATACAGTACTAAAGTATAAGATATATTTTTGCTCCTTACGATAAGGCGCATTTATTGGGGGAACCGTTTTATGGTCCAGGTCACATGACCAAAATGGCCGCCATACCCATATATGGTAACACTCATAAAGCTAAAAGCATCCGGTGGGTCGTGCACTTCAGCTGAAGCACTGGTTCTGTCATAATATCTGCAAAGGCTCGGCAGTTAATGTCATTTTTCATTTTTTCCCATTATAAGTCTATGTCATACCAACCAAACTAAAGAGCTGAATTTCATTAACAAGAGGGCCTGATATATAGAGTAACAATTGGGCCCCAGGGAGGTCCATTATTGACTCCAGTGCTATAATGTGCATAATGTTGAGGGGGGTCTAAAAAGGTGAAGCTTCATACCAAATATCAACATTGGCTATAATTTGAACAATCTTGGCAAAGGTCCACTAGATGAAGCTGCACACCAAATATCAAAGACCTGTGCCTTGTGTTTCAGATAAGAATTTTTTTAAAGATATTCCCTTCTTAAGCGGTGGCATTTTTGGCCTCAAGGCTATAATTTAAACAATCTTGATAGATGAAGCTTCAATAGAGGTCCACTAGATGATGTTTCATACCAAATATCAAAGACATAGGCCTTGTGGTTTCAGAGAAGAAGATTTTTCAAGATTTTCCCTATATAAGTCTATGTAAAACCAAAGGACCCCGGGGCATTTTTGGCCCCAGGGCTATAATTTGAACAAACTTGGTAGAGGCCCACAAGATGAAGCTTCAAACCATATATAAAAGACCTCGGCCTTGCAGCTTCAGAGAAGATTTTTAAAGAAATTTCCCTATATAAGCCCATGTAAAATAATAATTTGAACAATCTTTGTAGGGGTCACCTAGATTAAGCTTCATTCCAAATATCAAAGACCTGGGCCTGGCGGATTCAGAGAAGAAGATTTTTAAAGATTTTCCCTATATAAGCCCATGTAAAACCAAAGAGCCCTGGTGCCGGGGGCATTTTTGGACTAGCACTATAATTTGAACAATCATGGTAGGGGTCCACTAGATGAAGCATCATACCAAATATCAAAGACCAGGGCCTTGCTAGTTCAGAGAAAAAGACTTGTAAAGGTTTTCCTTATATAAGCCCATTTAAAACCAAAGGGCCCTGGGGCGGGGGCATTTTTAGCCCCAGCACTATAAATTGAATAATCTTAGTAGGGTCCACTAGATGAAGCTTCATACCAAATATCAAAGACCAGGTCCTTGTGGTTTCAGACAAGAAGATTTTTTTAAGTTTTTGTTAAAAAAAATCTATTTTTGGCTCCTGTGACCTAGATGTGCAATGGACCGAAACCAATTGAATAGCTTTGAAAGGGGACCACCTAAGGATCATTCTGGTGAAGTTTGGTCAAAATCCGATCAGTGGCTTAGGAGGAGATGTCGTTTGAAGAAATTGTTTACGCACAAACACACGGACGACTGACAAAAAGTGATCACAAAAGCTCACCTCGTCACTATGTGACGGTGAGCTAAAAACACAAAACCTGTTGAGGCCAATATGGTTAATATTTTCATAAAAAGTAGAAGTAAAACAAAGATCAGGAATTGATACAATTAACTTACTCCACCCATAAAAGACACCAAAGGGAAAGAAATACAACAAGAGGGCCCAGAGGGCCCTGGTTCGCTCACCTGATCCAAAGCATAACAAGTGGGCCCCGGGCAAGGTTAATTTTGGCCCCAGGGCTAAAATTTGAACAATCTTGGTAGAGGTCCACAAGATGAAGCTTCATATCGAATATGAAAGACCTGGGCTTTCTGGTTTCAGAGAACAAGATTTTAAAGGTTTACCCTGCATATAGAAGTCTAAGTAAAACAAGATTTTCCCTATATAAGTCTATGTTAAACCAAAGGGCCCCGGAGCGGGGCATTTTTGGCCCCAGGGCTATAATTTGAACAATCTTGGTAGAGGTCCACTAGCTCAAGCTTCATAACAAATATCAAAGACCTAAGCCTTGTGTTTCAGAGAAAATGATTTTTAAAGATTTTCCCTATATAAGTCTATGTAAAACCAAAGGGCCACATGGCGGGGGCATTTTTGGTCTCAGGGCTATAATTTGAACAATCTTTATAGAGGTCCACTAGCTGAAGCGTCATAACAAATATCGAAGACCTAAGCCTTGTGGTTTCAGAGAAGAAGATTTTTCAAGATTTTCCCTATATAAGTCTATGTAAAACCAAAGGGCCCCGGAGCGGGGGCATTTTTGGCCCCAGGGCTATAATTTGAACAATCTTGGTAAAGGTCCACAACATGAAGCTTCATACCAAATATCAAAGACCTGGGCCTTGCAGTTTCAGAGAAAAAGATTTTTCAAGATTTTCCCTATATAAGCCTATGTAAAACAAAAGGGCCCTGGTGCGGGGGCATTTTTGGCCCCAGCACTATAATTTGAACAATCTTGGTAGGGGTCTACTGGATGAAGCTTCATACCAAATATCAAAGACCTGGGCCTTGCGGTTTCAGTGAAGAAGATTTTTCAAGATTTTCCCTATATAAGCCCATGTAAAACCAAAGGGCCCCCGTGCGGGGGCATTTTTAGCTCCAGCACTATAATTTGAACAATCTTGGTAGGGGTCCACTAGATGAAGCTTCATACCAAATATCAAAGACCTTGGCCTTGCAGTTTCAGAGAAGAAGATTTTTAAAGATTTTCCCTATATAAGCCTATGTAAAACAAAAGGGCCCTGGTGCGGGGGCATTTTTGGCCCCAGCACTATAATTTGAACAATCTTGGTAGGGGTCTACTAGATGAAGCTTCATACCAAATATCAAAGACCTGGGCCTTGCGGTTTCAGAGAAGAAGATTTTTCAAGATTTTCCCTATATAAGCCCATGTAAAACCAAAGGGCCCCCGTGCGGGGGCATTTTTAGCTCCAGCACTATAATTTGAACAATCTTGGTAGGGGTCCACTAGATGAAGCTTCATACCAAATATCAAAGATCTGGGCCTTGCGGTTTCAGAGAAGAAGATTTTTCAAGATTTTCCCTATATAAGCCCATGTAAAACCAAAGGGCCCCTGTGTGGGGGCATTTTTAGCTCCAGCACTATAATTTGAACAATCTTGGTAGGGGTCCACTAGATGAAGCTTCATACCAAATATCAAAGATCTGGGCCTTGCGGTTTCAGAGAAGAAGATTTTTAAAGATTTTCCCTATATAAGCCCATGTAAAACCAAAGGGCCCCCGTGCGGGGGCATTTTTGGCCCCAGCACTATAATTTGAACAATCTTGGTAGGGGTCCACTAGATGAAGCTTCATACCAAACATCAAAGACCTGGGCCTTGCGGTTTCAGAGAAGAAGATTTTTTAAGTTTTCGGTGAAAAAAATCTATTTTTGGCTACTGTGACCTATATGTGCAATGGACCGGAACCATTTGAACAACTTTGAAAGGGGACCACCTAAGGATCATTCCTGTGAAGTTTGGTCAAAATCCGATCAGTGGTTTAGGAGGAGATGTCGTTTGAAGAAAAGTTTACGGACGGACGCACGGACGCACGACGGACGACGGACAAAAAGTGATCCCAAAAGCTCACCTTGTCACTACGTGACAGGTGAGCTAAAAATTAAGCGACCAGACCATAATGGAAACCTAAACAAAGGAAGGCCATAAGGACAGTTACTTTCCCACAAAATGGCCATATGGCCATCCAAAATTAAAAGACACAAGTGATACACACAGCAAGCAACAAACAACAACATAAATAAATCGCCACAGAAGAGCCGCCTTGGAACGGTCAGTGGAAGATTTCCACTGGGGGCTTAAATCGATTTTACGTGGCCACAATCCTCGCCCTTACTTCCGTCGCGATTTAGACAAATAATTTGTTCAGTCCGCATGAAGGCCTCCTAACTCATCAGTGCAACATCTCCGTGAACACAAAAATCAAAGAACCACAGAGGTGAGACAACGGTGAGGACTCGACAGCAAGAAACCACTGAAATGCTGGAGCAAAAGAAAACCACCAGTTAGACTCCGATGAGCCCGACTCCGATAAAGTCTCAGCCTCACACAGCATATTGTTCTTCCACAAGAAAGGTAACCGTCACTACCAGTATGTTGTCCTTGGCTACAAGACACATACTTCGTTCGAGATCACTCTGATCCACCACAAAAGTACACTAATGCAGATGTCATAAAGATGCTGGAATATCTAACTGATAATATTTTCGTGGAGTTCAGTGGCCTAATATTTCAGCAAACAATTGGCATACCAATGGGTACTAACTGTACTAACGTTGCTTGCCACCTTGTTCTTGTACTCGTATGAGGCGGAGTTTGTACAAGGTCTCCTCAAAGCAGGCAAGAAACGCCTTGCACAACAATTCAATTTCACCTACAGATATATAGATGATTTATTGTCTCTGAAAAATGCTAAATTCGCAGAGTACTTGGAATTCATCTATCCACGTGAACTTGAAATTAAGGAAACAACAGAGACTGCCACCTCCTCCTCATACTTGGATTGTTATCTCTATATTGACAACGGGAAGCTTACTACTAGGCTGTACGATAAACGAGAGGACTTCAATTTTCCTGTTGTTAACTTTCCCTGATCAGTAATATCCCGTCTGCACCTGCATATGGAGTTCACGTTTCACAGTTAATCTGTTATGCTAGAGCCTGTTCCAAGTATCAGGACTTTATGGAATGTGGGAAGGTGCTCAATATCCTAGGACGCCTGATAACACTCTTCTGGAGTCCATGTCTGTTGGTCTGAACATTGACATTTGCCATTTGTCTATGGATTAATGATTTTGGATTAACGCTTTGGTACTTCGACCTACACTACTTCTAAGGAGATGATTTTTTAATTATTTATTTTTGTATTTTTGTATTTTGGTTTCCATGGCAACCAATAACAAGAATTCTGCCAAAGACTAAGTCACACCTGTGGGAGTGCAAAGTCAACAAACAATGAAATCAAGGCCAAGGTCAAACATTAATGCTTGCATAAAAGTTGCCATTCCTAGATGTAAGCTTGTACTAAGTATCATTTATGAAGCACTAATAGTTCTTGAGAAATTTTCTCCTGAACCATAAGAGCTTCATAAAAAATGAACTTAAACACTAGTTCATACAAATGAACTTTAACACTAAAGTTGATGCAATAGTTCACTAAGTCAGTGAACCATGAAATTTATGTCAAGGTCAAATATGGATGCTTGCATTATAGTTGTCATCCCTAGATACAAGTATGTACTAAGTATCATGAATAAAAAGCTCTTATGGTTTGTTTGAAATAAACTTGACCATAGGGGTGAACGCTAGGGTGGTCACAATATTTCACGAAGTCAGTGAACCATAAAATGTAGGTCAATGAACCATGAAATGTAAGTCAAGGTCAAATATGGATGCTTGCATTTAAGTTGCCATCCGCAGGTACAAGTTTGTACCAAATATCATTAATGAAGCTCTTATAGTTCTGGAGAAATTAATTTGACCATTAGGGTAAACGCTAGGATTACACCTTGACAAATTGACAGACGAACGGCCAAACAAACGGAAAACAGGATGCCTATATCGCGCCATGCTAATAGCAGTCATGAAAAAAAATGAGCAGTGGGCCTAAATTAAGGCATAACTATACCAAATTTATTGACACAGAGGCCTTTCTGACATTTAATCTTCATCAGTGTATCTCAACCCCAAAGTTCTGAAACCGAAACGGAGGATGGACAAGACCCAGCAAACATAGCACATCCCTGTCCGAGCACACACCGACCGATCTAGCTCATGAGATAGGTCAACTGGAGGCTTGAGTTTGTAAAACGCTTTGACCCTACCAGATACTTGCCCCTAAACATATTACTAGAAGCCCAGGTGGGCCAGAACCTGCTCACCTCAACTAGGTTGATCATGAAACGTTACATTGTGACATGGTGGCCATCTTGGCTATCAGATCAGATTGCCGATAGTAATTCTGTATCTGCTTTTTGTTTTTTGAACAGCTCAAATCCACTTTAGATTCAGGAGAAGCCTCTGTGGTGCAGTGAATACGCTACTCGCCTTGTAAACCAGGGATCGCAGGATCGATCACAGACTTCTCCAGACTTTCGGATGAGTCTTTAAAACAAAGTCCCATCTCCGTATGACCTTAGCTGTTGGTGGGACGTAAAACTCAAATACTCACTCACTTAAGTTTCAGGAGTAGATGTTGCGCGTGCTGATGTCTTTTGAAGAATTTCAAAATGGCAACCATGAAGGCCATATCAGAATGTACTGAATGTACTGCCTTCAACAAAGTTTCAACTCAATCAGACTGACCATTCAGGAGCAGACATGATTTGAGATTTTCATTGGCCACTTTGGTGGCTATCTCGGATATCAGAACAAAGCCACTATCTCCATGTTGCTTCAAAGCCTTCCAACAAGTTTTGACTCAATCCAACTAACCATTCCAGAGAAGAAATGGTTTGAAGAGTTTGATGGTCATCTCAGATATTGGAACATAACAAAATTAAGCATTTCTGAATCTCCATATTGCCCAAATGCCTCCCACAAAGTTCAGCTCAATTCAATTTACCATGCCGTAGCAGATGTGTTTTGAAGATTTTCAATATGGCTGCTATAAAAACTAGAATTTGTTTTTCTACAAAAACACAGATATCTCCCCCTTTTTGACCTCTAAGTATGACCTTGACATTGGGGGTATCTTGTGTGCAACACATCATCTAATGAAGATGAACATTTCTGAAAAGTAACTTTAAAACGTTCATAGAGAAATAAGAAAGTCATTTACATACATGAAAACGCCCTTTTTTACCTTTGACCTCTAAGTATGACCTTGACCTTTGAGGTACAACATATCATCTCATGATGGTGAACAATTCTGCCAAGTAATTTCATAATCCATCAAAGAAAGTTTTTGACTGTACACAAAAAAGGCCTTTGACCTCTAGGTATGACCTTGACATTGCAGGTATGGACCTTGGTCTTGCACACGACTCATTGTCTAATGAAGGTGAACATTTCTGCAAGGTTACTTTAACAAGAGGGCCCACAGGGACCTGAATCGCTCACCTGAGTATCAGCATCTCTAGTACATTCTTGGCGCAAGGGCTATAATTTGAACAAACTTGAAAACATGTACCCTCCATATTTTTCGGTTCTGTGGTGTATGCCTTGCTTCCAAGGGATAACCTTTTTATAGAACATATTGGTAGCGCTCCACTAGATGAAGCTTCATACCAAATATCAAAGTCCTGGGCCTTCTGGTTTCAGCCAAGAAGATTTTTAAAGGTTTTCCCGTAAAACCAGTGGGCCCTGGCACAGGGGCATTTTTTGGCGCCAGGCGCCAGGACTATAATTTGAACAATCTTGGTAGAGGTCCACTAGATGAAGCTTCATACCAAATATAAAGGATCTGGGCCTTCTTGTTTCAGACAAGAAGATTTTTAAAGGTTTTCCCTATATAAGTCTATGTAAAACTGGTGGGCCCCGGCGCGGGGGCATTTTTGGCCCCAGGGTTATAATTTGAACAATCTTGGTAGAGGTCCACTAGATGAAGCTTCACACCAAATATCAAGGACCTGGACCATCTCACCTCGTCTCTATGCGACAGGTGAGTGAGTGAGTGTTTGAGTTTTACGTCCCACCAACAGCTAAGGTCATACGGAGACGGGAATGCGACAGGTGAGCTAAACATTGAATTGTGTGGTTTAGTGTTACACTAAAGCATACAAAACATGTATTTCGAATGGCAAACTCTCTTAAAGAAGCTAAGTGATTCTGATCTGGGTCTGCACCATTTGCCCAGGCATGTCTGTCCCAAATATTGGTACCATTATGGTATTTTATCTTCTTAAGGATATGAGTGATTTTAAATAACTCTCTGCACCCTACATAACAACAGATCACTTTATATTTATGCTTGTGATTGGTTGAGTAAAAGCAGACTTATGACATATACCGGCATATTGCAAAATAGCTAACAATTAAATTACACAAATATTAATAGTGTTTTTCTATGAAATAACTATACAAAAATCATATTTCCCAGTATTTCCCACTTTTGCTGAATTTTGTGGTATTTCCCAGGATGGTAATTACTGGTAAATACCAGTGAGAATTCCCGCCACCGGTATTTACCGACCAACCTTGTCAACAAATACTGTCAACGTACATTTTTGAAAAAAGAGAAATAATCAAACCACAGATTCTGGAGAAGAACATTTCTTAGGGTATTATACCTTATATGGGCATAGCGGCCATATTGGTCATGTCATCAAACTCATATTAACTAATTTTCATTTTCTTGTTCCCAAAAGCTTTCATATGAAATTTTGGTTACAAACGCACACCTACAGAACGATAGAATGAGTAACCATTGGGTAGGAACACGAAGCAATTAGAGCGACATCCGGTGAGGAATTACATCACTGAAAAACGTAAAGAACTTTGCTTTTTCTGTGTTTCATAAGTTATATACATTTTACGAGGAAGCTATTTAAAAAACGGGGAATTCCATTCAGGAGCCCATTGATATCGGTGTCTTTGAAGTATATACCAAATCCCGTACTTCATACATTTTGGCTTAATTTAATTTCTCCTGCTGAAGGTGAACCGAAGCCTTAGAAAAAACTTGGTTTTTCGAGTTGTTGTTGCCTTTTATTTATTATTGCGCTTTGCTACAAGTTCAGCGTTTTAACATGCACACACAAGAAACATATATGGTTATATGTGTTATGGATATTATGTTTGTCAATGCAGCACTAGCGAGAAATCACCACGGAAAAGGTTGAAAATGGTTGGTTACGCATTAGATCTATAGAAATGATAACAAAACTTGCCACTATAGAGCGGATCTCTTTTCATCTCCACGGCCACAGAATCACCCGCACCTTGTTTTACGGAACCATTTTTAACCAACCTGATAAGCAGTGCGCTATTGATTCAATAATGACATAGTATTTTATGAAAACATTTTCAGTCTCCAGAATCATAGTACCGAATGATTTTCACTGACTTTTACGCTGTGTTTGTTTTATCAATGGTCCGGTAATTGCCTGAAATGAAATAAAACAGGTTTTGGAGTTTTAATTTCTGCGAAGAACTCCTCATCTGCCAATATTTGCTGGTTAAGCATTAGATCGTCTGGTTGAGCATTCGATAACCAGAGGAGAAAATCACACCAGTTGCTGCCTAAGTAAATGCCAGCAGCTTTATGTAATAAAAGGTGGTCTACATATGACTTCTAGAAAGAAAGCTATGATGAAAAATACTTTTCTGGACAAGACCATTACATGTCTGGGTATCATGCTTATCTGACCAAATGACGCACTGATTCATAAATAAGAGGTCATTACTTGCTTTTGTAGAAAACAAAATGGCCAGCTTACGCTTTGTAATGGCGATTAAACTATATCCTGAAGGGACGGCCAATAATGAACCGTCTCATCCGAGAATTAAAGCTGTTCGCCATACTGTAAATGAATTTGACTAAATCCCCTTTTAACAAGAATTGCCAAAATAGAAAAATTTGAGAGAACCCGTTTAAGAAACTCAGACGAGAAAGGCTAAGGGTAAGATCGTTAACACTGCAGATAGGAAAGCCTAATAGGCTTATGTAAGAGAAAATAAAACACTGTAAAGGCGTAGCAACAATAAACAAAGGCGTAATAACACAGAAAGGCGTAGAAACGCAAAACAAAAGGCGCAGTAACGCCAATCAGATGGCGAAGCTGCACAAAAAAGGCATAGTAACGCAAAAATAAGGTGTAGTAACGCGAAAAAGGGCATACGAATGCAAAAGAAAGACGTAGTAACGCAAAAGAAAGGCATAGTAATGCGATTCAAAGGCATTTTTACGCGAATCAAAAGGCGTAGTAATTCGAAAAAGGCATTGTAACGCAATAGAAAGGCGTATTTGTTTTAGCTCGCCGCCGCAACGCAAATAGGTAGCCTGAATACCCTACTCCTGCGACTGTGAATGCCCCCAAAATATACTACTCAAAGTTTGATAGGGATCACTTTTTATATTCCAAATTTTGCACTGAAAATTTAAAATTTCTCGACAGAATTTGTACTCGGTATATTGGTAAATATCTGAAACAGAGACTCATGTGCAGTTCAGTACTCATACCAGAAATTCAACTTCGGTGAAGTTGATGTCGCACCTGCTCCCCACCTGCCCCACACAAAAAAATAAAAGTTTATTTAAGGCAGAAGAAATGAATATAGGGCTTTGAGAAGAATCCATAGCCTATATATGTGAGGTAAAAAACTGACTAAGTTCACAATGCGGAAAAAGTGATAAAAATTGATCCCAAGATAAAGTCAAAACCACATGCACATCCTCATACCATAGGTAAAAACTCACACAAAGTTTTAAAATGATCAATATAAAACTGTAAGAGAAGTTGCGATGACAAGAGGTACCTATTGTATATCAACTAAAGCTTAAAATTGGCTAAGTTCACAATGTGCAAAAGTGAAAAAAACATATTCTGAGAATTATGTCGAAATCACATGCACAACCTCATACCATGGCGAAAGCACACGCAAAGTTTCAAAATGATCGGTATAAAACTGCAAGAGGAGTTGCGATGACAAGAGGTACCTATCATATATCAATTGAAGGTTAAAAATGACTAAGTTCACAATGTGGAAAAAGTGAAAAAAAATGATCCGAGGATAAAGTCCAAACCACATGCGCATCCTCATACCATAGCGAAAGCACACGCAAAGTTTCAAAATGATCGGTATAAAACTGCAAGAGGAGTTGCGATGACAAGAGGTACCTATCATATATCAATAGAAGGTTAAAAATGACTAAGTTCACAATGTGGAAAAAGTGACAAAAATTTATCCGAAGATAAAGTCCAAACCACATGCGCATCCTCATAGCATGGCAAAATCACACATAAAGTTTCAAAATAATCGGTATGAAACTGTAGGAGGAGTTGCGATGACAAGAAGTACCTATCGTATATCAAATGAAGCTTAAAAATGGCTAAGTTCATAATGTGCAAAAAGCGGAAAAAAAATATTCTGAAAATTATGTCGAAACCACATGCACATCCTCATACCATGGCGAAAGCACATGCAAAGTTTCAAAATGATCGGTATAAAACTGCAAGAGGAGTTGCGATGACAAGAGGTACGTATCGCATACCTAAAAATGACTAAGTTCACAATATGGAAAAAGTGACAAAAATTGATTCGAAGATTAAGTCCAAACCACATGCGCATCCTCATACCATGGCGAAAGCACATGCAAAGTTTCCAAATGATCGGTCTAAAAGTGTAGGAGGAGTTGCGATGACAAGACATCCAGTGTAAAATGTTGACGGACGGACGGACGGACGGACGAACGGACGAACGGACGGAAACTTGCACGCCTATGTCTTCCTGCTAAAGCAGGTGCGACAAAAAGTGCACACTTCTCACACTTCGCAAATGAATTCATGCAACCGCAAAATCTTGCGTAGCACTGCTTTCCAACAGACCAATCAAACTTGTCAGTGTTCCTTTACCAAGCGTAAAATGGACTTCATTTGAGTTTGTGAAACACTAAAATGCCTAGAGGACAATTAAGAAACCGTCTCAGCCCCGAAGAAATGAATCGTGGCGTCGGAATGTTGGAATCTGGCGTCTCTCAACGTCGTATTGCTGGGATTCTGAATGTGTCTCAGAGCGTGGTTTCCCGAATGTGGAGTCGGTATCTTACCCATGGAAATCCCTCACACAGACACGGCGGGGTCGAGAAAGGGCTACAACTCAACGTCGGGGCCGTTTCTTGTTGACGTCTCGACGTCAATGGGTCCTGAACGCTACACATTTGCACAACGAGCTTAGGAACGGAACTGGAGTACGAATTTCTGCACAAACTGTCAGAAACGGGCTCCACGAGTTCGGACTTAATGCCATGAGGCCTGCTGTACGTGTTCCGTTGACGAGACAGCACGTGCTAGACCGGTTGGACTTTGCCAGAACTAACGTCAGGTGGACGGTTCATGGCTTGACGCCAGTACTGTTTACTGAGGAGTCCAGATTCTGTCTAAACTTCACTTATAAACGTCAATTGGTGTGGCGAATGTCTAAAGAGCGATTCGATGGCGTGGATGTGACAGAGCATGATCGCTATGGAAAGGGGTCAGTCATGGTTTGGGCTGGGATAAACGTGAACGGTAACACTGACTTGTATGTCGTTGAAAACGGAACGTTAATGGCAGTGAGATACTGTAATGATATTCTTGATGAGTTTGTGAGACCATATGCAGATGCTTTTGGCCCGGACTTTATTCTGATGGACGATAATGCCCGTCCCAACCGTGCCGACGTCACTGATTCCTATCTGGAACGTGAGACAATCGTTCGTATGGACTGGCCTACTCGGTCACCGCACTTAAATCCGATTGAGCATGCGCAGGACATGCTTCAGCGTGCTGTGTCAGCCCGACCTGTGCATCCGAGGACTTAACAGGAGCTCAAAGATGCATGGTTGCTGAATGAAAGCTGATTCAACAAAACCGGATACAGACTCGGATTACGAGCATGCTCAGGAGATGTCGTACTGTAATTGATGCCCGTGGACGCCATACACGTTATTAGGCACGTTTGTCTAAACACATTTGGAAATTCGTGAAAAATCAGTTGTCCAAATCCCTTCGTGTCAAGGCAAATTTTGGGGGTGCCAAGACGGTTGCTGTTGTCACGCTTGAATGCAGTACCAGCTGACAAAATTAATCACTAGGTTTTGTGAAGGATACGTGTTCTATCATTATGTATCAAATTTGGATTCAGCTGATTAATTCATCCAAAAATTATTTTGCATTAAAAAAGTGATCCCTATCAAACTTTGAGTAGTATATATGTTTGTATCATGAACGATAACCCAGATCAGAGATCCCATGAGTTCTATGATAACTGTAAAAACAATGAGATAAAGATATTGTCTAAAACCAACTTCTTATTAATACAAACAGCGCAAGAATGACACACTATGTATTCTAATCATGTTAATTAAGACGAACCAGAATCCATTTGTAAAATTTATAAATGTAAACAGCAGGACAGGTGCGTTCATAAAATAATTTGAGAGAAGTAAGTAATTAAGTAAGTCAGTAAGGAGTTTATTTAGTGAGGGTAGCAACATTTAGCACATACAAAAAATACATGTAATAGCTAATCTTCCGTGAGACCCTCACCTAATCTTCCATGATCTAATCTTCCTTCTTAATAAACCATACAATCTATAATATTTTGTTTCATTGGCAGTGTCATGTTTAGATATGAGGATAAATATAGATATAATAAATTGATATAATATACAAGTTATAATATTTTCTTCCATCTGCAGTATCATTTTTAGATATGAGGAACTTTTGAAACCGTTTTGAATATGGAGCAATATTTTCTCACGGATGTATCTAGGCAGTGATTAGGCAGTTTACATTAAGCCAAAAGTCCAGTCTTTTGTTCACTATCAACCGACTGTTGATAATATTGTATTTAGTTCTAAAAATGTTGTAGACATTTGTTATGCCCACATCATTTTGTTTCTTTGGATAACCATTACGAAAAAACGCCTATACAAATACATTGTAACTTTTATCGCCGAAAAAACGAAAATTTTTAGATGAAAATTGTGATATTTTTCTCATTTCCGCTCAAACTATAATGTGATTAAAAAAAACAAAGGACTGGTGGGTCTATTGCCTCCGAGTGTAGGTAGGGGAAATAGTCCTAAACTGTTTCATTAATCTCTTAAATTCCATATTTCAATCAAGTAGTGTAGATCTTCACCAGACGCCGGATTCTGCTGCGTCTGACCAGGGTCTACACTCTTTGCCAAGCCCACCCTATGTTTCCAAGATAACCCTCTTTAGTTTTGCACAACACTCTGACCAACCTTATTGATTCCTGATGATTTTAACACAATTTAGAAATCATATGTAGACCAACTTTGATTGTAGTATGCTGGCTGCAACTGGTGTGATTTTCTCCTCTAGTTATCGAATGCTCAACCAGACGATCTAATGCTTAACCAGCAAATTTTTGCAGATGAGTTCTTCGCAGAAATTAAAATTCCAAAACCTGTTTTATTTCATTTCAAGCAATCACCGGACCATTGATAAAACAAACACAGCGTAAAAGTCAGTGAAAATCATTCGGTACAATAATTCTGGAGACGGAAAATGTTTCCATAAAATACTATGTCATTATCGAATCAATAGCGCACTTTTTATCAGGTTGGCTGAAAATGGTTCCGTAGAACAAGGTGCGGATGATTCTGGGGCCGTGGGGATAAAAACAGATCTGCTCTATAGTTGCAAGTTTGTTATCATTTCTATAGATCTAATGTGTAACCAACCATTTTCGATCTTTTCCGTGGTGATTTCTCGCTAGTGCTGCATTGACAAGCAAAATATCCATAACACATATAACCATATATGTTTATTGTGTGTGCATGTTAATACGCTGAACTTGTAGCAAAGCGCAATAATAAATAAAAGGCAACAAACACTTTGAAAAACCATGTTTTCCTAAGGCTTCAGTTCACCTTCTGCAGGAGAAATTAAATTTAGCCAAAATGTGTGAAGTACGGGATTTGGTATTTACTCCAAAGACGCCGATATCAATGGGCTCCTGAAAGTAATTCCCGGTTTTTAAATAAATTCCTCGTAAAATGTATATAACTTATGAAACAAAGAAAATGCAAAGTTTCTTTACCTTTTTTAGCCATCTAATGCCTCACATGATGTCGCTCTAATTGCTCTTACCCAATGGTTACGCATTCTATCGTTCCGTAGACGTGAAACGGCTCAGTGGTTTCTGAGAAAAATAAGTTTTAATTATCATATCTGAATGACCTTGAATCAAGATCAAAGAATGACCTTGACCTTGAATACTCATGTCATTTCATCCACTCATTATGCCCCCAACTTAGAAGAAGTTGGAGGGGCATATTGCTTCCTAAAATCTTGTCAGCAAAATATCTCGAAAACTATGAGCTAGAGCCTTGAAAGTTAGTGAATAGATTGGTGGTGATGAGTAGATAACCTAATTAACTTTTGACTTAATTCCGAAAAATACTTCATGAGTTATGGCCCTTTGTCACTTTCGGTATTTGTACATTGTATCTCTATATGCTTTGTGATGCATAGCATAACTTTAGAACCATGTATGCTAGGGTTTTGAAAATTCATATATGGATTCCTGATGGAAAATTAGGGGACGAGTATTTTCTTTCTCATCCAGATTGTGCCCCTTTCAAGAGTTATTGCCCTTGAAATTTTTGGATAAAATCTTGTCAGCAAAATATCTCAAAAACTATAAGACTTACAGCCTGGAAAGTTGGTGACTAGATTGGTGGTGATGAGTAGATGACCTGATTAAATTTTGTCTCAAGTCCGAAAAATGCTTCATGAGTTATGGCCCTTTGTCACTTTAGGTATTTGTACATTGTGAACTTAGTACATTGTGATAGGCAGATCTTATGAGCCGTGTGCCAGAGTAGTGGATAGAGTGCTGGACTACGAATCAATTTGTGGGGGCCCGATATCAAACCTAGGTGGAGAACTGGATTTGTTTTCTTCTTTTCTTTTTTTCTTCATAAACACATAAACAGTTATAATGTCCCTCGCACAACAAAGTTGTTAGGGGGTGGGTATATTGCATTTGTCCTGTACATACATACATACATACACACATACACACACACACACATACATACATACATACATACATACATACATACATACATACATACATACATACATACATACAAGCACTTACGCAAACACGCATGCATAAACACACATACACACTCATGCATGCATGCAGACTTATGCATGCACGCATGCAAAAACATGCACTCATGCAAAAATGTACACATGCATACATGCATGCACACCCATGCATGCATGCACACCCATGCATGCATGCACACACATGCATGCATGCACACACATGCATGCATGTACACAGGCATGCACTCACACATTAATGCATGAACACACACACATACATCCATGCACACACACACCATCATGCTTTTGGTTATGGCCCTAAAATTGGGCATTTAGAGGCAAGCATAATTATGGTTGGGGCATTGTGTTTTGCATACACCATTTCTAGTTTAGCTTACTGTATCTACCAATTTTCAGATCACCAGGTGCAATATTTTCCAAAAAAATACACGGTTTTAACTTTATATGCCTGGTTCAAGAAAGGAACCAAGATCTTGTGGTGGTACAAATTGTGTTAATTTTGGTTAAAATCAAATGATAAATGAAACGGCTATTGTGCAGACAATACCAAAATAGGAAATTTTTGCCTTTTCAGGAGCCATAACTCTGGTACCCATGATGGGATATGGCTGGATCAAGAAAGGAACCAAGAATTTGTGGTGTTACAAATTGTTTGCAAGTTTAGTTTAAATCAAATCATAAATATAACAGCTACCAAGACAAGACCAAAATAGGCAATTTTTGCGATTTCAGGGACCGTAACTCTGTAACACATGATGGGATATGGCTGACCAAGACTTCAAAGAGGCATCATTCTGAGCAAGTGTAATGAAGATTGCACTTAAAATGTGACATCTGGAGTGTTCACACAATTTTTCTATGACCTGACGTACTGACCACATTTTTTGACCAGACATGACCCATATTTGTACTTGATTGAGATTTTGTAAAGATGATTATTAGGAGCAAGCTTCACGATGTTCATGCTCATGATGTGGCTGCTACAGTGTTCACAAGATTTTTACGTGATTTGACCTACCGACCTACTGTTTGACTGGACCTTTTTCGCACTTGACCCAGATTTCATCAAGGCAAAGACCAAAACAGCCAATGTTTGCCCTTTCAGGGGCCATAACTCTGGTACCCTTGATGTGATATGCCTGGTCCAAGAAAGGAACCAAGATCTTGTGGTGGTACAAATTGTGTGTAAGTTTGGTTAAAATCAAATGAGAAATGAAACGGCTATTGTGCAACAATACCAAATAGGAAATTTTTGCCTTTTCAGAAGCCATAACTCTGGTACCCATGATGGGAAATGGCTGGATCAAGAAAGGAACCAATATTTTGTGGTGGTACAAATTGTGTGCAAGTTAAGTTAAAATCAAATCATAAATGAAACAGCTATCATGCAGACAAGACCAAAATAGGCAATGTTTGCCCTTTCAGGGACCGTAACTCCGTGACACATGATGGGATATGGCTGGTTCAAGAAAGGAACCGAGATCTCATGGTGGTACAAATTGTGTGCAAGTCTGGTTAAAATCAAATCATAAATGAAGATGCTATTGTGCGGACAAGAAATTGTTTACGCACGGATGACGGAAGAAATGTGATCACAAAAGCTCATCTTGTCACTACGTGACAGGTGAGCTAAAAAGGCCCCCTTTTTTACCTTTGACCTCTAAGTATGACCTTGACCTTTGAGATACCAACATGGGACATGCAAGGGACACATCGTCTCATTGTGGTTAACGTTTATGCCAAGTAATTTCAAAATCCATCGACAAATAAAAAAAGTTATTGACCAAACACGAAAAAAGGCCCCTTTTTTACCTTTGAGCTCTAGTATGACCTTGACCTTAGAGGTAACAACCTGGGTCATGCACGCACCACATCGTCTTATGGTGGGTAACATTTTTGCCAAGTAATTTCAAAATCAAGCTAAAAATAAGAAAGTTATTGACCGAACACAAAAAAGGCCCCTTTTTCTACCTTTAACCTCTATGTATGACCTTGACCTTTGAGGTACCAAACTGGGTCATGCGCTCAACATGTCGTCTCATGGTGGTTAACATTTCTGCCAAACCATTTCAAAATCCATCTAAAAATAAGAAAGTTATTGACCAAACACAAAAAAGGCCCCTTTTTAACTTTGACCTCTATGTATGACATTGACCTTTGAGGTACCAACCTAAATCATGCGTGCAACACATTGTCTCATGATAGTTAACATTTCTGCCAAGTGATTGCAAATTCTTTCTAAAAATAAGAAAGTTATTGACAAAACACGAAAAAGACCCCTTTTTTACCTTTGACCCCTAAGTATGACCTTGACTTTGAGGTACCAACCTGGGTCATGCACGCAACACATCGTCTCATGGTGGTTAATATTTTTGCCAAGTAATTTCAAAACCCATGTCAATATAAGGAAGTTATTGACCAAACACGAAAAAAGGCCCCTTTTTGACATTTGACCTCTAAGTATGACCTTGACCTTTGAGGTACTGTCCTGCGTCATCCACGCCACACATCGTCTCATGGTGGTTAATATTTCTGCTAAGTAATTTCAAAATCCATCTGAAATAAGAAAGTTATTGACCGGACATGATTTGCCCATACATATATACATACCGACAAACTTCCAAGGGAGATAACTCAAAAAATATAAATGTGAGAGTTATATTTCTTGCACTCTGCACGTCAGCTAATATTGATTAATATCTATATGAAGTTTCGTGAAGATAGCTTGAAGTTATAGAGCGAACACGAATGGACAGACAGACAGACGCCCGAGGGAAAAACAATATGTCTCTCCGAAAAAAAAAATTCGGGGGAGACATAATAACACTATATCCAAGATTTCTAAAGTTTGATACAATCATGTGACATTTCATTAGATACCTTGTGAGATCTGGACCTTTTTTCTATCAGCTACGAGAAACAGGCGATAACATATGGTGCTCCAATTCTTTGAAAGTGTGTGCAAAATTCTGATTTAAATAGAAACTCCATAGAAAATTGCTATCGATAGTGCTACATGCTACATAATTTTCCGGCATTATTTTCAAGCATGGTTAACAGAAATGGTGAAAACAAAGAGTGTTTTTAAGAAATTGCAAAAATCATTAGACAGGTAAAGAAGTAAAAACTGTTTGAAAATTGCTACATTTTAATTGAAAGGGAGATAATCTGAGATTTTCACAAATTTAACCTTTCTTGTAATGCAAGATCATGGGGATTTTGTAAAGGTAAAGTGTTGTCTGATGTTCAGTAGATACGGTCTTTCATCTTTGACACCAGAAAGGTTATCTGTGCATGCACAATGAGAACCTTTCTAGGCACATATTGCAAGACAAATATTGAGCAGAGAAGAATTTTTTTTTTTTTTTTTTTTTGGTTTGGGTTTTACGGCCCTTTCAAGATTATTTCACTCATATCGAGCCGATCGTTAATCATAGGTGGGCGAAAACCGGATTGCCCGGAGAAAAACCACCTGACCTTCCGTTGCAGAACTTGGCGTCTCACACGTGACCCGAGCGAGGCTCGAACCCACGGCGGTGAGAGACCTAATGACTAAGAGTCAGCGCTCTTATCCATTAGGCCACGGAGGCCCGTCGAGCAGAGAAGAAATAGATGGCTGCATGATGCTTCCCCGCAGAGCTGATACCAACCCGCACGCCAGTACTGGTAAGCCGCTTAGAGGATCTAAGCCTGCCCAGGCAAAGCATTGTGAGTCGGCCCGTCCATGCTTATAAACCCTTTTGGTTTTATTGGGTGGCAGGGATTGAGATGTCATTTCATCTCAATGTCGGGTAAAAGTCCCACAAAATTGAAAGCAATGTGTCCAAAATGACCTTTACAGTGTTGACGGGGACGTTAAACCTCGAATCAAACAAATCAAACAAATTGAGCAGAAACATAATTTATGGGCAAATGTAAGTTTGAGCATTTTCTAGCCAAACATCTCATTCATGCAATCTTTAGCTCAGTAGCTACCAGACAGCTAGTGAGTTTTCCCCAAAAGTTGGTATAGTTATTGTTTTTACTAATATTATAGAAATATTTTTTTCAATGTTCAATGGGCCATAACTCCAGAAGTAGGTTAGCCAGAGTTACAGATCTTGTGTTCTGCACCTTGTCATATAATGACTTACATTTGTTTGAAGTTTTATGAAAATATCTGCAACAGTTTCCAACTTACAGAGCGGACACGAATTCAATTGGTACAAATGGCTATTTTTAATATTTACTATGTTCAAAGGGTAGGCTAGCCAGTAGGGGTGAGGGTGGAAGAAATGGGCTGGCCCCACCCCAGAAACCTTCAATTTCATAAATCACTTAAGTTACAGTGTTACATTCTTATGTTCTACAACTTGTTTCTTTATGCTTTACATTTATCAGAAATTGCATGAAAATATCTCAAACAATTTTTAACATATAGAGCCGACACAAGGATATGGTAGAAACGGCTATGTTCAAAGGGCAATAACTCCGAAACTATGCAAACATCAGTTATTTATGTCATCTTACGGTGCTTTACATTTATATGAAGTTGCACGAGAATATCTGTGATGGTGTGAGAGTTATGGAGCAGACACAAGTACATGAAAGTATGTTAGCCAGAGTTACTGTTCTTATTATCCTCTTGTTGTGCTTTACATTTGTGAGAAATTTCACGAAGATATTTCAATCGGTTTTCAAATATAGAGCAGACAGGAGTACATGGTAGAAATGGCTTAGGCCGCTATGTTCAAAGGGCAATAACTCCAAAAGTTGGCAAACCAGAGTTATGGTTCATATGTTCTACACAGTGCTTTAAAGGGTGTCTTTCAGGCTATAGGAAATTAAAATTGCTTTCTGCCCACACTTGGAATTTGATGAAATTATGCACAATAATTGCCTTGGGCATGACCTTTGTAATTATGGTGCATTTGCTTTTGTCACTACCAAAACAGGTGTACTCTGATATAAACATTTCTGCAGAAATTAGAATTTCATATATGTAATGCTGAAATATTTTATGAATTAAAGACAACATTGGGGAGTTAGTTGATACTATGAATGGCTTTATGTGTCTTGTAATAATAGCTGGGCATTCAGTTTTCTTTAATGGTATCCCGCTATTTCAGATTCAAGCTTTGAATTCATTCAAATTTTCTATGTAATTTTACCATGTTCCAATCTTTGTCAAGACACCATTTCAGCATATGAATTATCCACATATCTTAGAAATCTGTAGAAGAAATTTCATGAAAACTGAGGACCGGTAACATTTTGGTTAAACAGACTGAATACTGATGGTCCTGATTCAGCAAAATGTAGTATTATACTATAACTATGTTTTTGTCATGCTGTGTAATAATACTTTACTATTGCTTTAATGTGGTAAACAATGGTATAGTATGGTTTCCACTGACCGTTCCAAGGCGGTTCTTCTGTGGCAGTTTATTTATGTTGTTGTTTGTTACTTACTGTGTGTATCAATTGTGTCTTTTTATTTTGGATGGCCTTTTGGCCATTTTGTGGGAAAGTAACTGTCCTTATGGCCTTCCTTTGTTTAGGTTTCCATTATGGTCTGGTCGCTTCATGTTTGTATTTCTTTCCCTTTGGTGTATTTGATGGTAGGAGTAAGTTAACTGTATCGATTCCTGATCTTTGTTTTACTTCTACTTTGTGTAAGTAGTTCGTAACATAATTATAAGTATTATTTCAAAACTTCCAGTTCACTAAAATTGGCAATGGCCAAAACAAACTACTTTGTCTGCTAGAAGTATACCGCAAAGGCCTTGATGACAAACCTCATCAAATGTACCCATGGAATCCTGTGCATAGTTTTCTTTCTGTCTGCCTTGTCTATTTTTGACGTTGCTTCAGATTTTGTGAGATTTGTTATCAGATTAAGATAAATGGCTCTCATGTCTAACTTTTGTTTGTTTGTTTATCCCTGACTGTCCATTTAAACTGCAAAGGTTTTCTCTAGGGACAGTCAATAACACTTGAGAGTACTTTTAATGGACATATTTAGTGCCACTGAACGTTTGTCAGTATTTGTATCTGCACCAGACATCGGTGAATCTATCTTTTTTGTCGAACAAGAATTTCTTTAAAAAATCATTTTTATGTACAGGTAACAATGTGACTACAGTTTATGTTTAGTAAACACAAAAAAGAGGGCCCACAGTGCCCTGGTTCGCTCACCTGTGTGTCACTGTCTCGAGTACATTCTATTTTTAGCTATGGTGGCCATCTCGTTCATCAGCAGAGTGATTTTAGCTCATCTGGTAGGGAGTAACCTAGGCAACATTCCTGTGAAGTTTGAATCGAATTTGCCTTAGGGTTTAGGAGGGGTTCACGTTTGAATCAAATTTACAATATGTTTCTATTTTTAGCTTCGGTGGCCAATTTGTTCATCGGAGCGGGATTGTTTTAGCCTTTTTGGTAGAAGGTCATCTAGCAACATTACTTCGAAGTTTGAATGAAATTGGCCCAAGGCTAGAGGAGGAATTGTCGTTTGAAGATTTATTTTTAGCTCTTGCAGCCATCTTGTTAATTGGAGTGGAATGAGTTTTAATTATTTTGGTAGGGAGTCACCTAGGCAACATTCCTGTAAAGTTTTAGATCCAAATGGCCCAAAGGATTAGAAGGAGTTCGCATTTGAAGCAAATTTACAATGTTTTTCTATTTTTAGTTCTTGTGACTGTTTGTTAATCGTTACGCTATTTTCCTAGAGGGTCATCTACACAACATTCCAATGAAGTTTAGAAGCCTTCATGGTGATGTGGTCATGCTACTTGCCTTGTAAACCAGGGGGAGCAGGATCAATCTCAGGCTTCGCCAGACTTTCAGATTAGTCTTTAAACAGAGGTCCCATCACTGTATGACCTAAGCTGTTGGTGAGACTTAAACTCAAACACTCACTCCTATGAAGGACCCTATATGCCAAAATTTAAGGCTGTATCTTAAATGCTTCAAAAGTTATGACAAAGTAGGTCAAAGGTCAAGGTCATGGGTCAAAAGTTTTGAATGGTTGAGAAAACCTTGTCACAAGGAACATACATGCCAAATATGAAGGCTCTATCTTATATGGTTCAAAAGTAACGATAAAGTAGGTCACAGGTCAAGGTCACAGGTCAAATCTTAATATGAGTGGGAAGCCCTTGTCACAAGGAACCTACATGCCAAATAGGAAGGCTCTATCTCTAACGGTTCAAAAGTTATGACAAAATAACCTACTGAGCTACTTTTTGATTTGACAAGACCCATATTCGAACTTAACTGAGATATTGTCTAGATGAACATTCTGAGCAAGTTTTATGATGCTTTGACTAAAACTGTGGCCTCTTGGAGTGTTCAAAATGTTTTTTTCTATGATTTGACCTGCTGACCTACTTTCTGACCCGACATGACCCATATTCGAACTTGACCCAGATATTGTCAAGATGATCATTCTGAGCAAGTTAGATGATGATCGGACCAAAACTGTGGCCTTTAGTGTGGCCACAAGGTTATTCAACAATCTGACCTACTGACCTACTTACTGACCAAATATGAGCCATATTCGAAATTAACTGAGATATTGTCAAGACTATCATTCTGAGCAAATTTGATGAAGATTGGACCAAAACTGTGGCCTCTAATGTGTTCACAATGTTTTTCTGTGATTTGACCTACTGACCTACTTTTTGACCCGCATGACCCATATTCGAACGTGACCAAGATATTATCAAGATGATCATTCTTAGCAAATTTGATGATGATTGGACCAAAACTGTGGCCTCTAGTGTGTTCACAAAGTTTTTCACTGATTTGAACTACTGACCTACTTTTTGAACATGACCCATATATGAACTTGACTCAGATATTGTCAAGCTGATCATTCTGGTTAAGTTTGATGATGATCGGACCAAAACTGTGGCCTCTAGTGTGTTCACAAGGTTTTTCTATGATTTGACCTACTGACCTACTTTTTGACCCAACATGACCCGTATTCAAACTTGACCGAGATATTGGCAAGATGATCATTCTGGGCAAGTTTGATAATGATTTGACCAAAACTGGCCGCTAGTGTATTTACAAGGTTTTTCTATGATTTGACCTACTGACCTACTTTGTGACCTGACATGACCCATTTTCGAACATGACCAACATATTATCAAGATGATCATTCTGGGCAAGTTTGATGATGATTGGACATAAATTGTGGCCTCTAGTGTGCTCAGGTCTTTCTATGATTTGACCGACTGACCTACTTTTTGAACCGAAAACACCCATATTCGAACTTGACTGAGATATTGTCAAGATGATCATTTTAGGCAAGTTTGATGATGATCGGACCAAAACTGTGGCCTCTAGTGTCTTCACAAGGTTTTTTTCTGATTTGACCTACTGACCTACTTTTTGACCCGACATGACCCATATTCAAACTTGACCGAGATATTTTGTGGTGGTACAAATTGTGTGCAAGTTCAGTTAAAATCAAATTATAAATGAAACAGCTATCATGCAGACAAGATCAGGGGCCATAACTCTGTAACACATGATCGGATATGGCTGGTTCAAGAAAGGCACCCAGATCTCGTGGTGATACAAGTTGTGTGCAAGTCTGGTTAAAATCAAATCATAAATGAAGATGATATCGTGCAGACAAGACCAAAATAGGCAATTTTTGCCCTTTCAGGGGCCATAACTCCGTTAAACATGATGGGATATGGATGGTTCAAGAAAGGAACCAAGATCTCATGGTGGTATAAGTTGTGTGCAAGTTTAGTTAAAATCAAATCATAAATAAAGATGCTATCCTGCGGACAAGACCAAAATAGGCAATTTTTGTCCTTTCTGGGGCCGTAACTCCGTCACACATGATGGGATATGGTTGGTTCAAGAAAGGAACCCAGATCTCATGGTGGTACAAATTGTGTGCAAGTCTGGTTAAAATCAAATCATAAATGAAGATGCTATCGTGCGGACAAGACCAAAATAGGCAATTTATGCCCCTTTCAGGGGCCGTAACTCCGTAACACATGATGGGATATGGATGGTTCAAGAAAGGAACCCAGATCTCATGGTGGTACAAGTTGTGTGCAAGTCTTGTTAAAATCAAATCATAAATGAAGATGCTATCGTGTGGACAAGAAATTGTTTACGCACGCACAAACGCACGGACGGACGCACCGACGACTGACGACGGACAAAATGTGACCACAAAAGCTCACCTTGTCACTACGTGACAAGTGAGCTAAAAAATGTGGACTTCCTGTCCAAATCTCACCTTATAAACTTTGGTGTAAATTGGATAAATGCCTGAAAAATAACTAACAGAATTTCAACAAGACCTGTCCCCGGACAGGGTAGCTCACCAGAAGTCGTGCTTTGACTATTCGCGCAAAGTCAAATTTTCAGGCCCATAACAGAAACAAAGTCACAAAGAAAGAATCCAGTGCTATATCAATATTTGGGGCTCACGTATGATTCAAGGTTGCCTCATTAGTATCACTTTTAATTCCATTTAACCCTTAGACATGAATCAACAAATCAAAACATGCCAAATATAAAGGCTCTATCTCAAATGGTCAAGAAGTTTTTAAAAAGTAGGTCACAGGACCGGGGTCAAGGTCACAGGTCAAAATTTTATAAAAGAATGGGAAGGCAATGTCACAAGCAACCTACATACCAAGTAAGAAAGCTAAAACAGTTAGAACGTAATGATAAAGTAGGTCGTAGGTCAAGGGTCAAAGTCACAGATCGAACTTTTTTTGCATGAGTGGGAAGGCAATGTGACAAGGAACCTACATGCCAAATATGAAGACTATGTCAAATGGTTAAATATTTATGATAAAGTAGGTCAAAGGTCCAGGGTCAAGGTGACAGGTCAAAGTTTTTTGTATGATTGGTAAGGCGATGTCACAAGGAAACTACATGCCAAATATGAAGGCTCTATCTCAAATGGTTAAAAAGATATGAAAAAGTAGGTAAAAGGTCCATGGTCAAGGTCACAGGTCAAAATTTTTTATATGATTGGAAACGCAATGTCACAAGGAACTCACCTGCCAAATATGACCTTGAGGCCATGACCCGCTCGAGATATCATATGCAGCATTTGTGTGAAGTTATATTAAAATCTGTTGAAAAATGTAGGCGCTAGAGCGATAACAAAGTTTTTCTAAAAGTAGCCACAGTGACCTTGAACTTGAGGCCCTGACCCGCTCGAGATATTATCATGAGCAACATTTGTGTGAAGTTCTATTAAAATCTGTTGAAAAATGTAGGAACTTATATGCCAAATATGAAGGCTCTACCTCAAATGGTTACGAAGTTATGATAAAGTAGGTCAAAGGTCAAGGTCAAAGGCAAAATTTTTTGAATGAGTGGAAAGGTGATGTCACAAGGAGCTTACATGCCAAATATGAAGGCTCTATCTCAAATGGTTACAAAGTTATGATAAAGTAGGTCAAAGGTCAAGGTCACAGGTAAAATGTTTTGTATTGAATGTTAAGGCCATGTAACAAGGAACCTACATGCCAAATATGAAGGCTCTACCTCAAATGATTAGAAAGTAATGAAAAGTAGGTCAAAAGGTCAAAGGTCAAGGTCACAGATAAAGACAATTTGTATGAGTGGTAAGGCAATGGCACAAGGAACCTACATGCCAAATATGAAGGCTCTATCTCAAATGGTAAGAAAGTTATGACAAAGTAAGTCAAAGGTCAAGGTCACAGATAATTTTTTGTATGAGTGGTAAGGCAATGTCACAAGGAAACTACATGCCAAATATAAAGTATCTATCTCAAATAGTTAAAAAAATATGAAAAAGTAGGTCAAAAGTCCAGGGTCAAGGTCACAGGTCAAATTTTTTTGTATGAGTGGAAAGGGAATGTCACAAGGAACATACATGCCAAATATGAAGGCTCTATCTCAAATGGTTAAAACGTTATGATAAGTAGGTCAAAAGGTCAAGGGTCAAGGTCACAGGTCAATTTTTTTCTGTACGAGTTGGAAGACAATGTCACAAGGAACATACATGCCAAATATAAAGGCTCTATCTCAAACGGTTCAAAAGTTATGATAAAACAAAAACAAGAGGCCCATGGGCCACTATGCTCACCTGAGCTCAGATGGGCACTGCCCAATGGCAGCCATGTATTTTAACATGATATCATTTTAATCTACCAAATGAACCCCCATGTCCAAATGAGCACCTATGTGGACTCAGTATCTGAAACATTAGGCCTTCTATGAAGTAGAGGGGGTGGGGCATGGACCCAATGGAGCCCTGGTTGGTATCGCTAAATGCGTCTTATCCTAAGGAACAAGAATATATATAGCTTAGCAGTGGGGATCTGTAAGGCCTCTTCAGTGGTGGAGGGGTTGGGGCATGCCCTGTTGATCCCAGGAAAGCCCAAGATTGTTGTCCCTAAATGTGTCTTATCATAAGGACCAAGTATATATGGTTTAGGGGTGGGAATCTGAACGGTTTCTGAGATTTGAGGCCCTTTTATGAAGTGAAAAGGATAGGAATCCGGACCCCCCCCCCCCCCCTACAGTAGGTGTGCTAATAATAAGGAACAAGAACATATATGATTATGGGGTGGGGATTTGAATGGTTTCAAAAATACAAAGCCTTTTATGAAGTGGAAGGGCGGGGCACATTGCCACAGCACAAAGAGACCCCCAGGTTTGTGTGATTGAACGATTCTTATCATAAGGAACAAGTATATGGTTTAGGGGTGGGGATCTGAACTATTTTTGAGATATATGACTTTTAATGAAGTAAAGTGATGGGGCATGGCCTGGGCATGCCCCGGGGACTCCCAAGCTGGTGTCACTGAATGCATCTTATCATAAGGACGATGAATATATATGGTTTAGGGTGGGGCTAAGAACAGTTTCTGACATATAAGGCCTTTTGTGAAGTGGAGGGGTGGGGTAAGGCCCCGGGAGATTCCCAGGTTGGTGTCAATGAATGTGTTTTATCATAAGGAACAAGAATATATTTGGTTTAGGGGTAGCCATCTGTAGGGTTTCCGAGATATTGTGAGATTATACAATGGAAGGGGTGGGGCATGGCCTCAGCACATCCCTGGGGACCCACAGGTTGGTGTCACTGAATGCGTCTTATCATAATGAACAGGAATATATATGGTTTAGGGGTGGGGATCTGAACAGTTTCTGAGATATATGGCCTTTTGTGAAGTGAAGGGGTGGGGCAAGGCCCCGGCGCATCACTGAGGCACCCCAGGTTGGTGTCAATGAATGTGTCTTAGCATAAGGATCAAGAATATATATGGTTTAGGGGCGAGGATCTGTAAGGTTTCCGAGATATTGGGCCTTTTATGAAATGGAGGGGGTGGGGCATGGCCCCGGCGCATCCCGGGGACTCTCAGATTGATGTCATTGAATGGGTCTTATCATAAGGAACAAGAATATATATGGTTTAGGGGTGGGGATCTGAATGGTTTCAAAGATATTGGGCCTTTTATTAAGTGGAGGGGGCGGGGAATGGCCTCTGCGCATCCCTGAGGACCCCCAGGTTGGTGTCACTGAATGCGTCTTATCAATAGGAACAAGAATATATATGGTTTAGGGGTCGGGATCTGAATGGTTTCTGTGATGTATGGCCTTTTTTGAAGTGGAGGGGGTGGGGCATGGCCCCGGCACAACCTGGGAGACCCTCAGGTTGGCATAAAAGCATATGGCTGAGAGAAGTTTACTCAAGAAACATTTCTATAAAAATTTGTCAAAATATCTGCAATGACTTGGCAGTAAATGGCACTTTTCAATTTTCCCCATTATAAGTCAATGGAAATTCTAAGTTGCCATAGCAACCAAACTAATCATCCGATTTTCATAAAAAACACAAACTCTCAATCCCCCAGCCCAAGGATGCTACAGATAAAATTTGGGCCCAATCGGCCCAGTGGCTTCAGAGAAGAAGATGTTTAAAGGTGTTGACGTCACCAGACGCAGACGCAGACGCAGACGACGGACAACTGCCTATCCTATAAGCTCCCCCGGAGCCTTCGGCTCTGGTGAGCTAAAAATACCATAATTACCATAATAATTCAAAGTATGTGGCTTTGACCCCATGGCTACGGTCATGGTTACAGGTCGAATTTTTTTGTATGTGTGGGAAGGTAATGTCACAAGGAACCCACATGCTAAATATGAAGGCTCTATCTGAAACGGCTCCAAAGTTATGATAAAACAAAGAAATTACCATAATTACCATAAAATTCAAAGTATGTGGCCTTGACCCAAGGTTACGGTCATGAGAGCTGATGCTGCTGCATAACAATTGAGATAAAGTATAAACTAAATCCATCTGAAGGTAAAGTAGTAATGAACTCCTAAAAACTTTAACACAAAAACTTGAAAATTAGAATTCTACCCCAAGGTCACGGATATGGCTGCTGATATTGCAAATAAAAACTTTAGACCAGTATCTAATAATATGATTTTATCGAAAACTTATCTCAAACTATTGCATACTGTGGTTTGTGACACAGCCATGTCACATCACGAAAGCATGCCTATATATTTGTGACCCCATGAATCCCACTTTTGTTTAGCAAAGCTTGGGTTTGCGGCGGTAAACTTTGTTTTTCCTTGTTCCTGTTCTTGGGCTCGGGTTGTGGGTACTCGTTGGGCCGCCTTGCCGATGCGGTTCTGGCGGGTGCCCTCGATCTGGGTTTGGGCGGGGATGGTGAGAATATCCGAATTCTTGTCCGAAAATTTTCGTTTTAATGAAGTATATATTTCCAATATATACGTATAGGCGTGTTCTCGTGATGAGATAATATAGCTTTGTATATTTTGTATATATCCATGCATTTATAGACTTAGATCTTTTAAGTGCGTGTCTCGTAAGCTGGTTATCCAGCTGAGTGTCTTAATTGAAAATCTGATTTTTACTGTGTATATTTATCTGTTGTACAGACATGTGACACGTTAATAAAATACTACTACTACTACTACTACTCTATCATCATACCATATATAAACTCAATCATTGTAGGCATAAAAAAGAAATGAGCTTCTAAAAACTTTAACGCAAAAAAATTGTGGACGCCGACGCCGGGGGTAGTAGAATAGCTTACCGGAACAAAAGTTCTGGTGAGCTAAAAACAATGAATTCATATGACTGTAAAATAACAATGTGGCTACTTGATCATGCACATAGCACACTTCTTGTCCGAATCTCAGACGAATATCTCTCAGCAGTTAGTAAAAAAAAAATACAAGAACACTTAATATTAAGAACAATTACTATGCCAATATAGTTAAAGCGAAATAAATTCAGATTGAGCCACAATAATAAGACGCAGTCCACCCAAACAATTCGAAGACACTCAGTGCCTCAAAAAGGATGTGAAAACACACAAAAGACATGTACAGTAAAAGAGCAAAAGAACAACAAGCTCAGCACCTTCTTGTACAAGTGTAAAAAGATTCAAAATAAAATATTTAATGAATAACTGAATTATGTGTTACATGTACATAAGCGTAAAATAGAATAGGAGGCAATGATCAGGAATCGATACAATTAACCCACAGCTCCCATCAGAGACACTAAAGGGAAAGAAACACAAACATGAAACAACAGACCCTTTTAATGGAAACATCAATAGCGGAAAGCCAAAAGGACAGTTGCTTTCCCACAAAATGGCCAATAGGCTATCACGTGGCCACAATCCTCGCCCTTACTTCCATCGCGATTAAGACAAATAATTTGTTTAGTCCGCATGAAGGCCTCCTAACTCTTCAGTGCAACATCTCCGTGAACACAAAAATCAAACAACCACAGAGATGAAACAACGGTGAGGACTAGACAGCACGAAACCACTGAAATGCTAGAGTAAAAGAAAACCAACAGTTAGACTCCGATGGGCCCGACCAGAGACAGAGCATCAGTTACCAACCACCATAAGCCTTTATGCTGGAACCGTCATAGAATCTGAGGCCTGACCGTCCGGCGTGCAATTAAAGAGGGAAGCAAAGTTGTCAACAGTGATTGAGTTAACTACCATGCATGCAGTCTGTCGTATAACATTTATGTTGTACCTGCTAAACTGCTAAGCCTGCCTGCTAAACAGTTTTCAGTCAATACACTATGATGCACTTTCCATCCAAACACTCCAATTATCTTTCTGAGCTGAAGGGTAAATTATTCAGAAATCTATTTATTAAACCAGTACTTCAGCTGAAGTGCACGACCCGCCGGATGCTTTTAGCTTTACCATATATGGGTATGGCAGCCATTTTGGTCATGTGACCTGGACCTAAAATGGTTCCCCAATAAATGCTCTTTATCGTAAGGAGCAAAAATATATCTTATTCTTTAGTACTGTATTCTGAATCGTTTGCAGGATAAATGCATTCTTACTTTTCCAATACAAAAGCATATGTGTCAAAGTTTGACCTAGGCACAAAGAATGTCAAGGTCAACCCAGGGTCACCGTTTTAGCAATTTATGATGGGCCTACGTCCCAGATGCTATTTATCAAGTTTCGTGGAAATCTGCCCAGTGGTTCTGGAGAAGACTATTTTATGAAGGGTTTTTACCATATATGGCTTGGCAGCCATTTTGGTCATTAGACCTGAACCCCATGAGCAAAGTTTGGTTTTACCAATCCCATAGAGGCTCCATCTGAAATTTGACTTCAATCGGCCCAACAGTTTCCGAGGAGAAGCAGTTAAAAAAAAATTCACATTTTTCGCCTCGGCGAGGCTATTCTAAATGGAATAAAATATTTGGCAAGTTCATTGGTTAGATCTCATTGATATCTATCAGTATGCCAAAAATTGTTTAAATATTCCAATCGGTTAAGTCACTGTCACCAATTTTCACAAACGGGTTACGGACTGACAGACATACAGAATCACAGAATGACACGGTGGTTTTAGGGCACTCTTAGAAAATCAACAGACTTCAGTCGGTCGCTTTTTCTGCGGGTCCTGCAATTGCATATATATCTTATACTTTAGTACTGTATTCTGAATCGTTTGAAGGATAAAATGCATTCTCACTTTTCCAATACAAAAGCATATGTGTCAAAGTTTGACCTAGGCACAAAGAAGGTCAAGGTCAACCCAGGGTCACCGTTTTAGCAATTTATGATGGGCCTACGTCCCAGATGCTATTTATCAAGTTTCGTTGAAATCTGCCCAGTGGTTCTGTAAAAGACTATTTATGATGGGCCTACGTCCTAGATGCTATTTATCAAGTTTCGTGGAAATCTGCCCAGTGGTTCTGGAGAAGACTATTTTTGAAGGGTTTTTGACCATATATCGCTTGGCGGCCATTTTGGTCAAGTGACCTGGACCCCATGAGCAAATTTTGGTTTCCCCAATCCAATAGAGGATCCATATGAAATTTGACTTCAATCGGCCCAACTGTTTCCGAGGAGAAGCAGTTCGAAAATTTTCACATTTTTCGCCTCGGCGAGGCTATACTAAATGGAATGTAATATTTCGCAAGTTCATTGGTTAGATCTCATTGACATCTATCAGTTTGCCAAAAATTGTTTAAATATTCCAAGCGGTTAAGTCAATATCACCAATTTTCACAAACGTGTTACGGACTGACAGACTGACAGAATGACCCGGTGATTTTAGGGCACTCTTAGAAAATCAACCGACTTCAGTCGGTCGCTTTTTCTGCGGGTCGTGCAATGAACTATAAAGCAAGTAAGAACAGTGCTAAAAAGACCAATTGACTTGCAATTCCAAGGCAGTTCTTCTGTCGTGGTTTATTTTTGTTATCGTTTGTCTTTGGGTGTTTGTGTCGCTTATGTTGTTTTATTTTGGATAGCCTATTGGCCATTTTGAGGGAAAGTAACTGTCCTTTTGGCTTTCCGCTATTAATGTTTCCATTAGGGTCTGGTGTTTCAGGTTTGTGTTTCTTTCCCTTTGGTGTCTCTGATGGGAGATGTGGGTTGATTGTATCGATTCCTGATCATTGCCTCCACTTCTATTTTGCATTCAGTGGAAATGTTCATTTAGTGAGTGAAAGTTTTACAACCAGAAAAAAATACTAAAAAGCTCCTTACCGATAGATAAACTACACATAAATGGTGACAAAAGTTAAAACAGAAAATATAAGACACTATAGAAACGTCAAATATTACTATACCAATGCAGAAAAGAAACTTTTTCAAGCATGCATACAACAGGGAAGGAAACTGTTGCTCTCCCCTCTATAGCAAAGTTCGTCTAGGTCATGGAACAGCTTTGGTTTAGCTGATACAATATTCTGTGTCACATTCATCTATGCTATCTTTTGCAACAGAGAACAAAAACTCAATATCTGTGTCAGCTTCAATCCTGGGAAAACTGACCAATAATAATTACTATACATTTTGTTTTTTATGTGTGTAAGGATTAGAAATCTAGTGTACATAAAGTCAGTATATTTAAGGCTAAATCTGGCCATGAATATATGAACAGTACAGCCATGTGACTACGTGTACAAGTAACAACCAACTACTGACTATTTCATCTTTGCACATCATCTCAGTATGGCAATGGAAATAATGGATCTCCTTGCCTTACACCTACTTAAGTACATGTAGCATGACTTCCGTAAAGTAATTAAACAAAGTTGCACATGTTCACAATAATTTTGCTGTTCAGAATAAAAGCAAAGTAGATTTTGTTTGGCCTAATTTGTTTATTAGAGTATCTTTTGGTTTGGTGTGGTCTACTATCTACTATTTGGAAAGCCCCCGCCCATAGGGGCTTGAAGAAATATATGGGCTGCATGATGCTTCCACGCAGAGCTGAATCCGGCCCGCACACTAGTACTGGTAAACCGCTTAGAGAATCTAAGCCTGTCCAGGAACCGCGGTGCGAGGCGGACCGTCCATGCTAATAAACCCTATTGGTTTCATTGGGCGACAGGGCTTGAGATGTCATTTCATCTCAATGTCGGGTAAAAGTCCCACAAAATTGGAAGCAACGTCTCCAAAATGACCTTTACAGTGTTGATGGGGACGTTAAACCTCAAATCAAACAAAACAAAATCTACTATTTGGATAGACCTCAGTGCATAAATGGAAGACAAATACTATGACATTTTAATGGTTTCTAGGCTAGGTCACTCAAGATATATTTATTCTGATCTGTAGAAACTCATTTTATTAGTTAAGAGTTTGGAATTTTGAAAGCTATGTCTTTCTGTAAGTGATGTTTGATTTCACCAAAATAGTTAATTTTTCCAAAATGACCTACATGCATTAAAGGTGAAAACTTACAGTGTTACCGGTTTTGAATTTTCACGAAATTCGGCATAGCTACAGAAGATACATAGGCATAGCTACAGAAGATACATAGGCATAGCTACAGAAGATACATAGGCATAGCTACAGAAGATACATAGGCATAGCTACAGAAGATACATAGGCATAGCTACAGAAGATACATAGGCATAGCTACAGAAGATACATAGGCATAGCTACAGAAGATACATAGGCATAGCTACAGAAGATATATATGGCTAGATTTCCTGGTAATATGATATCTGACAAAGACTAGAACATATTTATCTTAGGAATTGAATTTGGATAATGTTTTGAAATTTTGATTAAAAAGTGACATTTTTGATAATTATTTTATCAGAATATGTACACTTTAATTATTTCAAAAGGTTTAGTGGTAACAAAAGAATGCCTATCGAGTTCTGCATTCAATCCAGTTCACAAATCTTGAAACTAAATAAAACTTCAAATTTAAGACATACTTATTTAAAGACAGACCCTAGCTCATGGAGGGAGTCAATCAGGGGTTGCCTCCTGAGTCCTACTTTTATTTATATAATTCAATAAATACATCTTCATAGGTTGTATATGCTGAGTAATTTAATATACTAAGTTTCAAGAAAAAAAATGCGTGGACACAGATGAAAGATGCCCTTTGTATGTTTCCTGAAAATATCTAAAACACTATTAGAGTTATGGAGCGGACACGAAAGAGGTGCTGACGGATGGAGAAAACCCCACCACAAAAAGTGACATAATGACATCCAAATATAACATAACTCCACCTGCCTTTTTTGTGACAGAGAAATATCAGTACTACAGTACTTCGTTGCCATTACACCTCCTGGCCTGGTTCTATGTGTAACCTTCGGTGGCTCCTACTACCCCTGTCCTGAACAAATTATCATGGTCCCAGAGGTGTTTCGAGCCACTGAAATTCCACAGTTTATCAAATCTGGTACACCAAAACCTCTTTATAACACTATTAATGGGGTCCAAAGCAAAAACCATGTTAGTTAAACAACATGTTATATCCAAACAAAAATGTAAAGATTATATGAAAAATGACCATATATGGTCATTTTTCTGTATAATATATATATTTTTTATCCATCTTGAAACTGTGTTATATCCAAAACCGTGTTATAACGAACAGTGTTATAACGAGGTTGCAGTGTATAACCAACACTTTCTCAAAACCCGGCTATACTCAGACTGCATAGATGCCAAAACATTTTTATCTACGAGGACTGTTCAAATATGAATGCAAGTAGAACGTTTTCTCATGCACTAATGCGAAAATCACCTGGAAATAAATATCACAGCGTAGAAAAACAATTTACATATACATTCATACCAAACCTGTTAAAATCCGTCCACTTTAGCCATGTATATCGTTCGATAAACACTGTCTACTCTTGTATACTAAAACAAAACATGGTTGGAAGAAGGTCAGAGTTCGCCGTTGAAATACGGTCCTATATTAAGAATCATTGTATTCTTGGTATACGGTGCAAAGACATTTTTGATGAAATATGTTCGGTTTATGGGCATAATGAAATGTCTTTTCCGACAGTTTTTCGTTTGGTGTAAGAAATTCAGCTGTGCACTAGGCTCAACAGAAGATGCACCACATGATCTTCGGCCGAAAAGAGCAACATCTGCCAAGATGGTTGCTAGAGTGAAAGAAGTAGTTGCTACCGATGCACAATACACCACAAGGCAAATAGCTAGTATTGTTGGCATCTCATTAGGAGCAGCTCATACAATTCTGAAACGGGATTTGAAAATGAGAAAGATCTGTGCTAGATGGATTCCCTACCTGTTGACAGATGAGCAGAAAAAGACACGCGTTCAGTGCGCCAAGAAGTTGCTTAAAAAGTTTCCAAATTACAATGCACGGTCTTTCGCTAATGTCGTCACAGGTGACGAGACATGGGTTCACTTTTTTGAGCCAAAACAAAATAGGGGCAAGAAAGTATTGCAAAAGACCATGCATTGCAAAGCCAACCATGAGCGTCAAGAAGGTAATGTATGCCATATTCTTTTCAAATCAGGGCCCTGCTATTCAGGTTGCTGTGCCTAATAGCAAATCTGTAAATGCGACGTTTTACATGATAAAGTTCTTCGAAAATTGAAGAAATATTTCAAAGAACAAAGACCCGCAACTGGTTTGGCCAATGTCAGATTGCTTTATGACAATGACATCGCATAAGGCGTTCATTGTGCAAGACTATCTGAAGCAAGAAAAGGTTGTTGAATTCCCTCACCCCCAGTATTCCCCTTACCTTGCCCCGTGTGACTTTTTTTTTTGTTCCCGCGGCTGAAAAAATACCTTTCTGGTCGAAAAGTTGTACAGCGCAAACACCTCGGTTCTGCAATATGCCAGTGCCTTCATAGTATACCTCGAAAAGACCAACAAAATGCATTCAATGATTGGATCAGAAGACTGAAAGTTTGTATATCTGTTAAAGGGGAATACTTTGAGGGGACAAAATAAATTTTTTCATCGGAATCTATCACGGAATCTTTTATTTGTGCTTAGTTGCATTCATATTTGAACAGTCCTCGTATGAGCATGTTCCCAAAAGAGAAATATTCTGAGTGGCTGAGTATCTAAATCCATCCACCTCTATTTCTATTTTCTTACATTTGAGAAGCTGTTTTGGTATACTGGTCCTTCAAATCAGCAATATCTGTGTTGTGAAACTTCTTGGTGAATTTGCTGAAAAGATAATCTGGTGTGCTATTATTCAAGCTTGCACATGACAAATTCACAGCATATGAGCTGAAGGTAATATTGATACCATCTGCATGGGCAAAATCCCGTTATATGCTTGTTTGAGAGGAACATTAGATTCTGGGGTTTGGAAAAGAAATGTGGGGACATGTTTGGTGCACAGCTTAGTGGAAGCAATGCAGATTGTGATATGCCAAGTTCTGCAATGGAAGGTCAGGTGGTTTTTCTCAGGGTACTCCAGTTTTTGCCCCCCTCTGTTACACAATCTGCTTGAAATAAGTGAAATACTCTTGAAAGGACGATACAACCAAAAACAAAAGAGTTATTGGCCCTTGGTCAATATTCTGCTTCTACATCTTCCTTACCTTAGAGACCAAGTGTAGTATAAGTTTCACTCACATAACAGTTATTAAGCAAAATTCATTTTAAAATTTGAGAACATATACATGTCACCTTTGCCTCACCCAACTACCCCAGCCATTTGAAAGACAGTGCAGTCTTAGGATGCTTCAATGACTTTTTCAAGGAACTGTAGCCTCAAACAAACACCCACCCCAATTCCCAGCTAAGTTAATGCTTCTAATAAACACCCCAGTGTTTAAAAGAATTTTAAGGTAAATACCAACTTTCAGCTTGATTTGATGACTAATAGAAGTGGAGGCAATGATCAGGAATCAATACAAACAACCTAAAGCTCCCATCAGAGACACCAAAGGGAAAGAAACACAAACATGAAACAACATACCCTAATGGAAACATCAATAGCAGAAAGCCAAAAGGACAGTTACTTTCCCACAAAATGGCCAATAGGCTATCCAAAATAAAACTAGAGCTGCCGCCTAACGGGCGCCAATTATACCCCCGCTACCGACAATTTTTTAGACAAACCGTAACAAAAATAACAAGAGGGCCATGATGGCCCTGGATCGCTCACCTGATCCATAGAGTAACAAGTGGGACCCGGGGAGGGCCATTATTAACCCCAGGGCTATAATGTGCATAATGTTCAGAGACGTCTAAAAAGGTGAAGCTTCATACCAAATATCAACAAAGGCTATAATTTGAACAATCTTGGCATAGGTCCACTAGATATGCTACATACCAAATATCAAAGACCTGGGCCTAACGGTTTCAGAGCAAAAGATTTTTATTAAAGATATTCCCTACATAAGCCTATGAAAAACCAAATGGCTCTGGGGCGGAGGCATTTTTGGCCTCAGAGCTATAATTTAAACCATCTTGATAGAGGTCCACTAGAGGAAGCTTCACACCAAATATCAAAGACCATGGCCTTGCGGTTTCAGAAGAAGATTTTTAAGGAATATCTCTATATAAGTCTATGTAAAACCAAAGGGCCCCAGGTCGGGGGCAGTTTTGGCCCTAGCACTATAATTTGAACAATCTTGGTAGGGGTCCACTAGATGAAGCTTCATACCAAATAGCAAAGACCTGGCCCTTGGGGTTTCCGAGAAGAAGATTTTTAAAGATTTTCCCCATATAAGCCCATGTAAACCATAGGGCCCCGGGGCGGTGGCATTTTTAGCCCAAGCACTATAATTTGAACAATCTTGGTAGGAGTCCACTAGATGAAGCTTCATACCAAATAGCAAAGACCTGGGCCTTGCGGTTTCAGAGAAGAAGATTTTTAAAGATTTTCCCTATATAAGCCCATTTAAAACCAAAGGGCCCCGGAGTGGGGGGAGGGGGGAGGGGGGGGGGGGAGAAGGACCATGGCCTTGTGGGATGAAGCTTCATACCAAATATCAAAGACATGGGCCTTACGGTTTCAGAAAAGAAAATTTTTAAAGATTTTCCCTATATAAGCCCATGTAAAACCAAAGGGCCCCTGAGCGGGGGAATATTTGACCCCAGCACTATAATTTGAACAATCTTGGTAGGGGTCCCCTAGATGAAGCTCCATACCAAAAATCAAAGACCTGGGCCTTACGGTTTCAGAGAAGAAGATTTTTAAAGTTCTTCACTATATAAGCCCATGTAAAACCAAAGGGCCCTGGAGCGGGGGCATTTTTGGCCCCAGCACTATAATTTGAACAATCTTGGTAGGGGTCCACTAGATGAAGCTTCATACCAAATATCAAAGACCTGGGTCTTGCGGTTTCAGAGAAGAAGATTTTTAAAATTTTCCCTATATAAGCCCATGTAAAACCAAAGGGCCCCGGAGCGGGGGCATTTTTGGCCCCAGCACTATAATTTGAACAATCTTGGTAGGGGTCCTCTAGATGAAGCTTCATACCAAATATCAAAGACCTGGGCCTTACGGTTTCAGAGAAGAAGATTTTTGAAGATTTTCCCTATATAAGCCCATGTAAAACCAAAGGGCCCCAGGGCAGGGGCATTTTTGGCCCCAGCACTATAATTTGAACAATCTTGGTAGGGGTCCACTAGATGAAGCTTCATACCAAATATCAAAGACCTGGGCCTTACGGTTTCAGAGAAGAAGATTTTTAAAGATTTTCCCTATATAAGCCCATGTAAAACCACAGGGCCCCAGAGCGGGGGCATTTTTGGCCCCAGCACTATAATTTGAACAATCTTGGTAGGGGTCCACTAGATGAAGTTACAGACCAAATATCAAAGACCTGGGCCTTACGGCTTCAGAGAAGAAGATTTTTAAAGATTTTCCCTATATACGCCCATGTAAATCCAAAGGGCCCCGGAGCGGGGGCATTTTTGGCCCCAGCACTATAATTTGAACAATCTTGGTAGGGGTCCACTAGATGAAGCTTCAGACCAAATATCAAAGACCTGGGCCTTGTGGTTTCAGAGAAGAAGATTTTTTAAGTTTTTGGTGAAAAAAATCTATTTTTGACCCCAAAAACCTAGATGTGCAACGGACCGGAACCATTTGAACAACTTTGAAAGGGGACCACCTAAGGATCATTCCTGTGAAGTTTGGTCAAAATCCGATCAGTGGTTTAGGAGGAGATGTCGTTTAAAGAAATTGTTTACGGACGCACGCACGGACGCACGGACGGACGGACGACGGACGACGGACGAAAAGTGATCCCAAAAGCTCACCTCGTCACTACGTGACGGTGAGCTAAAAATTGGCCCTTCATAAAATATAAGGTGCACCACATCAAAGTCTTACATATTACTATTACACCAGGTTTCAGCTCAATTGCAAGAAAACTGTTGAAAAATCTATCTGGAAATGAAAACTATAGTGATTGACAGGGGAATGCCAGACTCAACTAGAGCTGTCAGTGAAACTGACTAGGGCCCGGCAGCGCTATCAGAAATTTGTGGACAGACAGATGGATGAACAGACAGACAGACGGACGGACGGACGGACAGAGTGATTACTATAGGGCACCCACACTTTCAGTGCGGGGCCCTAATAAGAAAGTTATGGAGGATAAAAAAAAAATTGTGGACGGACAGACGGACGCACGTTCTTACAGATGGACATTTGTTGGGTACAGTGTTAATTTTTCACCTATAAGTACCCAACAATCAGCTAAAATTTGCACAAGTACCCAACATGTCCCATCAAATTTGTTGGCTACTTTTTCGGACACTAACGGAATAAACGGCAAGTACCCAACTTATCTCTACCCAACATGTGCCCACGGATGAGCTCGGACAAGACAGACGGACGGACAGAGTGATTACTATAGGGCACCAGTGCGGGGCCCTAATAAGAAAGTTATGGGGGATAAAAAAAAAATTGTGGACGGACAGACGGACGGACAGAGTGATTACTATAGGGCACCCACACTCGCGTGTCCTGGGTCTTGCGCGTGACACACTGTCACATTATGGTTAATATTTCTGCTAAGTAATATTTAAATCCATCCAGGTATAAGAAAGTTATAGATTGGACACAATAAAAAAGACGCTTTTTTGACCTTTTATCTCTAAGTATGACCTTGACCTTTGAGGTACGGCTGTGGGTCTTGCGTGTGACACTTCGTCACATTATGGTTAACATTTCTGCCAAGTAATATTTAAATCCATCCAGGAATAATAACAAAGTTATTAATTGGACAAAGGAAAGACCCTTTTTTGACCTTTAACGTCTAAGTATGACCTTGACCTTTGAGGTACGGAGACTGTCACATTATGGTTAATATTTCTGCTAAGTAATATTTAAATCCATCCAGGTTTAAGAAAGTTATAGATTGGACACAATAAAAAAGACGCTTTTTTGACCTTTTATCTCTAAGTATGACCTTGACCTTTGGGGTACGGCTGTGGATCTTGCGTGTGACACTTCGTCACATTATGGTTAACATTTCTGCCAAGTAATATTTAAATCCATCCAGGAATAATAACAAAGTTATTAATTGGACACAGGAAAGACCCTTTTTTGACCTTTAACCTCTAAGTATGACCTTGACCTTTGAGGTACGGACCTGAGTCTTGCGCGCAACACTCCATCACATTATGGTTAACATTTCTGCCAAGTAATATTTAAATCCATCCAGGAATAAGAAAGTTATGGAGGAATAATAAAAAAAATTGTGGACGGACAGATGGACAGACAGACAGACAGACAGACGGACGGACAGAGTGATTACTATAGGGCACCCACACTCGCGTGTGACACTTCGTCACATTATGGTTAACATTTCTGCCAAGTAAAATTTAAATCCATCCAGGAATAATAACAAAGTTATTAATTGGACACAGGAAAGACCCTTTTTTGACCTTTAACCTCTAAGTATGACCTTGACCTTTGAGGTACCGCGTGTGACACTTCGTCACATTATGGTTAACATTTCTGCCAAGTAATATTTAAATCCATCCAGGAATAATAACAAAGTTATTAATTGGACACAGGAAAGACCCTTTTTTGACCTTTAACCTCTAAGTATGACCTTGACCTTTGAGGTACGGACCCGAGTCTTGCGCGCAACACTCCATCACATTATGGTTAACATTTCTTCTGCCAAGTAATATTTAAATCCATCCAGGAATAAGAAAGTTATGGAGGATAGAAAAATTTGTGGACAGACAGACCTTTAACCTCTAAGTATGACCTTGACCTTTGAGTTATGGACCTGAGTCTTGCGCGCAACACTCCATCACATTATGGTTATAATTTCTGCCAAGTAATATTTAAATCCATCCAGGAATAAGAAAGTTATGGAGGATAAAACAAGAGGGCCCAATGGCCCTATATCGCTCACCTGTGTACCAGAAAAAAAGTGTAGGAGACCACTTGACATTGCTACATACTAAATATCTGAACTCTGGACCTTATGGCTTTGGAGAAGAAGATTTTTGATTTTTTTTCCAGTATAAGTCCATAGGCAAATTTTGACCCAAAAGGCATGGCTGACAGGATTTATGTAGGCGACCATTTTATGTTGCTATATACTAAATATCTAAGGTCCGTACTTCATGGTTTTAGAGAAGAATATTTTTGAAGCTTTTTTTTTCCAGTATAAGTTTATTGGAGTTAAGAAGCCACAGGATTTGGCCAATTTGAACCCCAGGGGCAAGACTCAGGCAGGATTCATGTAGGCAACCACTCCACATTGCTACATGCTAAATACCAAAGCTCTGGACCTTATGGTTTCAGAGAAGAATATTTTTGAAGTTTTTTTTTTCCATTTTAAGCTTTTTTTTCATTTTAAGTCCATCCATGGTTGCTAATGGGCCATGGGCGTGGCCAATTCCGGCCCAAGGGGCATGATTGGCAGGATTTATGTAGGTGACCACTTGCCGTTGCTACATGGCAAATATCTAGGCCCTGGGTCCTGTGGTTTCAGAGAAGAAGATTTTTTAAGCTTTTTTCCATTAGGAGTCTATGGGAGCTAAGGGGCCCCAGGGCGCAGACCATTTGGACCCCAGGGGCATGATTGGCAGGATTTATGTAAGTGACCACTTGCCGTTGCTATATGCTAAATACTAAGCTCTGGGCCCTATGGTTTCAGAGAAGAAGATTTTTGAAGCTTTTTTCTATTAGGAGTCTATGGGAGCTAAAGGGCCCCAGAGCATAGACCATTTGGACCCCAGAGGCATGATTGGCAGGATTGATGACCATTTGCCGTTGCTACATGCTAAATATCTAAGCTCTGGGCCCTGTGGTTTCAGAAAGGAAGATTTTTGAAGCTTTTTTCCATTATGAGTCTATAGGAGCTAAGGGGTCCCAGGGCATGGTCCGTTTGGACCCCAGGGGCATGATTGGCAGGAATTATGTAGGTGACCACTTGCCATTGTTACAAGCTAAATATCTAAGCTCTGGGCCCTGTGGCTTCAGAGAAGAAGATTTTTGAAGCTTTTTTTTCCATTATGAGTCTATGGGAGCTAAGAGGGTCCCAGGGTTTGGCCCATTTGGATCCCAGGGGCATGATTGGCAGGATTTATATAGGTGAATAGTTGTCATTGCCACATGCTAAATATCTAAGCTCTGGGCCCTGTGGTTTCAGAGAAGAAGATTTTTGAAGCTTTTTTTTCCATAATGAGTCTATAGGAGCTTAGGGGCCCCGGGGCGTGGCCCATTTGGACACCAAGGGCATGATTGGCAGGATTTATGTAGGTGACTACTTGCCATTGCTACATGCTAAATATCTAAGCTCTGGGCCCTGTGGTTTCAGAGAAGAAGATTTTTTAAGCTTTTTTCCATTATGAGTCTATAGGAGCAAAGGGGCCCCGGGGTGTGGCCCATTTGGAACCCAGGGGCATGATTGGCAGGAATTATGCAGGTGACCACTTGCCGTTGCTACATGCTAAATATCTAAGCTCTGGGCCCTGTGGTTACAGGGAAGAAGATTTTTGAAGCTTTTTTTTCCATTATGAGTCTATGGGAGCTAAGGGGCACTGGGGCGTGGCCCATTTGGACCCGAGGGGCATGATTGGCAGGATTTATGTAGGTAACCACTTGCTGTTGTTACATGCTAAATATCTGAGCTCTGTGGTTTCAGAGAAGAAGCTTTTTTTCCATTATGAGTCTATAGGAGCTAAGGGGCCCCGGGGCGTGGCCCGTTTGGACCCCGGGGGCATGATTGGCAGAAATTATGTAGGTGACCACTTGCCGTTGCTACATGCTAAATATCTAAGCTCTGGGCCCTATGGTTTCAGAGAAGAAGATTTTTGAAGCTTTTTTCCATTATGAGTCTTTAGGAGCCAAGGGGCCCTGGGGTGTGGCCCATTTGGAACCCAAAGGCATGATTGGCAGGAATTATGTAGGTGACCACTTGCCGTTGCTACATGCTAAATATCTTAGCTCTGGGCCCTGTGGTTTCAGAGAAGAAGATTTTTGAAGCTTTTTTCCATTATGATTCTAAGGGAGCTATGGGGCCGCAGGGTGTGGCCCATTTGGACCCCAAGGGCATGATTGGCAGGATTTATGTAGGTGACCACTTGCCGTTGCTTCATGGTAAATATCTAAGCTCTGGGTCCTGTGGTTTCAGAGTAGAAGATTTTTTAAGCTTTTTTCCATTATGAGTCTATGGGAGCTAAGGGGCCGCAAGGCGTGGCCCATTTTGACCCCAAGGGCATGATTGGCAGGATTTATGTAGGTGACCACTTGCCGTTGCTACATGCTAAATATCTTAGCTCTGGGCCCTGTGGTTTCAGAGAAGAAGATTTTTGAAGCTTTTTTCCATTATGAGTCTATGGGAGCGAAAGGGCCCCGGGGCGTGGCCCATTTGGAACCCAGGGGCATGATTGGCAGGAATTATGTAGGTGACCACTTACCGTTGCTACATGCTAAATATCTAAGCTCTGGGCCCTGTGGTTTCAGAGAAGAAGATCTTTTAAATTTTTCCCATTATAAGTCTATAGGAGCTAAGGGGCCCCAAGGCGTGGTCCGTTTGGACCCCAGGGGCATGATTGGCAGGAATTATGTAGGTGACCACTTGCCGTTACTACAGGCTAAATATATAAGCTCTTGGCCCTGTGGTTTCAGAGAAGAAGATTTTTGAAGCTTTTTTTCAATTATGAGTCTATGGGAGTGAAGGGGCAACGGGGCGTGGCCCATTTGGAACCCAGGGGCATGATTGGCAGGAATTATGTAGGTGACCACTTGCCATTGATACATGCTAAATATCTAAGCTCTGGGCCCTGTGGTTTCACAGAAGAAGATTTTTGAAGCATTTTTCCATTATGAGTCTGTAGGAGCTAAGGGGCCCCGGGGCATGGTCCGTTTGGATCCCAGGGGCATGATTGGCAGGAATTATGTAGGTGACCACTTGCCATGCCTACATGCTAAATATATAAGCTCTGGGCCCTGTGGTTTCAGAGAAGAAGATTTTTGAAGCTTTTTTTCCATTATGAGTCTATGGGAGCTAAGGGGCCCCGGGGCGTGGCCCATTTTGAACCCAGGGGCATGATTGGCAGGAATTATGAAGGTGACCACTTGCCATTGCTACATGCTAAATATATAAGCTCTGGGCCCTGTGGTTTCAGAGAAGACTATTTTTGAAGCTTTCTTTCCATTATGAGTCTATGGGAGCGAAGGGGCCCCGGGGCGTGGCCCATTTTGAACCCAGGGGCATGAATGGCAGGAAATATGTAGGTGACCACTTGCCATTGCTACATGCTTAATATCTAAGCTCTGGGCCCTGTGGTTTCAGAGAAGAAGATTTTTGAAGCTTTTTTTCCATTATGAGACTATGGGAGGGAAGGGGCCCCGGGGCGTGGCCCATTTGGCACCAAGGGGCATGAATGGCAGGAATTATGTAGGTGACCACTTGCCATTGCTACATGCTAAATATCTAAGCTCTGGGCCCTGTGGTTTCAGAGAAGAAGATTTTTGAAGCTTTTTTTCCATTATGAGTCTATGGGAGCGAAGGGGCCCCGGGGCGTGGCCCATTTGGCACCCAGGGGCATGAATGGCAGGAATTATGTAGTTGACCACTTGCCCTTGCTACATGCTAAATATCTAAGCTCTGGGCCCTGTGGTTTCAGAGAAGAAGATTTTTAAAATTTTTCCCTTTATAAGTCTATGGGAGCTATATGTTGCCATGGCAACCAGAATTCCAATCTGATCGGCCCAAAAACCTTATGCAGCCTTTCCCCCTACCTGATGATGCTTCACATGAAATTTGATCAAGATTGGCCATGGGGTATTAGAGATATACTTATTTGAAATTGTTTACGGACGCACGGACGGACGGACGCACGCACGCACGCACGACGGACAAAAAGTGATCCCAAAAGCTCACCTCGTCACTACGTGACAGGTGAGCTAAAAATTTGTGGATGGACAGACAGATGGACAGACAGACAGACAGACAGACAGAGTGATTACTATAGGGCACCCACACTTTCAGTGCGGGGCCCTAATAACATAATGTGACTTTTTATTCAAAATAGGAGTAGAAAAAGACAATATTCATTCCGTGAAACTTACGCTCTTACTAAATCCTCTGGGTATAGAATAGTTCTGACAGGCTGGCCAGGAACATCTCTCTCATACTTTGGTTCTACTTTTGGTGGGAATGCTCTATACACATCATACCTGTCAAATATGACCATGAAGCATGACTAGAGTTAGTAAAATCAGAAGCAGCAGAAACCAGAAATTGTATTTGAAAAATTGTAAAACACCATGCCCCCAACCATATGCTTGCCCCTAAATGCTCAAATTTTCAAAGGGTCAAACTGAAAAACAAGATTTCATCCTCCTTTTTCAGAATATTCAAAAGGTAATCTTCTTATCACCATCAATCCATTCATCAACTTTTCAAGCTTTAGCGCATAGTTTTTGAGATTTTTCATCCAATTTTTTTTCATACATAACTCAGGAAAAAGGCATAATCTGGACAAGAAAAAATACATGTCAGCTGATTTTCATAAGGAATCCATATGAAATTCCAAAACCTGAGCATATATTGTTGTAAATGTATGCTAAGCATCAGAAAGCATTACAAAGTAAGAAAGGGCCATTAGTCACGAAGTATTTTTCGGAATTTCTTTAAAAGCTAATCAGGTCATCTACTCATCACTTGCAATCCATTCATCAAATTTCAAGGCTCTAGCTTTAATATTTTTTAAGATATTTTGCTGACAGGATTTCATCCATATACTTTAAAAGGGCCATAACTCAGGAAAGGGTCATCATCCTGCTGGAGAAAAAATGTATCAGCTGTTTTTCATGAGGACCGGGTTCAATATTAACCCAAGCCCAATGAACATTGTCTAGAGAAAAGCTGGTCTGGTCTAGTAAGGTCAGTGGCTGGCTGGTTCGAATGGCCCAGTTGAAAATCTGCCACCAAAGGTATTAAAACCCTGTTTTAAACATTTATCTTTAAATAAGTTTCTGTTTTCAGTTTGTTGCAGAAGTTTTGGTAAATGGTAACTTTAAACGTAAATCACGTGCGTTTAAACGAAACAATACTAGACTGAAGTGACTGTCAATTATATTATTAAATCATGGACGCCACTCTATGCTTTCATTTTTAAGTTCATTACCCGTTTCTGTTTTACGTCTTCTGGACACCGAGGCGAATAAATTCTACGATAGTTCTCATCAGTTATATGATGCGGCTCTCTAAACTAGAGGCTATACTCAGCACACTCTCCGTCCTTACATTGATTCTGAAATTAATCATAAACGCCATTTCTTCAAAATATCCTTCATTAATAAGGGTATGGATTTTATAGATTTGCCCAGTATCTTCCGTGAGAGATCGGTGCTTTCTTCCATTCCTGCTTAATTTCAAAATACTGAAACACCTATAATTTGCTATAAATATAACAAACCTGTTAGATCTATCATTTTTAATTTCAATAAACTTGTTTCAGATCTTGATATTGATACTAATACTCCTGATTCATGTGATTGTAAAAACTCAAAGTATTGCTATCCTGCTGCTGGTCATGTAATTACTGGCAATTTGAAAATTATTCCTGATTCTAGGATAAGGAATATAATTTCTAAAGGACCGAAATATCGGTTTCCTTCTAAATTGATTTCAGTAAATGTAGAGATGAAATCGCTGCTTCCTTGAATGAATTCGGTAATCGATGGTGTAAGCGAGAGTATGTTGAGCATAAAGCCCTTAAGGACTGGAAACTTAGCATTTTAAAACTAGTGAATAAACGCATTTCTTTCTATTCTCAAAATACTAACTTATTACCTCCTAAGCCCAAGACGTCTTTACGTCATCTTAAACTAGGTATTCAAGAATTTCATAAGAAGTTTGTTTTGGCCCCTGTAGACAAGGCCGCTAACAACGTCGTCGTTGTGTGACGGCTCCACTATGTTAACACGCTTAAGCAGGAGCTTGGTGGTACTAAGGCCTATGAACTTCAGCCTTTAGCTGAAGAGAGAGCTATAGTAGATAAACATGTTTGTCTTTCAGCCACCAAGTTTGCTGTGGGTGTTAACGAAGGCCAAGACAAGCTTCCTACGCTTTACTGGTTACCAAAACTTCATAAAAAACCTTACAAAGCACGGTTTATTGCAAATTCTAGCTCTTGCACTACCACTGAACTTTCTAAATTATTAACTTCCTGTCTTACTGCTATTAAAACGCATGTAATTAAATATTGTGATAAAGTCTTTGAAAGATCAGGAAGAAATCTGTTTTGGTCTATAAAAAATTCGAATGAGGTTTTAAATAAATTGAAATCTAGACATTTTCGTGCTTCTACTCTGTCTACCTACGATTTTTCTACTCTTTACACTACACTTCCTTATAATCTTATAAAAGAAAAGCTTAATGATTTAATTGAATGGGCTTTTCACAGAGAAGATTCTCTCTATCTTGCATGTAATGTCAGAAATGCATTTTTCACTTCTAAAGAGCATAAGAATTATACACTTTGGTCATGTCAGAAAGTGTGTGATGCCCTCACCTTTCTACTTGCCAATATTTATATTAGATTCGGTACTAAGTTATTTAGACAAATTGTGGGTATTCCGATGGGTACTAATTGCGCACCTCTTGTGGCTGATCTGTTCTTGTATTGTTATGAAAGAGACTTCATTTTGTCGCTTTTCCATTGATAACCAATCTGAAATTATTGAAGCTTTTAGCTCTACTTCTAGATATTTAGATGATTTATTAAATATTGATAATACCTATTTTGATGGTTTGATCAGTCAGATTTACCCCCTAGAACTTCAGTTAAATAAAGCAAATTCTTCTGATACCGAGGCCCCGTTTTTGGATTTACATCTATCTATTGTAGATGGATTTGTTTCGTGCAAAATTTATGATAAACGCGATGACTTTGATTTTGAGATTGTAAATTTTCCTTTTTTGGATGGTGTTGTTCCTCGTGCGCCATCCTATGGCGTTTATATTTCGCAATTAATTCGATTTGCTAGAGTGTGTAGTCATGTAATTGACTTCAACACTCGTAATAAATTATTAACGGCTAAACTCCTTAATCAGGGTTAGTATATAAATTCAGAACAAGAGGGCCATGATGGCCCTGGATCGCTCACCTGATCCATAGGGTATCAAGTGGGCCCCTGGGAGAGCAATTATTGGCCCAGGCTATAATATGAAATCGGGCCAAAGGGCTAGGAGGAGATGTTGCTTAAAGGTATTTCTATTTTTAGCTCTGGTGGCCAGTTTGTTCAGCGGAGCAGAACCATTTTAGCAATTTCTGTAAAGGGTCATCCAAGGAACATTTCAGTGAAATTATTTTGAAATCGGGCCAAAGGGCTAGGAGGAGATGTCGTTTAAAGGTTTTTCTATTTTTAGCTCTGGCGGCCATTTTGTTCAGCAGAGCGGAACCATTTTAGCAATTTCTGTAAAGGGTCATCCAAGGAACATTTCAGTGAAATTATTTTGAAATCAGGCCAAAGGGCTAGGAGGAGATGTCGTTTAAAGGTTTTTCTATTTTTTGCTCTGGCGGCCATTTTTTTCAGCGGAGTGGAACCATTTTAGCAATTTTGGTAGAGGGTCATCCAAGGAACATTTCTGTGAAATTATTTTGAAATCAGACCAAAGGGCTAGGAGGAGATGTCGTTTAAAGGTTTTCCTATTTTTAGCTCTTGCGCCATTTTGTTCAGCGGAGCGGAACCATTTTAGCAATTTCGGTAGAGGGTCATCCAAGAAACATTTCAGTGAAATTATTTTGAAATCGGGCCAAAGGGCTAGGAGGAGATGTCGTTTAAAGGTTTTTCTATTTTTAGCTCTGGTGGCCATTTTGTTCAGCGGAGAGGAACCATTTTAGCAATTTCGGTAGAGGGTCATACAAGGAACATTTCTGTGAAATTATTTTGAAATCGGGCCAAAGGGCTAGGAGGAGATGTCGTTTAAAGGTTTTTCTATTTTTAGCTCTGGCGGCCATTTTGTTCAGCAGAGCGGAACCATTTTAGCAATTTCGGTAGAGGGTCATCCATGATCCAAGGAACATTTCTGTGAAATTATTTTGAAATCGGGCCAAAGGGCTAGGAGTAGATGTCGTTTAAAGGTTTTTCTATTTTTAGCTCTGGCGGCCATTTTGTTCAGCAGAGCGGAACCATTTTAGCAATTTTGGTAGAGGGTCATCCAAGGAACATTTCTGTCAAATTATTTTGAAATCGGGCCAAAGGGCTAGGAGGAGATGTCGTTTAAAGGTTTTTCTATTTTTAGCTCTGGAGGCCATTTTGTTCTGCGGAGCGGAACAATTTTAGCAATTTTGGTAGAGGGTCATCCAAGGAACATGTCTGTGAAATTATTTTGAAATCGGACCAAAGGGCTAGGAGGAGATGTCGTTTAAAGGTTTTTCTATTTTTTGCTCTGGCGGCCATTTTTTTCAGCGGAGCGGACCCATTTTAGCAATTTCGGTAGAGGGTCATCCAAGAAACATTTCAGTGAAATTATTTTGAAATCGGGCCAAAGGGCTAGGAGGAGATGTCGTTTAAAGGTTTTTCTATTTTTAGCTCTGGCGGCCATTTTGTTCAGCGGAGCGGAACCATTTTAGCAATTTCGGTAGAGGGTCATCCAAGGAACATTTCTGTGAAATTATTTTGAAATCGGGCCAAAGGGCTTGGAGGAGATGTCGTTTAAAGGTTTTTCTATTTTTAGCTCAGGCGGCCATTTTGTTCAGCGGAGCGGAAGCATTTTAGCAATTCTGGTAGAGAGTCATCCAAGGAACATTTCTATGAAATTATTTTGAAATCGGGCCAAAGGGCTAGGAGGAGATGTCGTTTAAAGGTTTTTCTATTTTTAGCTCTGGTGGCCATTTTGTTCTGCGGAGCGGAACCATTTTAGCAATTTCTGTAGAGGGTCACCCAAGGAACATTTCTATGAAAGTATTTTGAAATCCATTCACTGGTTTAGGAGGAGATGTCATTTAAGTGAATTGTTGACGACGCACGACGCACGACGCACACCGCACGACGCACGACGGACGCCGGACAAAAGGCGATCACAATAGCTCACCTTGAGCACTTCGTGCTCAGGTGAGCTAAAAATATATAACCGCAACGACTTTAGCACCCAATTTCGTAAAATCATTCTTCGATATAAAAAGATTGGGTACAACATGGATATTATACGACAGACTGCATGCATGGTAGTTAACCCAATCACGGTTGGCAACTTTGCTTCCCTCTTTAATTGCACGCCGGTGGGTCAGGCCTCAGATTCTATGACGGCTCCAACGTAAAAGCTTATTGAAAATTAGAGAGATAATGTTGGTTGGTGCCTGATGCTCTGTCTCTGGTCGGGCTCATCGGAGTCTAACTGTTGGTTTTCTTTTGCTCCAGCATTTCAGTGGTTTCTTGCTGTCGACTCCTCACCGTTGTCTCACCTCTGTGGTTCTTTGATTTTTGTGTTCACGGAGATGTTGCACTGATGAGTTAGGAGGCCTTCATGCGGATTGAACAAATTATTTGTCTAAATCGCGACGGAAGTAAGGGCGAGAATTGTGGCCACGTAAAATCGATTTAAGCCCCCCAGTGGAAATCTTCCACTGACCGTTCCAAGGCGGCTCTTCTGTGGCGATTTATTTATGTTGTTGTTTGTTACTTACTGTGTGTATCACTTGTGTTTTTTGGTTTTGGATGGCCATATGGCCATTTTGTGGGAAAGTGACTGTCCTTATGGCCATCCTTTGTTTGGGTTTCCATTATGGTCTGGTCGCTTAATGTTTGTAATTCTTTCCCTTTGGTGTCTTTTATGGGTGGAGTAAGTTAATTGTATCAATTCCTGATCTTTGTTTTACTTCTACTTTACCATCCGTGTAGATAAATAAAAATAAAAACAAGAGGACCATTAAGATCCTATATCTCTCACCTGAGCTAAAAGATTTACATACTTAATATTGAAGTTTCACATGGTAAATTGCTTTCAGACTTTGTATAAATGTTTTGACCCCAGAGGTATAACTTGAACAATCTTGGTAAAGGTCCATGGTTTGAAGCTACAGGCCAAGTATCAAATGCCAAGGCTTTCTGGTTATAGAACAGAAGGTTTTTAAGTACCAGTATTTCTTAAATCATTTGAACCACTTAAGTAGATGTCCACCAGACGAAGCTACATACCAAACACCAGAAACCTGGGCCTTCTGGTTTCAGACAAGCGATTCTTCAGGTTTTCTCTCCTCCCTCGGTGGGTCCACTTTTAGCCCCAGGGCATTAATTTGAAAATCTTGGAAGTGGTCTACTAGATGTAGATACATACCAAATATCAAGAAGATTTTTAAAAGTTTTCCCTATATCTCTATTGAAAACATGTGGGCCCCTGGGCAGGGCCATGCTTGGCCCCATGGCTATAATTTGAAAATCTTGGTAGAGAGTCACTAGATGAAACTTCATACCAAATATCAAAGACCTGGGCCTTCTGGTTTCAGACAAAACTATTTTTTAAAGGTTTTCCCTATTTAAGCCTACCAGGGCGGGGCCATTTTTGGTCCCAGGGCTATAATTTGAACCTTGGTAGAGGTCCACTAGATGAAATGTCATACAAAATATCAAAGACTTGTGCATTCTGGTTTATGAAGGTTTTCTATGTAAAACCAAAGAGCCCCGCTGCAAACTGTCACATAGTGAAATAATGGAAACTGGAGGACCTTTTGCGCTTAGGACTTTCTAGTCATTTCCAGATATCCCCCCCCCCACTATTGGGCATCGCTTTTCATACTTCATATACTCATATATTTCATCTTTCATTAAGCATTCCAGAGTAGCGCATATCAATTTCCGGTGTCCTTATGTAAGTCTCCCGCGCTTTTCACGTCGCTGATTAACACCTCATGCGCACATACTTACCTTTGCCTTTGTCAGTCTTTCTTTGTTCCCTGCAAGGGTAGGTCTTAAGACAATTTATATGATTATCCCTAATTACTTAGGATATCTATATTATTTATTCAGGTATGCGTTTACTTTATTTCATTATCATGTTGAAAATTTGTAAATTATCATAATTGTCATTATATCATGAATATTCATATCTTGCTATTTCGATCTCTCGACCTCGGGTCAGTCTTTCTTTGTTTCTGGCAATCCCTTATTACGTAGGATATCTGTAGTATTTATTCAGAAGGACGAGGTCGAGAGAGGGAAGGTTATCATAGGGAAAAAACATGGAAACATCATCTATCGGTGACATTGTCATCTATTAACCCCGGACCCCCTCGAGAAACCGGGAGAAGCGCCAACGTTGTCATAACATCGACAACCATCATGTGGCCACAACCACCTTAAAATAAAAATTTACCACCGTGACATTTTGGACAATCTTGGTAGAGGTCCACCAGATGAAGCTTCATATCAAATATCAAAGAGCTGGGCCTTATGATTTCAGACATGAAGAATTTAAAGGGTTTTCCCTATATTAACACATGTAAGACCAGTGGGCCCAAGGGTGGAACCATTTTTGAACCACCACTACATAAAGATTCATACCAAATATCAAAGACCTGAACCTTCTGGTTTCAGAAACGAAGATTCTTTCAAGTTTTCCCTGTATAAGCCTAAGTAGAACGTGAACCCTGGCAAATGGCCATTTTTGGCCCCAGGGCTATAATTTGAACAATCTTGGTAGAGGTTCATTAGATGAAGCTTCAAACCAAATATCAAAGACCCACTGTAAAACCAGTGGGCCCCAGCACAAGGCCAATTTTGGCTCTGACAATCTTGGTAGCAGTCCACTAGATGAAGCTTCATACCAAATATCAAAGACATGGGCCTTCTGGTTTCAGACAAGAAGATATTTAAAGGTTTTCCCTAAATAAGCCTATGCAAAATAGAAGTAAAACAAAGATCAGGAATCGATACAATTAACTTACTCCACCCATCAAATACACCAAAGGGAAAGAAACACAAACATTAAGCGACTAGACCATAAGGGAAACCTAAACAAAGGAAGGCCATAAGGACAGTCAACCCCACCCCCCCCCCCAAAAAAAAAAAAAACGTTTACACGGCCATCCAAAATAAAGACACAAGTGATACACACAGTAAGTAACAAACAACAACATAAATAAATCACCACAGAAGAACCGACCTGGAACGGTCAGTGGAACTATTTTTCCACTGGGGGCTTAAATCGACCCCACGTGGCCACAATCCTCGCCCTTACTTCCGTCGCGATTTAGACAAACAATTTGTTCAGTCCGCATGAAGGCCTCCTAACTCATCAGTGCAACATCTCCGTGAACACAAATAATCAAGAAACCACTGAAATGCTGGAGCAAAAGAAAACCAACAGTAAGACTCCGATGATCCCGACCAGAGACAGAGCATCAGGCACCAACCAACATTACCTTGATTTAGATCTCTATAATTCTCAATAACCCTTTACGTTGGAACCGTCATAGAATCTGAGGCCTGACCCACCAGCGTGCAATTAAAGAGGGAAGCAAAGTTGCCAACCGTGATTGGGTTAACTACCATGCATGCAGTCTGTCGTATAATATCCATGTTGTACCCAATCTTTTTATATCGAAGAATGATTTTACGAAATTGGGTGCTAAAGTCGTTGCGGTTATATATTTTTCTGAATTTATATACTAAGTCACCATAAAATTCGGGTTCCGATAGACCTTGTTGCAGAAGAGATTAAAGTCCAATATTGAATTTTGAAATTAAATCAGAATGGCGTCTATAAAATTTTGAAAAGGCTTTGCGTAGTTTATGGTACCGATAACCCTGATTGAGAAGTTTAGCCGTTAATGATTTATTACGAGTGTTGAAGTCAGATACATGACTACACACTCTAGCAAATCGAATTAATTGCGAAATATAAACGCCATAGGATGGCGCACGAGGAACATCACCATCCAAAAAGGAAACCAGTGGCCCCGACGTGGGACAATTTTTGGCATCAGGGCTATAATTTGAACAATCAAGTTAGATGTCCACTAGATGAAGCTTCATACCAAATATCAAAGATCTAGCCTTCTGGTTTCAGATTATGAAATTTTTAAATGTTTTCCCTATATAAGCCCATGTAAAATCAGTCGGCCCCGCCCCAGGGCCATTTTTGACCCCAGGGCTATAATTTGAAAATCTTGGTAGAGGTTCACTAGATGAAACTTCATACCAAATATCAGAAGCCTCCACGGTGCAGTGGTTACGCTACTCGCCTTGTAAACCAGGGATCGCAGGATCGATCCCGGGCTTCTCCAGACTTTCAGATGAGTCTTTAAACCGAGGTCCCGTCTCCGTATGACCTTAGCTGTTTGTGGGACATAAAACTAAAAAAACTCACTCACTCATACCAAATATCAAAGACCTGGGCCTTCTGGTTTGAGACAAGAAGATTTTGAAAGGTTTTTTTCTTGTTTGATCTGAAATTTATCGTCCCTGTCAACACTGTAAAGGTAATTTTGGAGACACTGCTTCCAAGTTTGTGGGACTTTTTCCCCGACACTTAGATGAGCCTTGCAACCCAATGAAGCCAATAGGGTTTATAAGCATGGACGGTCAGACTCGCACCGGGCCTGGGCAGGCTTAGATCCTCTAAGCGGTTTACCAATACTAGTGTGTGGGCCAGTTTCAGCTCTGCGGGGAACCATAGCATACCCGGTTCTTAAGTTATGCTAAGCATCTCAAAGCATGCAATGTACAAATGCCCAAAGTTACAAAGGGCAATAACTCAACAAAGTAAATTTTGGAATTTCTTCAAAGACAATCAGGTCATCTACTCATCACTAGCAATCAACACATCAAATTTCAAGGCTCTGGCTTTGAGATATTTTGCTGACAAGATTTCATCCAAATTTTTTCAAAGGACAATACCTCAGGAGAGAAGAAAATATGGGTCAGCTATCTTTTCGTTAGGAATCCGTATAAAACATTTCAAAACCCTAGCATGCATGGTTCTTAAGTTATGCTATCATCAAAAAGCTTAACGGATGGATGGACGGATGCTGGCACAAACAGACGGATGCGCAAACCTCGCAGAAGCAATATCCCCCTCCAACTTCTTCAAAGTTGGAAGATCATGATAAACTAGAGGCCCAAGTGGGCCAGAATCGCTCATCTGGATGAGACTGATCATATATGTATTATATTGTACCTGGTGGCCATTTTGTCTATCAGATCACATTGCCTTTAGCAATTCTGAATCTGCATGCTATCTTGATTCTTCTGATAAAATTTCTGAACAGCTAAGTCTGATTTAGGATTCCGGAAGAGATGATGTTGATGCAGAGTGGAAGTGTATAGTTTGGCAGGCCAGAGATATCGTTTCCACCTGCCTTTGGAATGATTTTGTTTGTTTGTTTGATTTGAGGTTAAAAATCACCGTCAACACTGTATAGGTCATTTTGAAGACGTTGCTTCCAATTTGGTGGGACATTGACATGAAATGACATCTCAAGCCCTGCCGCCCAATGAAACCAATAGGGTTTATAAGCATGGACGGTCAGACCCGCACCGCTTTACCTGGGCAGGCTTAGATTCTCTAAGCGGTTTACCAGTACTCGTATGCGGCTGGTTTCAGCTCTGCGTGGAAGCATCATGCAGCCTATCTATTTCTTCTAGTCCCGATGGGCGGGGGCTGCCTTTTGGCATGTTCTGTAATCAAAAAAGTAAACCAATTCAACCAATCATGTTACAACAACTGTAACACAAAGCTAGCGTATATACTGCTGGGAAAAAGGCTACAATACCAAATCTTCTTGTGGACTCAGCAAGTTTGACATATAATAACTAATCCTGAGCTCCCCTCCCTCTAAATCTTATATGCAATTACTATACAAGTGTTTGGAAAAAATTCAAGATGGCCGCCATCTAAGATATCAGAATGCAACAATATTAGCAACCCTGAATCTCCAAGTCAGCCAAATGCCTCGACCCGTTTCAACTCAATGCAACTGACCATTCAGTAGCAGATGTGGTTTGAAGACTTTCAAGATAGCTGACATGGCAGCCATCTGGAATATCAGAACAAAATGGTACTAATTGATAAGTCTGAATCTCCATGTCACCCCAATACCTTCCATCAATTTTTGGCTCGATGTAGTTTGAAGATTTTCAAGCTGGCTAACATAGAAGCCATCTTTAGATAACAAAACAGAATAATTTCAGCAATTCTGAATCTCCATGTTGACCCAATGCCTCCAATCAAGTTTCAGCTCCATTCAACCTTTGGTTCATGAGACAATGTAGTTTGAAGAATTTAAAGATGACAAATCTGAATCTCCATGTCACCCTGATGCCTCCCATCAAGTTTCAGCTCAGTCTGACCTTTGCTACAGGAGAAGATGTCGTTTAAGAATTTCAAGATGGCCGACAGCTTGAAAATCTGAACGGAACCATTTTTGCTAAATCTGAATCTCCATGTCACCCTGATGCCTCCCATCAAATTCCAGCTCATTTCGACCTTTGGTTCGGGAGGAGATGTTGTTTGAAGAATTTCAAGATGGCCACTGTGGCAGCCATCTTGGATATCAGAACGGAACAATTTCAGCAAATCTAAATCCCCATGTCACCCCGATGCCTCCCATCAAGTTTTAGCTCAATTCCACCTTTGGTTCGGGGAGCAGATGTCGTTTGAAGAATTCCAAGATGCCCACCATAGCGGCCATCTTCAATAACGGACCAGAAAGATTTTAGCAAATTTGCAACTCCATGTAACCCGAATAGCTCCCATCAAGTTTCAGCTCAATTCGACCTTTGCTTCTGGAGGAGATGTCGTTTGAAGAATTTCAAGATGGCCATCATCTTGAAAATCCAAATGGAACCATTTTAGCAAATCTGAATCGCCATAGCACCCTGATGCCTCCCATCATGTTTCAGCTCAATTTGACCTTTGGTTCGGGAGGAGATGTTGTTTGAAAAATTTCAAGAAATATTGGATATCGGAACAGAACGGTTTTAGCAAATCCTAATTTTCATGTCACCTTGATGCCTCCAATCAAATTTCAGCTCAATTCGACCTTTGGTACAGGGAAGGATGTCGTTGGAAGAATTTCAAGATGGCCACCATGGCGGCCATCTTGGAAATCCAAAGGAACCATTTTAGCAAATCTGAATCTCCATGTCACCAGGATGCCTCCCACTAGGTATCAGCTAAACCTGACTTCGGTTCGGGAGTATTGAAAATGTGAAAAGCTAAAGACGGACAGATGTGTCGGCAGACAACAGACCATGGCATAAGCCTAGGTGCAGGTGAGCTAAATATCTATGGAAGTATGTGACCTTGCTGTGTTTCTAACTTAATTAATTTTGCTTGCTACGGGTCACCAAAGGAATATTTCTGCTAAATTACATATGTATTGAAACACGGTAAGATTATAAATTACAGATTATAAAGACTCCCAAATGAGCCCCGAATACTCAAATGAGATCCCATGGACTCTGTTAACATTTGAACTCATCAGCAGCAGAAAAAGCATTTTCAAACCCTTTGTGATTGGCATAATATAGGGAATACCCTCAAGAAACCCAAGACAATACCAATATATTTATCTTATAAGAAACAATCTGAATTGGAGGGGGTGAGGCATACTACCGTCAGGGTCACTGAATGTGTCTTAAAATAAAACAAGAGGCTCAATGAGCCTAACCGCTCACCTCAGGAACATTTTAGTTAGCTGTTTGTCTCATGGTCTTTGAGCATAATTTTTTTTTTTGAAGTTCTTCCTAATGGAACACGGCATTGTTAATTTGGACCCTAGGGGCAGGTTTGGTAGGATTAATGTAGGGGACCACTTGACATTGCTACATGCTTAATATGTAAGCTCTGGGCCTAGTGGTTTTAGAGAAGATGTTTGAAGTTTTTTTTTCCATTATAAGTCTATGGGGGCAAAGGGGCCCCGGGGCATGGCCAGTTTAGACCCCAGGGGCATGATTGGCCCAATTTATGTAGGGGACCACTTGACATTGCTACATGCTTAATAGGTAAGCTCACGGCTGAGTAGTTTCAGAGAAGAATTTTTCCCATTGTAAGACTGTGGGAGCTATATGTTGCCATGGCAACACCAGTTTCAATCTGAATTGCCCCAAAACATACTGCATCTTCTCCCCCAAACCGGATAATGCTTCTCATGAAATTTAATCATGATTGGCCAAGTGGCTTTAAAGATATACTTATTTGAAAATGTGAACGGACGCCGGACCGTTGGCATACCAATACCTCACATGAGCCTTCGGCTCAAGTGAACTAATAATACCAGCTGTTTCAGAGAAGAAGATTTTAAAGCTTTTTTCCAATACAAGTCTATGGGGGCTAAGGGGCCCAAGGGCGTGGCCAGTTTAGATCCCAGGGACATGATTGGCACAATTTATGTAGGGGTCCACTTGACATTGCTACATGCTTAATATGTAAGCTCTTGGCCTAGTGGTTTCAGAGAAGAAGTTTTAAGTTTTTTTCCATTATAAGTCTATGGGGGCTAAGGGACCCCGGGGCGTGGCCAGTTTAGACCCCAGGGGCATGATTGGCACAATTTATGTAGAGGACCACTTGACATTGCTACATGCTTCATATGTAAGCTCTGGGCCTAGCGGTTTCAGAGAAGATTTTTTAAGCTTTTATTACCCTTATCAGTCTATGGGGTTAAGGGACCCCGGGGCGTGGCCAGTTTAGACCCAAGGGGCATGATTGGCACAATTTATATAGGGGACCACTTGACATTGCTACATGCTTCATATGTAAGCTCTGGGCCTAGTGGTTTCAGAGAAGAAGATTTTTTAGCTTTTTTTCCATTATAAGACTATGGGGGCTAAGGGGCCCCGGGGCGTGGCCAGTTTAGACCCCAGGGGCATGATTGGCACAATTTATGTAGAGGACCACTTGAAATTGCTACATGCCTAATATGTAGGCTCTGTGCCTAGCGGTTCATAGAAGAAGACTTTTTAAACTTTTTTTCCATTATAAGCCTATGGGGCTAAGGGACCCCAGGGCGTGGCCAGTTTAGATCCCAGAGGCATGATTGGCACAATTTATGTAGGGGACCACTTGACATTGCTACATGCTTAATATGTAAGCTCTGGGCCTAGTGGTTTCAGAGAAGAAATTTTTTTTAGCTTTTTTTCCATTATTTGTCAATGGGAGCTAAGGGACCCCGGGGCGTGACCAGTTCAGACCCCAGGGGCATGATTGGCACAATTTATGTAGAGGACCACTTGACATTGCTACATGCTTAATATGTAAGCTCTGTGCCTAGCTGTTTCAGAGAAGAAGATTTTTTAAGCTTTTATTTCCATTATAAGTCTATGGGGGTTAAGGGACCCCGGGCGAGGCCAGTTTAGACCCCAGGGGCATGATTGGCACAATTTATGTAGGGGACCACTTGACATTGCTACATGCTTCATATGTAAGCTCAGGGCCTAGTGGTTTCAGAGAAGAATTTTTTTTTAGTTTTTTTTCCATTATAAGTCTATGGGGGCTACGGGGTCCCGGGGCGTGGCCAGTTTAGACCCCTGGGGCATGATTGGCACAATTTATCTAGAGGACCACTTGACATTGCTACATGCTTAATATGTAAGCTCTGTGCCTAGCGGTTTCAGAGAAGAAGACTTTTTAAGCTTTTTTTCCATTATAAGACTATGGGGGCTAAGAGGCCCCAGGGCGTGGCCAGTTTAGATCCCAGGGGCATGATTGGCACAATTTATGTAGGGGACCACTAGGCATTGCTACATGCTTAATATGTAAGCTCTGGGCCTAGTGGTTTCAGAGAAGAAGATTTTTAAAAGCTTTTTTTTTCCACTATTAGTCTATGGGAGCTAAGGGGCCCCGGGGCGTGGCCAGTTTAGACCCCAGGGGCATGATTGGCACAATTTATGTAGAGGACCACTTGACATTGCTACATGCTTAATATGTAAGCTATGTGACTAGGGGTTTCAGAGGAGAAGATTTTTTAAGCTTTTATTTCCATCATGTCTATGGGGGTTAAGGGACCACGGGGCGTGGCCAGTTTAGACCCCAGGGGCATGATTGGCACAATTTATGTAGGGGACCACTTGACATTGCTACATGCTTCATATGTAAGCTCTGGGCCTAGTGGTTTCAGAGAAGAATTTTTTTTAGCTTTTTTTTCCATTATAAGTCTATGGGGGCTAAGGGGTCGCGGGGCGTGGCCAGTTTAGACCCCTGGGGCATGATTGGCACAATTTATATAGAGGACCACTTGACATTGCTACATGCTTAATATGTAAGCTCTGTGCCTAGCGGTTTCAGAGAAGAAGACTTTTTAAGCTTTTTTTTCCATTTTAAGACTATGGGGGCTAAGGGGCCCCAGGGCGTGGCCAGTTTAGATCCCAGGGGCATGATTGGCACAATTTATGTAGGGGACCACTAGACATTGCTACATGCTTAATATGTAAGCTCTGGGCCTAGTGGTTTCAGAGAAGATTTTTAAAAGCTTTTTTTCCACTATTAGTCTATGGGAGCTAAGGGGCCCCGGGGCGTGGCCAGTTTAGACCCCAGGGGCATGATTGGCACAAATTATGTAGAGGACCACTTGACATTGCTACATGCTTAATATGTAAGCTCTGTGACTAGGGGTTCAGAGGAGAAGATTTTTTAAGCTTTTATTTCCATTATGTCAAAGGGGGTTAAGGGACCCCGGGGCGTGGCCAGTTTAGACCCTAGGGGCATGATTGGCACAATTTATGTAGGGGACCACTTGACATTGCTTCATGCTTCATATGTAAGCTCTGGGCCTAGTGGTTTCAGAGAAGAAGATTTTTTAGCTTTTTTTCAATTATAAGTCTATGGGGGCAAAGGGGCCCCGGGGCGTGGCCATATTAGACCCCAGGGGCATGATTGGCACAATTTATGTAGAGGACCACTTGACATTGCTACATGCTTAATATGTAAGCTCTGTGCCTAGCTGTTTCAGAGAAGAAGATTTTTTCAGCTTTTATTTCCATTATAAGTCTATGGGGGTATAGGGACCCCGGGCGAGGCCAGTTTAGACCCCAGGGGCATGATTGGCACAATTTATGTAGGGGACCACTTGACATTGCTACATGCTTCATATGTAAGCTCTGGGCCAAGTGGTTTCAGAGAAGAAATTTTTTTTAGCTTTTTTTTTCATTATAAGTCTATGGGGGCAAAGGGGCCCCGGGGCGTGGCCATATTAGACCCCAGGGGCATGATTGGCACAATTTATGTAGAGGACCACTTGACATTGCTACATGCTTAATATGTAAGCTCTGTGCCTAGCGGTTCATAGAATAAGACTTTTTAAACTTTTTTTCCATTATAAGCCTATGGGGCTAAGGGACCCCAGGGCGTGGCCAGTTTAGATCCCAGAGGCATGATTGGCACAATTTATGTAGGGGACCACTTGACATTGCTACATGCTTAATATGTAAGCTCTGGCCCTAGTGGTTTCAGAGAAGAAGATTTTTTTAGCTTTTTTTCCATTATTTGTCTATGGGAGCTAAGGGGCCCCGGGGCGTGACGAGTTTAGATCCCAGGGGCATGATTGGCACAATTTATGTAGAGGACCACTTGACATTGCTACATGCTTAATATGTAAGCTCTGTGCCTAGCTGTTTCAGAGAAGAAGATTTTTTCAGCTTTTATTTCCATTATAAGTCTATGGGGGTTAAGGGACCCCGGGCGAGGCCAGTTTAGACCCCAGGGGCATGATTGGCACAATTTATGTAGGGGACCACTTGACATTGCTACATGCTTAATATGTAAGCTCTGGGCCTAGTGGTTTCAGAGATGAACATTTTTTTAGCTTTTTTTCCATTATAAGTCTATGGGGGCTAAGGGGCCCCGGGGCGTGGCCAGTTTAGACTCATGGGGCATGATTGGCACAATTTATCTAGAGGACCACTTGACATTGCTACATGCTTAATATGTAAGCTCTGTGCCTAGCGGTTTCAGAGAAGAAGACTTTTTAAGCTTTTTTTCCATTATAAGCCTATGGGGGCTAAGGGGTCCCAGGGCGTGGCCAGTTTAGATCCCAGGGGCATGATTGGCACAATTTATGTAGGGGACCACTAGACATTGCTACATGCTTAATATGTAAGCTCTGGGCCTAGTGGTTTCAGAGAAGAAGATTTTTAAAGCTTTTTTTTCATTATTAGTCTATGGGAGCTAAGGGGCCCCGGGGCATGGCCAGTTTAGACCCCTGGGGCATGATTGGCATAATTTATGTAGAGGACCACTTGACATTGCTACATGCTTAATTTGTAAGCTCTGTTACTAGGGGTTTCAAAGGAGAAGATTTTTTAAGCTTTTATTTCCATTATAAGTCTATGGGGGTTAAGGGACCCCGGGGCGTGGCCAGTTTAGACCCCAGGGGCATGATTCATAGAATAAGACTTTTTAAACTTTTTTTTCCATTATAAGCCTATGGGGCTAAGGGACCCCAGGGCGTGGCCAGTTTAGATCCCAGAGGCATGATTGGCACAATTTATGTAGGGGACCACTTGACATTGCTACATGCTTAATATGTAAGCTCTGGCCCTAGTGGTTTCAGAGAAGAAGATTTTTTTAGCTTTTTTTCCATTATTTGTCTATGGGAGCTAAGGGGCCCAGGGGCGTGACGAGTTTAGATCCCAGGGGCATGATTGGCACAATTTATGTAGAGGACCACTTGACATTGCTACATGCTTAATATGTAAGCTCTGTGCCTAGCTGTTTCAGAGAAGAAGATTTTTTCAGCTTTTATTTCCATTATAAGTCTATGGGGGTTAAGGGACCCCGGGCGAGGCCAGTTTAGACCCCAGGGGCATGATTTGCACAATTTATGTAGGGGACCACTTGACATTGCTACATGCTTCATATGTAAGCTCTGGGCCTAGTGGTTTCAGAGAAGAAGATTTTTTTAGCTTTTTTTTCATTATAAGTCTATGGGGGCTAAGGGGCCCCAGGGCGTGGCCATATTGGACCCCAGGGGCATGATTGGCACAATTTATGTAGAGGACCACTTGACATTGCTACATGCCTAATATGTAAGCTCTGTGCCTAGCGGTTCATAGAAGAAGACTTTTTAAACTTTTTTTCCATTATAAGCCTATGGGGCTATGGGACCCCAGGGCGTGGCCAGTTTAGATCCCAGAGGCATGATTGGCACAATTTATGTAGGGGACCACTTGACAATGCTACATGCTTAATATGTAAGCTCTGGGCCTAGTAGTTTCAGAGAAGAAGATTTTTTTAGCTTTTTTTCCATTATTTGTCTATGGGAGCTAAGGGACCCCGGGGCGTGACCTGTTTAGACCCCAGGGGCATGATTGGCACAATTTATGTAGAGGACCACTTGACATTGCTACATGCTTAATATGTAAGCTCTGTGCCTAGCTGTTTCAGAGAAGAAGATTTTTTTCAGCTTTTATTTCCATTATAAGTCTATGGGGGTTAAGGGACCCCAGACGAGGCCAGTTTAGACCCCAGGGGCATGATTGGCACAATTTATGTAGGGGACCACTTGACATTGTTACATGCTTCATATGTAAGCTCTGGGCCTAGTGGTTTCAGAGATTTTTTTTTTAGCTTTTTCTTCCATTATAAGTCTATGGGGGCTAAGGGGCCCCGGGGCGTGGCCAGTTTAGATCCCTGGGGCATGATTGGCATACTTTATCTAGAGGACCACTTGACATTGCTACATGCTTAATATGTAAGCTCTGTGCCTAGCGGTTTCAGAGAAGAAGACTTTTTAAGCTTTTTTTCCGTTATAAGCCTATGGGGGCTAAGGGGTCCCAGGGCGTGGCCAGTTTAGATCCCAGGGGCATGATTGGCACAATTTATGTAGGGGACCACTAGACATTGCTACATGCTTAATATGTAAGCTCTGGGCCTATTGGTTTCAGAGAAGAAGATTTTTAAAGCTTTTTTTCAATTATTAGTCTATGGGAGCTAAGGGGCCCCGGGGCGTGGCCAGTTTAGACCCAAGGGGCATGATTGGCACAATTTATGTAGAGGACCACTTGACATTGCTACATGCTTAATATGTAAGCTCTGTGACCAGGGGTTTCAGAGGAGAAGATGTTTTAAGCTTTTATTTCCATTATAAGTCTATGGGGGTTAAGGGACCCCGGGGCGTGGCCAGTTTAGACCCCAGGGGCATGATTGGCATAATTTATGTAGGGGACCACTTGACATTGCTACATGCTTCATATGTAAGCTCTGGGCCTAGTGGTTTCAGAGAAGAAGATTTTTTAGCTTTTTTTCCATTATAAGTCTATGGGGGCTAAGGGGCCCCGGGGCGTGACCATATTGGACCCCAGGGGCATGATTGGCACAATTTATGTAGAGGACCACTTGACATTGCTACATGCTTAATATGTAAGCTCTGTGCCTAGCGGTTCATAGAAGAAGACTTTTTAAACTTTTTTTCCATTATAAGCCTATGGGGCTATGGGACCCCAGGGCGTGGCCAGTTTAGATCCCAGAGGCATGATTGGCACAATTTATGTAGGGGACCACTTGACATTGCTACATGCTTAATATGTAAGCTCTGGGCCTAGTGGTTTCAGAGAAGAAGATTTTTTTAGCTTTTTTTCCATTATTTGTCTATGGGAGCTAAGGGACCCCGGGGCGTGACCTGTTTAGACCCCAGGGGCATGGTTGGCACAATTTATGTAGAGGACCACTTGACATTGCTACATGCTTAATATGTAAGCTCTGTGCCTAGCTGTTTCAGAGAAGATTTTTTCAGCTTTTATTTCCATTATAAGTCTATGGGGGTTAAGGGACCCCAGACGAGGCCAGTTTAGACCCCAGGGGCATGATTGGCACAATTTATGTAGGGGACCACTTGACATTGTTACATGCTTCATATGTAAGCTCTGGGCCTATTGGTTTCAGAGAAGAAGATTTTTTAAGTTTTTCCCATTGTAAGTCTATGGGAGCTTTATGTTGCCATGGCAACAAGAGTTTCCATCTGATCTGCCCCAAAACATAATGCATCTTTTCCTCCAACCTGATAATGCGTGGCCAGTTTTGTTCCCTGGGGCATGATTGGCATACTTTATCTAGAGGACCACTTGACATTGCTACATGCTTAATATGTAAGCTCTGTGCCTAGCGGTTTCAGAGAAGAAGACTTTTTAAGCTTTTTTCCGTTATAAGCCTATGGGGGCTAAGGGGTCCCAGGGCGTGGCCAGTTTAGATCCCAGGGGCATGATTGGCACAATTTATGTAGGGGACCACTAGACATTGCTACATGCTTAATATGTAAGCTCTGGGCCTATTGGTTTCAGAGAAGAAGATTTTTAAAGCTTTTTTTCAATTATTAGTCTATGGGAGCTAAGGGGCCCCGGGGCGTGGCCAGTTTAAACCCAAGGGGCATGATTGGCACAATTTATGTAGAGGACCACTTGACATTGCTACATGCTTAATATGTAAGCTCTGTGACTAGGGGTTTCAGAGGAGAAGATGTTTTAAGCTTTTATTTCCATTATAAGTCTATGGGGGTTAAGGGACCCCGGGGCGTGGCCAGTTTAGACCCCAGGGGCATGATTGGCATAATTTATGTAGGGGACCACTAGACATTGCTAAATGCTTCATATGTAAGCTCTGGGCCTAGTGGTTTCAGAGAAGAAGATTTTTTAGCTTTCTTTTCATTATAAGTCTATGGGGGCTAAGGGGCCCCGGGGCGTGGCCAGTTTAGACCCCAGGGGCATGATTGGCACAATTAGTGTAGAGGACCACTTCACATTGCTACATGCTTCATATGTAAGCTCTGTACCCAGCGGTTTCAGAGAAGAAGATTTTTTAAGCTTTTATTTCAATTGGGGGTTAAGGGACCCCGGGACGTGGCCAGTTTAGACCCCAGGGGCATGATTGGCACAATTTATTTAGGGGACCACTTGACATTGCTACATGCTTCATATGTAAGCTCTGGGCCTATTGGTTTCAGAGAAGAAGATTTTTTAAGTTTTTCCCATTGTAAGTCTATGGGAGCTTTATGTTGCCATGGCAACAAGAGTTTCCATCTGATCTGCCCCAAAACATAATGCATCTTTTCCTCCAACCTGATAATGCTTCTCATGAAATTTAATCCTGATTGGCCAACTGGCTTTAAAGATTTACTAAGTTGAAAGAACGGACGACGGCCAACGGACGACGGACGCCGGATCATTGGCATACTAATACCTCACATGAGCCTTCGGCTCAGGTGAGCTAATAAGGAACAACTGCCCGGTATAAGGTTTAGGGATGGTTTCTGAGATGTTAGGCCATTTTATAAAGATGAGGCACCAATGGACCCTATAAAACCAGCATGTTAAACTTCATATCCATATCTATCATACCCCAAAGTTTTAAAACAAGCCATCAAATGGTTACTGAGAACTTGCTCGTGCAAAATAATGGTGGCTTTTCCTTTCCCCTCATTTGAGTTCACATCCTAAGTAAAGAATATATCAAAGTACTGAGAGTACTGAGGAAAGTTGATTTATGAGGATTAATTATTATGATAACAATGTCAGTCGTAGATCAAACAGTTATCCAGATATTTTGTTGACAAGGTCCAAGAGGGTTAAAAAATTTGACGAAGAAAAAAAAATGATTCATTGATTGTTTTGAGTTTAACGACAGGTCAACCCTTGTGAATCATTTTTGTCTTCTCCAAGAGAAAGGGGGAAAAGCGATAGAAGAGATAGTAGAGAAGATGAAAGTGAGGGACAGAGGAGAAAGAGGAAAATGAACGGAAGTGTAGAAACAGAAAAAATAACAACACCCCCCTCTACCGTTACCTGCTGCAAGGACAGCAGGTGTTGCCCAACTGTAAGTCAATATCAGCTGGACTCCCCAGCGACACAAGATACACATCACCTTTGCCTCACCCAACCACCCCCACGAAGAAAAAGGAAGGAAAAATAGAAAAAAAGATAAACCTGTCTGCTAATTTCTTCATGGTAAAACCATAATTTTCTAAATTAGCTCAGCACATTCTGTGCTTGTTCCATCTGCTATTAAATAATCTTACAGAGAAGTTCTCCTTGCGGACACATGACGTCTTAGCAACGTCGCATTGATACGACGATGTACATACATTGTGCAGCCGCGTGGAGCTATGTTCTTTCGGGCGTCGGGACATAAAAAGGAGAATAACTTGACGAAAAATAAAAAGATCATTTTTCAACCATTTGATTTAGCCATTTGATTTGATAACCCAGATCAGACACCGCGTTTAGCGAACTTCGACTACCCTACGTTTATTCCAATAAAAACATTAACCCATAAATGCCAATTGTTTCAATACTGGGACATAAGGAAACAGTTAAGACAGAGTAGAGGCCACAGAATGTAGCGTCTGATCGGTGTCTTCACTATTTGCTAAAAGTACAGAACTTGATTTAAAACTTACAGCTTACAACACATGTTTTGTAATTAGAGCTCTCGAAAGCAGGTGAATAACTGTGTTCGATGTTGGTCAGTAAATGGTTATTTAGTTGGTCACTGATAAACTAACCCTGTTAACCCTATAGACCGGTGCAGAAGCCGGGGTAGAAAAACACTGTATCTATGCAAACCTTGTAGATCCTGATAAGACGGCACATAGCTAGCACGTCTCGCCAGAATCTACATGTACACTGTTGGTCATCATACCAGTGAACTAATCAGAAATCCCTTTCTACAAGAATATATTTATAGTGAGAAGAGTCCTGTTCAGAAACTCAGGGATGAAAGAGTAAAATCTCAACCAGTTACATAAATATCATCGGAAAGCGCGTAGGAAAATAATCCCACAGTATTGTTTTCTTTTCAGAATTCGTCTTTCTCTGCCAATTTATATTCAATCCGTATAAAGTCTCAGAATCACTTAAGCACTTTGGACAGAGGGGTCACTCAAGGAACTTTTCTTTCAAAGTTATTTTAAAATTGAGACATTGGAGATGTTCTTCCGTCTTTACCTCTGTAGTCATATGGATATTTTGTTCAGCAGACCAAATCCATGTCAACATTTCAAGCAATCATCATTATGCCAACCCTTGTGCGTCATTTTGTGTCGTCTCCAAGAGAGAGGGAGAAAGTGAGTGATAGTGGAGAAAGACAAAAACATATGGAAGTGTTAAAACAGAAGAATCAACTACAATCCCCCTCTACCCTTACCTGCTGCAAGGACAGCGGGCCTTGCACTACTGTAAGCCAATATCAGTTGTACGCCCCAGTGATGCAAAATACACGTCACCTTTGCCTCACCCAACCATCCCTCAATCATAAGTACAATAATACTACTTTGAGATGGGATGTTTCAATGGAACAGACCTAAGATGAGCCATACCGTATACCGTAATAAATTGTTTTGGTACAAAATCGAAGAGAAGCATTTCTGTGAATTGGGTTTAAAATTGTGCCATTGACTCTATTTTTGGCTCTGCAGTGGAACCGAAATATTTTAGCAGTTTTGGTAGAGGGTTACCCAAGGAGCAATCCTGTGAAATTATTTTGAAATCGGACCATTAGCCTAGGAGGAGAAGCCATTTAAAACTAGAAATGCGTCCATAGGACACGGATGCCCCCGCCTGAAAATATGCCTATGTTCGTATTCATTCATAGAAAGTTATTGACCGTGTTTAATTTTTGGACCCTTATTTCCCATTTAACCTCTAAGTATGACATTGACCTTGGAGGTAAGGACATTGGTTTTGTGTGAGGCAGATTTGCCTCATGATGGCCAACATTTCTGCCAAGTAATTTCAAAATCAATCCAGAGATAAAGTTATTGACTGTGTTTTAAGTTTCAGACCATTTTTTTTTACTTTTGACCTCTAAGTATGACCTTGACCTTGGAGGTACAGATCTGGGTTTGCACGTGACACATTGCCTGATGATGATTAACATTTCTACAAAGTAATTTCAAAATCAATCCAGAAATAAGTAAGTTATTGACTACGTTTAAGTTTCGGAACCTTTTTTTGGCCTTTGACCTCTAAGTATGACCTTGACCTTGGAGGTACGGACCTGGATTTTGCACGTGACACATCGTCTCATGATGGTTAACATTTCTACAAAGAAATTTCAAAATCCATCCAGAAATAAGAAAGTTATTGACTGCGTTTAAGTTTCGGACCCTTTTTTTTGGCCTTTGACCTCTAAGTATGACCTTGACCTTGGAGGTACGGACTTGGGCTTTGCATGTGACACGTCGTCTCATGATGGTTAACATTTATGCCGAGCAATTTTAGAATCCATCAAGAAATAAGGAAGTTATTGGCTGCGTTTAAGTTTCGGACGCACGGAGGGTCACCCAAGGAACATTCCTGTGAAATTAATTTGAAATCGGACCACTGGCCTAGGAGATGTCAATTAAAGGTTTATCTATTTTTAGCTCTGGTGGCCATTGCAGCACCATTTTAGCAATTCTGGCAGAGGGTCATCCTAGGGTTGTTTGTTTGATTTGAGGTTTAACGTCCCCGTCGACACTGTAAAGGTCATTTTGGGGACGTTGCTTCCAATTTTTTGGGACTTTTACCCGACATTGAGATGAAATGTCATCTCAAGCCCTGTCGCCCAATGAAACCAATAGGGTTAATTAGCATGGACGGTCTGCCTCGCACAGCGGTTCCTGGACAGGCTTAGATCCTCTAAGCTGTTAACCAGTACTAGTGTGCGGGCCGGACTCAGCTCTGCGTGGAAGCATCGTGCAGCCCATATATTTCTTCAAGCCCCTATGGGCGAGGGTCATCCTGGGAAAGTTCCTGTGAAATTATTTTGAAATCGGACCATCAGCCTAGCAGGAGATGTCGTTTAAAGTTGTTGTTTTTTTTTTTCTCTCTATTTTAAGCTCTGGCAGCCATTATGTTCCACAGAGCAGAAACGTTTTAGTAATTTTGGTAGGGGTCCCCTAATAAACAGTCCCATGAAATTATTTTCAAATCAGACCATTAGCCGAGGAGGAGATGTCGTTTAAATGTTTTTCTAACATTTTTCTATTTTTAGCTCTGGCGGCCATTTGGTTCAGCGGAGCAGAATTATTTTAGCAAGCTTTGAAAAGGGTCCTCCAAGGTACATTCCTGTGAAATTATTTTGAAATCGGACCATTAGCCTAGGAGGAGACGTCATTTAAAGTTTTTTTTTTCATATTTTTAGCTCTGGTGGCCATTTTGTTCAGCTGAGCAGCACCATTTTAGCAATTTTGGTAGAGGGTCATCCAAGGAACATTCCTGTGAAAATATTTTGAAATCGGACCATTAGCCTAGGAGATGATGTCGTTTAAAGGGTTTTTTTTCTATTTTTAGCTCTGGTGGCCATTTTGTTCAGTAGAGTGGAACCATTTTAGCAATTTTGGTAAAGGGTCACCTAAAAATATTCCAATGCAATTATTTTGAAATTGGACCATTAGCCTAGGAGATGTCGTTATAAGGTTTTTCTAAGGTTTTCTATTTTTAGCTCTTGCGGCCATTTTGTTCTGCAAAGTGGAACTATTTTAGCAATTTGGTAGAGGGTCATCCAAGGAACATTCCTGTGAAATTATTTTTAAAGGCTTTTCTATTTTAGCTCTGGTGGCCAATTTGTTCAGCAGAGCGGAACCATTTTAGCAATTTTGCTAGAGGCTCACCAAGGGAACATTCCTGTGAAATTATTTTGAAATCGGACCATTAGCCTAGGAGGAGATGCCGTTTAAAGCTTTTTTCTTCTATTTTTAGCTCTGGTGGCCATTTTGTTCAGCGGAGCGGAACAATTTAAACAATTTTGGTAGAGGATCACCTAATTAATATTCCCATGAAATTATTTTGAAATCAGACCATCAGCCTAGGAGGAAATTTCATTTAACCCTTTACCACTCAGAAAATTAGCATATATAGCATTCTTAACAGAACACTGATATAGGTAAATCAATATTCAATAGTCAATATATGGCTGATAGGCCTGACAGTCTTATCTGAACAGAGATATTGGCATTTTTGTGTGATTTACCACCTTATGTTACAAAAATGATTATTTTAGTATTTTCTGTACATTTGACAATATTTATGTAAATATAAAGTTTCTAGGAAATTAAATTTTGTTTCCAATGGTACTAAATTTCTTATAGTTTCTCTTTGCGTTTAGAAAATATGAAGTGTCAAAGTAAGCAAAATATTTTCTTTAGCAGAAATTTCTGTTTTTGGTTGGTCAGAGGAAGTATTTTTAACCTCCACAGCCCCAGAAAGAGGGGATATCCACGTATTAACTTTCTTATTTCCGCACAAAAACGTATTTTGTAGGTAATCATTAGGGCATGTCACTGAGGCTCTTCCAACAAGTTTCCATAACATACGTTTTTATGCAGAAATAAGATCATGTTCATAAGTCTGTGAAATGAACATCTATCTGAACCCGGTATACATTATTTTCCTTATTTCTGCACCAAGACCAAGCTTGTGGGTACTCGTTAAAACGGGCTTAATCGGCACCCACAACCTATGTTCTGAGTATAAATAAGAGTGAGTGAGTGTTTCAGTTTTACGTCCCACCAACAGCTAAGGTCATACGGAGACGGGACCTCGGTTTAAAGACTCATCCGAAAGTCTGGAGAAGCCCGGAATCGAACCTGCGACCCCTGGTTTACAAGGCGAGTAGCGTAACCACTCGACCACGGAGGCTTCTAAGAGTATAAATAAGAAAAATATCAAAGTTTTCGATGGAAAAGTAGCCATTTTGGAGAAATTAAAGAATGTGCTATAACACATGGGTGTGTTTTGTTTATGAAAAAAATCAGTACTTTTGCATAAGATTAAAATAACTATTACAGCCTATGTATCCTTTTTTGCACCCCCATCCCCGAATTTACCCTTTTTTTTAATCAGTGTATCAACCACCCCATAGCCAGCTCACCCCAAAGAGCCGTCTCTGTATTTTTTTTTTTTTTTTTTTAAGAAATAAGATTCGTTTGTTTGATTAGAGGTATAACATTCCCGTCAACACGATTTAGGACATTTTGGAGATGTTGCTTCCAATTTGGTGGGACTTTTACCCAACACTGAGGTGAAATGACATCTGATGCGCATGATCATTGTTCAGCGTCTGGTCTGGGTCTGTGCAGTCGCATGTGTTGTCTACAACCCTGTAGACCCTGATCAGACGCCTTATAATAATTGTCAGGACTCTGATCCCGATCTGCACTGTTTGCACCTTTATGTTCTGTCTATTGTCATACAGACAGATGGGTGGATGATGCCAGGCTGGTAGCTACTGGTCTGGGTCTTTGCCGTCTACAACCCTGTAGACCCTGATCAGATGCCTTATAATAATTTTCTGGACTCTGATCCCGATCTGTGCTGTTTGCACCTTCGTGTTCTGTCTATAGTCATACAGACAGACGGGTGGATGATGCCAGGCTGATCGCTATATCCCCCTAACATGTTCAGACTAGGGATAAAAAAAAACACCACCGCCGGCGATAAGTCCCTGATCAGACGCCGCATTATCTTTGTGCAGCGTCTTGTCCGGGTCTGCGCCGACCAATATGCCATCTACAAACCTGTAGACCCTCATCAGACGCCGTTTAATAATTGTACAGGTCTGAATTGAATCTGCATTGCTTGCATCTGTCTGTTGTGTCTACTGACGGACGGGGCATGTGAACGGACGCCAGACTCAATTTTGTTTACGGACGGACGCCAGGCCGATTGTTATATCCCCGAACCTATTTGATCAGGGGATAAAAAATAAAATGCACCGGCGGCGGTCAGACCATGATCAGACGACGCATGATCATTGTACAGCGTCTGGTCTGGGTCTGTGCCGTCGCATATGCCATCTACAAACCTGTAGACCCTATCCAGACGCCCTATAATCATTGTATGGCGTCTGATTCAAATCTGCACTGTTTGCACCTTTGTGTTCTGTCTTGTTATACAGACGGTTGGGTGGATGACGCCAGGCTGATCGCTATATCCCCGAACATGTTCAGACTAGGGATAAACCAGAGGACCAGTGGTCCTGTAAACGCTCACCTGACACCTGGTCCTGGTGTACATTTGACATAGCCATAAAATAGGTCAAGGCCATCCCAGGGTCACCATTTTTACAAACTATGATGGGCTCAAGTACCAGATGCTACAAGCCAACTTTCAAGGTCATTGGCTTCATGGTTCTGGAGATGAAGATTTTTTAAGGCTTTTTACCGTATATGGGCATGGCTACCATCTTGGTCATGTGACCCAGACCCCGCGAACAAACTTTCGTTCCCCCATCCTACTGAAGCTCCACATGAAATTTGGCTTTGATTGGCCTCCCTGTTTTGGAGGAGAAGATCTTTGAAAATGGTGGACGGACGGACAACGGATGGACGGACGACAGACCATGGCTATACTATAAGCTCACCTATGAGCTAAAGGCTCAGGTGAGCTAAAAATCAACTATTTTCACTCTTTCCCAAGCAAAAGCCTAAGTCCGCAAATTTGACATTGCCGCAAAATAGGTAAAGGTCAACCCAGGGTCACCATTTGAAAAAATTATGATAGGCCCGTGTACCAGATGCTTCCTGCCAAGTTTCAAGGTCATTTGCCTTACGGTTCTGGAGAAGAAGAATTTCGAAGTGTTTTTACCATATATGGGCATGGCCACCATCTTGGTCATGTGACCTGGACCATATGAGCAAATTTTCATTTGTTCATCATATAAAGGATCCATATCAAATTTCACTTGAATTGGGCCAGCGGTTTCTGAGAAAAAACTGTTTGAAATATGGAACCTGGTGAATCTTCGTCCCAGGTCACTGAATGATGACTTTTCTTACCCATGAATCTTCATGTATTCATTTACTTTACCTGATCTACCAATTTGGTGACATTGTCTTCAATGGTTTCCTAAAAATCCATTATGTTCACTTTTTCCCATGCAAAAGCCTAAGTTGACAAATTTGACACTGCCATAAAATAGGCCAAGGTCAACCCAGGGTCAGCATTTGTAAAAACTGTGACGAGCCCGAGTACCATATGATATATGCCAAGTTTCAAAGCCATTGGCCTTACGGTTCTGGAGAAGAAAATTTTTGAAGGCTTTTTACCATATATGGGCGTGGCGGCCAGCTTGGTCATGTGATCTAGACCGTACTGGCAACTTTTCATTTGTTCAACTCACAAAAGCTCCATATTGAATTTCACTTAAATTGGCTCAGTAGTTTCTGAGAAAAAATGTTTTTTTTTTTAAATATGAAATCGGAGTGACCTTGGTCTTAGGTCAATGAATGACCTTGACCTTTCTTACCCATAGATCTTCATGTATTCAGTTACTTTACCTAATCTACAAATTTTGGTGACACTGTCTTCAATGGTTTCCCTAAATATCCATTATTTTCACTTTTTCCTATGCAAAAGCCTAAGTCAGCAAATTTGACATTACTGTAAAATAGGTCAAGATCAACCCAGGGTCACCATTTGAACAAATTATGATAGGCCCGAGTACCATATGCTACATGCCAAGTTTCAAGGCCATTGGCCTTACGGTTCTTGAGAAGAAGAATTTCGCAGTTTCTTTACCATATATGGGCGTGGTGGCCATCTTGGTCATGTGATCTAGACCATGTTGGCAGCTTTTCATTTGTTCAACTCCCAAAGGCTCCATATTGAATTTCACTTCAATTGGCTCAGTAGTTTCTGAGAAAAAATGTTTGAAATATGGAACCTGCGTGACCTTGGTCTAAGGTCAATTAATGACCTTGACCTTTCTTACACATAGATCTTCATGTATTCAGCTACTTTACGTTATTTACTAATTTTGGTGACACTGTCTTCAATGGTTTCCTAAAAATCCATTATTTTCACTTTTTCCCATGCAAAAGCCTAAGTCGGCAAATTTGACATTGCTGTAAAATAGGTCAAGGTCAACTCGGGGTCACCATTTGTACAAACTATGATGGGCCTGAGTACCATATGCTACATGCCAAGTTTCAAGGCCATTGGCCTTACGGTTCTGGAGAAGAAGAATTTTTAAGGCTTTTTACCATATATATAGGCGTGACGGTCATCTTGGTCATGTGATCTAGACCGTATTGGCATTTTTTCATTTGTTCAACTCACAAAGGCTCCATATTAAATTTCACTTAAATCGGCTCAGCAGTTTTGGAGAAAAAAATGCTTGAAATATGGATCCTGAATGACCTTGGTCTAAGGCCAATGAATGACCTTGACCTTTCTGACCCATAGATCTTCATGTATTCAGTTACTTTACCTGATCTACAAATTTTGGTGGCACTGTCTTCAATGGTTTTCCTATAAATCCATTATTTTCACTTTGCCCCATGCAAAAGCCTACTTCGGCAAATTTGACATTGCTGTAAAATAGGTCAAGGTCAACCCGGGGTCACCATTTGTACAAACCATGATGGGCCCGAGTACCATATGCTACATGCCAAGTTTCAAGGCCACTGGCCTTATGGTTCTTGAGAAGAAGATTTTTGAAGGCTTTGTACCATATATGGGCATGGCGGCCATCTTGGTCATGTGATCCAGACCCCGCGAACAAACTTTCGTTCCCCCATCCCACTGAGGCTCCATATGAAATTTGGCTTTGATTGGCCCTGCAGTATAGGAGAAGAAGATCTTTGAAAATGGTGGACGGACGGACGACGGACGGACGGACGGACGGACGGACGGACGGACCATGGCTATACTATAAGCTCACCTATGAGCCTAAAGGCTCAGGTGAGCTAAAAACACCACCGTTGGCGATAAGTCCCTGATCAGACGCCGCATTATCGTTGTGCAGCGTCTTGTCCGGGTCTGCGCCGACCCATATGCCGTCTACAAACCTGCAGACCCTCATCAGACGCCGTTTAATAATTGTACAGGTCTGATTCGAATCTGCACTGTTTGCATCTGTCTTGTGTCTACGGACAGACGGATACGGTATGTGAACGGACGCCAGACTCAATTTTGTTTACATCTGATCCAGATCTGCATTGTTTTTATATGTCTGTTGCGTCTACGGACGGACATTTGAACGGACGCCACTCATAATTTTGCGTCTACGGACGGGCGAATGAACGGACGCCAGGCTCCGAACCTGTTTTTTTTTTTTTTTTTTGGTTTGGGTTTTACGGCCCTTTCAAGATTATTTCACTCATATCGAGCCGATCGTTAATCAGAGGTGGGCGAAAACTGGAGAACCCGGAGAAAAACCACCTGACCTTCCGTTGCAGAACTTGGCGTCTCACACGTGGCCCGAGCGAGGCTCGAACGCACGGCGGTGAGAGACCTAATGACTAAGAGTCAGCGCTCTTATCCACTAGGCCACTCTCCTCCGAACCTGTTCAGACTAGCGATAAACAAGAGGCCCATGGGCCACAATGCTCACCAGAGCTCAGGGGGGCCACTGCCCACTGGCGGCAATGTATTTTAATTGACCATGGCAGCCCTGCTCCCAAGGCTGCTACAGATAAAATTTCGACCCAATCAGACTAGTGGCTTCAGAGGTCTGATGTCGCTTGAAGACAACAGATGACAATTGACAATTTCCCATCTGTGGCAATAGGCCAAAGAGAACATTATTAATTGAACATTTCTATGAAAGCTTGACAAAATATCTTGAGAGGCATTAATGCTGTTTTTCAATTTTCCCCATTGTAAGTCAATGGAAACTCTTAACTTGCCATAGCAAACAAACCAAAGAGCCAAATTTCATAAACCAGAGCTCAGGTGGGCACTGCCCAATGGAACCCTGATTGGTGTCACTAAATGGGTCTTATAAAAAGGAACAGGGACATATATGGTAGCGGTGGGGATATGTATGGTTCCTGAGACGTAAGGCCTTTTAAGCAATGGTGGGATTCGGGCATGGCAGATCCCAGAAAAGCCAAATATTGTTGTCACTGAATATGTCTTATCATAAAGATCAAGAATATATATGGTTAAATGGTGGGGATCTGAACGGTTTCTGAGATATGAGGCCCTTTTATGAAGTGGAGGGGAGAGAAATGGCCCCTGCTGACCCGCCAAGACAGGGTTGACTGAATGTGTCTAATAACAATGAACAAGAATATATGTGATTATAGGGTGGGGATTTGAATGGTTTCTGAGATATATGGCCTATTATTAAGTGGAGTCTTATCATCAGGAACAAGAATATATATGGTTTAAGAGGGCCACATGGAAGATTAGTACTAGTTTACTAAATGTGTTACCCTCTATAAATAAGGTCGATTATTATTATTATTATTATTATTATTTTTAGGGGTGGGGATCTGAACGGTTTCTGAGATATAAGGATTTTAATGAAGTAAAGGGGTGGGGCATGGCCCGTGGCACCCCGGGGGACCCCCATGCTGGTGTCACTGTTTGCGTCTTATCATAAGGTACAAGAATATATATGGTTTAGGGGTGGGCTCTGAACAGTTTCTCAGATATATGGTCTTTTGTGAAGTCGAGGGGTGGAGTGTGGCCCGGGCACACCCTGGGTGACCCCTAGGTTGGTGTCACTGAATGTGTCTTATCATAAGGAACAAAAATATATATGGTTTTTGGGTGTGGATCTGTAAGGTTTCTGGAATATTTAGCCTTTTTATGAAGTGGAGGGGGTTGGGCATGGCCCCCGCACATACCGGGGGACCCCCAAGTTGGTGTCACTGAATGCTACTTATCATATGGAACGAGAATATATATGGCTTAGGGGTGGGGATCTGTAAGGTTACTGGGATATTGGGCCTTTTATGAAGTGGAGGGGGTGGGGCATGGCCCCGGCACATCCCGGGGGACCCCCAGGTTGGTGTCACTGAGTCCATCTTATCATAAGAAACAAAAGTATATATGGTTTAGGGGTGAGGATCTCAATGGTTTCTGAGATAAATGTCATTTTATGAAGATGAGGGGGTGGGGCATGTACCCCGCACATCCCGGGGGACCCCCAGGTTGGTGTCACTAAATGCATCTTAGCATAAGGAACAAGAATATGTATAGTTTAGGGTGTGTGGATCTGAATGGTTCTGAGATAAAAGGCATTTTATGAAATAGAGGGGGCAGGGCATGTCCCCGGCACATCCCGGGGGACCCCCAGGTTGGTGTCACTTAATGCATCTTATCTTAAGGAACAAGAATATATATGGTTTTGGGGTCGGGATCTGTAAGGTTTCTGAGATATAAGGCATTTTATGAAGTGCAGGGGGCGAGGCATGGCCCCGGCATAACCTTGGGGACCCACAGGTTGACATAAAAGCATATGGCTGAGAGAAGTTTACTCCAGGAACATGTCTATGTAAGTTTTGTCAAAATATCTGCAATGACTTGGCAATAAATGCCATTTTTTCAGTTGTCAAAATATCTGCAGAAGCTTGGCAGTAAATGCCATTTCCTATTTTCCCCCATTATAAGTCTATGGAAACTACAAGTTGCCATAGCAAACAAACTAATGAGCCGATTTTCATAAAAAAAAAAAAACTTTCAATCCCCCTGCCCTAAAATGCTACAGATAAAATTTGGGCCCAATCGGCCCAGTGGCTTCAGAGGAGAAGATGTTGAAAAGGGTTGACGCAGACGACGACGACGACGGACAACTGCCTATCCTATAAGCTCCCCGGAGCCTTAGGCTCTGGTGAGCTAAAAACACCACCGTCGGCGATAAGACCCTGATCAGACGCCGCATTACCATTGTGCAGCGTCTTGTCCGGGTCTGCGCCGTCTCAGATGCCTTCTACAAACACGTTGACCCTCATCCGACGCCGTTCAATAATAGTATGGCGTCTGATCCGGATCTGCATAGTTTGCATCTGTCTGTTGTGTCTACGGACGGACGGACATTTGGACGGTCGCTATATCCTCCAAACCTATTCGGTCGCGGAAATAAAATAAAATGAACCATCGGCGGTTGGAGCTGAATCAGACGTAGCAGCAGGGGGGGGGGTGTTAATGGACTTTTTGTTTCAACCATGAAAGCCCCATTTAATCCATTAAGCTTCCCACCTCATTTTAACCCAAATATATTCTCTTTTTGGTAAATTAAGCCTCCCAACCCAAACATCAATATTTTCCACTTGGCAAATTAAGCCTCCCAGCCCTAAATAAAATCCACCCCAACTGGCTGTGACATACCAAGGGCGAATGTACTTTTTAATTCGACCTCAGAAGACCCATCTGGGCGCCCAGCTCGTTTCAGACTATTGGTATGCACCAACAACACCAAAAAAAAAAAAGATAAAAAAAAATTAGTTGTCTCTCCGGAGATTCAAACTCACGCCAAAAAATAGCAAAACTCCCCCTATGTACACAGCCAGTAGGGCATTTTTTTTTTTTTTTTTTTTTTTGTGGGGGGGGGGGGGGGAGTTTTTTGGTTTATATACATTTTTCACACTACTGGCTTGCTTCAGACACGGACCCCCCTTTCTGGGAAGTCTTCAATGCCTGCCGGTCCTGAATGCACCCCTGTTTTCCTTCAGACAGTTCAGAGATCTAGCCGAAAGATGCGAAAGACTAGAAATCGGACAGATGCATCAGGGATCGGACATTTTGTGTACACATTGATGATAGGCTCTTTTAACATTGATAACATATCAAGTGACGTTGTGCAATACACATATATATATTTTTTTTCAAATATTTTTTTTAATACTCGCATAATTTTCTGTTATTTTTCTATTTATCTTGTTTTATCCCTTCAATCCTGAAAAATTTTAATTTCTAATTATTTACATTTATTATTTCCGGTTGTTAGACTAACCTATTTAATCTCGATCAATACCAACTTTTCTTCAACGTATTTGTTTTATAATCTTGACAAAAGTAATTGATCGCTAACAAGCGAGTTAGGGAGGAAACTGTCACACTATTAGGTTAAATGAGAAAACGAGAATTGGATTTCATAGGATGCTCCAGGAAGTAATATACACCCTAAAAAATACTGATCAAACTGTTTGCCCATTCAGTCCTAACAAGTACCCATTTCGTCATAAAGACACCGATCAGATGCAACCAGCCAGCCAGGGTCCTAAATAGTCGGTTGTGAGTGAGTGTTTGAGTTTGCCGTCCCACAGACTCATCTGAAAGTCTGGAGAAGCCTGGAATCAATCCTGCGATCCCTGGTTAGTAGTATAGGGGGGCACTTTGGCGAGATTTTAGCAAGATTTTATAGCGAGATTTTATAGCGAGATTTTTTGGTTGTGTTTCTCGCTATAATTTCTCGCCATAGTCTCTCGCCAAAGGTGACACCCCTGTATCAAAGCTTGACTAGGCTAGTTTGGGGGTTCTCGCCATAATTTCTCGCTATAAATTCCTCGCGTTAATTTCTCGCTATAATTTCTCGCGTTAAAATCTCGCTATAATTTCTCAGTTTTGAGGGATTATAGTGTCATCTTGAACTGTTTCATAATGACACTATAAATTTTCAATTTTGTGGGATTATCGCGTCATCTAGAACTGTTTCATAATGACGCTATAAATTTTCAATTTTATAGCGTCATCTAGAATATGCCTTTTGGTGTATGTTTTTGTGATAATCTTTCAAGAGGTCCAGGTTCACCACAAGATGACATTATGTTGTTCTTTTGGAAATAACTTGAAATTGAAAAAAATGTTTGGCACGAATAGGGCTCGAACCTATGACCTCCTGCTTATCAGACAGGCGCTCTACCAACTGAGCTAAAGTGCCAAGATATATTTTGTATGTAATACAATTGTTATAAACTTAAGACATTATAGCTATTCTTTCTTAACTGTTCGGTAGCCCTGAAAAGGGCTGTTTTGGTTTTGCATTTGTATCTTATTCTTTTATCTGGTTTTCTTTTTTCGTATGGGTTTGGTAGCAGCTCCAAGTCCAATAGCTGATGATGACTGCATCAGTTGTTCATCTTCATTGCCACGATATTGAAGTGGAGAGGAATCCTAATAGGATTCATTTCCAGTGATGATGGTTGTTGAGGACGATCTTCTAACTGTATGACTTTATTTTTGAGCTCATTGATTTCCTTTACTAAGACTTCAATAACTTTGGGCTGGGGTTTAGATTGCTGTACTGGGGGGCTGTGCATAGACCAGTTGGTTAGATGGTATTGTTGTATATTGTTGTTGTTGTAAGGTAGCATCACTACCAATACATTCATTGATAGCGGTTGTTAAAAGATCTGGATTTTGCAAGAGATCATCGAATGATATTGACGGTTCCATTGTTTTTTCAAGAAATCTGAAGTAGGTCAAGTCCTATTTATACTCTGGAGAGGGATTGACCTACTTGGAAAAATACTTTCTTTCACGTCCGTGTTCAATGCATAAATACCAATGCATTGACCTACTTCTTTGCACTTCTGTGTACAATCTAAGATGGCTCACAACAGTGAAATCGACTTCAAAGCTTTGGAGGAGCAGACAGAGTCACTGAAGAGTGCTGTAAGAGAGTTGATGCTCTCGTTTGACATAGTCAAGCAGGAAGCTGAAGGATTATTTTCCTCACTGGACAATATGGAGAAGATAGTATCGATCACAAAAGAGGCAGCAGAGTTGGCACATGGACAACGGTTGGATGGTGAGGTGCCTGGGCCCTCTGCTGCCACACAGACGGAATACTGGGGGAATGAAGCGACAGAGCCTCCGTTCTACTTGTCGACGGGGTCCAGGATTACGTATGAGTCCTGGGCAACCAGATGTCCAGCCTGTGGAGGACGAACCTGCTGTCAATGTTAGTTTTATAAACTAACAAAAAACCCAACGGCCCTTTTCAGGGCCATCATATCTCCTGAATGAATGTCCTTTGATAATGTTCAATCAAGATTCCTAAGTCTGGTATTTGCTATGATGTTGCATGTTTCGAACATAGACCATCATTGCTACACCAAAGACGAAGAATTCTCTGATTATAATTGGTTAAGCCAATTTTTCATTTTAAGTAGGTCAATCCGATGCCACTTGTATATATATCATTCATGATTATTACTAACTTCATAACCATGGATGAATACCCAAAGTCTGGTATCTGCAGTGAGTGTGATGCTCCAACATATCTTGAATGTGGTGTTACCACATTCTAAGGTACGTTGGAGAGGAACACAACTGCCCTGATGATGACGATGGGTTCTTTGAAGACGACACTATATCCATATGTGATGAGTGTCTGGAACAAAAAAACTGAACCTCTGATGGTTCTCTAGACCAAATGGTCCTTTTCAGGGCCACCACTTATTCCTGAAGGAGTACCTTTTGATGATCATACAAAAGATTCCTAAGTCTGGTATTTGCTATAATGATCTATGTTTCGAACATAGACCATCATTGCTACACCAAAGACGAAGAATTCTCTTAGGATGATCACGATTGGCTATTTCGTTAGCCAGTTTGATTGGTTGTTCGATTAAAGTGGGTCAATCCTCCTACATTGTATAAAAGCCCTTCTGCTTTTGAGTTCTCTCCATATTGTTCCAATATGACTTGGTTTAAGAAGTTACGTGCTGTCTTCCACTGAAGGAAACATCCTGAGGTGGAAAGACAACAGCCATGTACTGAGGAAGAGTACTGGAAGAAAGTGGAGAGGCTACAAAGCGGACTGGCTTTCCAGCAGTTCCTGGCTAGAAGGGGAGTGGGATCGGTTACCATTAAACTGATCGCTATAGTAGAACCATTCCGTGGCTAGTAACTGTTAAAGTTACTAGCTACATAAGAACAGTCCTTTTTAGGGCTAACCCATGGATTTCGTTAAAGAATAACCTTTTATTACTAACAAAGACTGGTAAACTGTTAATGTTTTTAATGTGTTTTAAAAAATTCTTAATACAATACTATATGTATCATATCTATCTCATTCAAATGTCTTTTTTGTCTTTGGTTTCTTCACACCACGAGTGCTAGAAATTGTTCGCTTTCGTTTTCTTGATTTCTTAACACTAGTCTGGGATTGTTTCTCCTCAGTAGAAGATTGTTTCTCATCGGCACAAGACTGTTTCTCATCGGCACAAGACTGTATCTCCTGAGGATTGTCAGATGATATTTCTTCAGTAGGTAATGTAGGTGGTATGTCCAACTCATCTTGTATCAACTGCTTCTGTGGACATTCGGGTGCCCAATGATCTGGAATTCCACATATGTAACACTGTCCGTATGGTGGCTTGAAGCCCGATGTACAATCTCGTGACCAGTGTGTCGTAGCATTACATCTGTAACAATGTCCATAAGGTGTTTTCATCAGTTGTTGATCAAGAAGTGATTTTTCCAATGTCCGTAGAAGATGGATATCATATTGTTGTTTCAATAACTTCTTTAAACTTGAACAATGGTAGTAGATACTTTCAGGATCACTATATTTCTTTGTTCTTGGATCCCTATTGTATTCCATCTTGTTTAAGATTTTTGAAGTTTTCACTGTGATAGTCAGAAGTAGAAAGAAGTTCTATTCAAGTTCACTTCCTTTTATATTACCCTTGCCTCTTGTCTTCGAATGTAAGAACACGATCACCTTTGGATTGTCAGCAACAGATTTTTTCCAGTTCTCAAATGTGATAACTGAATCTTCTAACAGTTTGTACTTAGCACAAGTCCACCACAATTTCTTGAAATCTTCAAAAGTTTCTTTTTCATTTAATTTCATCTGGATTTCTTCCATAGAAATATCTTCATGAGAAAACAGTATGTAGATGCAAAGTAGTAATCTTCTGTAAGGTTTGAATTTTACCACTTGTGTCAGAGGTATTTCAAACCACTTCTTCTCCATGTTGTTGATGAAACAATGATGATCTGTGTTTCAGGTCAATTTATATGGTCAAGGAATCGATCTGTTTGATCAAATCGTCAATATCAGTTTCCATCGGTTCCTCATGACGGTTTTCAGAGCAGTCCATCGGTTGTTCTGATGAAGCTCTTTCAATATCCATTATCATGTTGAAAATGAAGCTGATCACCTCATCGTTGTTAGCTACATACAAACGCCATTGATCCAGTTTCACGGGTGACTCATCCAGTATGTAACTCATGAGCCAAGCTGTTCTATTCATCTTATGTCGAAAAGACATAAATGTATCGTATCTTCTCAACCAAATATGAATGTCATCTTTAGTTTCCAAGAAAACTATATTATCTGGCTCTAATGACAAAGTTTGTTCAAGTGCAAGTCTGTAGATATCAAATTTCAGAATTTGATCTAAAGATACGGGTAGTTTTTCTGATAATCTTAATCATGATTTTTAGTTAAGTATGCAATTAGAATATTTAGTTGGGAACTTCAATAACATCTTAGGTTCTTTTCTCAACTGTTCGTTGCCTAATGTCACTTTATATCCTTCCTTGGCATTTATATATTCCGACCAATAGTCATTGAAAGTCAAACATCCCGATGTTAATATCATAAGATCTGGATTGTCCCGACTACAGAATAACTGTTTGACTTGAACTTTGGTATATTCCTCACTCAGTATCAGATATCCCAAAGACGTATCTCTATAGAGAAAGCTAGATGATACATTACCATGTAGGAAGTGTTGATGAAATTTTTCAGACATGTAACACAAGTCCCATGATGTAAAGTCAAAGAATGTGACTAGCCATCTTTTTGCTTTCTTAAGGGTTGGTTGACGTTGAAAATGAAAACGACTAATCTGTCTATGAAATTTAATCGTTTCTTATCTGACAAATTAGGAAGTTCATCTATGAGAAATAATAAACGAATCATTTCATCTTGGTAAGTTATTTGAGATCCAGTGTTCTTCAAAATCTGCATTCTTATTTTAAACCAACTGTCTTGAATGAGTACTGTAAATTCTTGACCTTTTCCATAGCTGTACATGTTGTATGTTAAAATCATCTCCGCTATTTCCAAGGGCAGATGATTCATGATTAATCTGAAACAAGAATTTTGAAAATCGGTTAAGGCATTCGCAAGTTATAAGCATTATTGTTTTTTTCCCAATAGGAATTCTAAAAATAGTAACATATGAAAAAATGATAAAAATCATTGTCATTTTGCTATTTATAGCTCAAATGGGATCAAATAATTTTTTTTCGAAATAAATAATATACAATTTTATAAATTTATACATAATTCATAGAACATAGGCTAGATCACTATATTTTACTTTTGGTCCTTTGAGATCAGCGTGAATATTCTGAGAAATCGGAAATAAATTATTGGTTTAGACTCATATTCTAGACAGGTTTTTAATTACATGTATTTGGACCCCATTTTGATTTATATCAGTCTTTGAATCGACTGCCTATTCAAAATTCGCAAAATTGCAGTATGTTTCCTCTGGCTTTCTTTGCCGGATTATTACAGGGTCACTGATGAGGCTTTATTAGCCGAAACTACGTAGTATGACCCATCATCTTTCTTATGAATGTTTTCATTGCTCTTAAAGGAACTCATTTTTGATTTTTATTTGCCTTCACTGCAGCTGGTGTTGTGCCGTGTGGCGGCCGTAAAACGTCTCCCCGTACATCAACCATAGTGCAGTTTATATTTGACTTTTGGTCCTTTGAGATCAGCGTGAATATTCTGAGAAATCGGAAATAAATTATTGGTTTAGACTCATATTCTAGACAGGTTTTTAATTATTTGGACCCCATTTTGATTTATATCAGTCTTTGAATCGACTGCCTATTCAAAATTCGCAAAATTGCAGTATGTTTCCTCTGGCTTTCTTTGCCGGATTATTACAGGGTCACTGATGAGGCTTTACATCATAGTGTAGATTATATTTTCTTGTCCTTTGGGGTCATTGATTCCACTGTGGAATTTGAAAATATCTGAGGGTCACTGATGAGGCCTAAATGGCCGAAACTAGCTAGTCTGGCCCAGAAAACATGTACACTCCATATTTTTTCAGTTCTGTGGTGTATTCCTTGCTTCCAAAGGATAACCCTTTTATAGAACATATTTATTAGCCGAAACTACGTAGTATGACCCATCATCTTTCTTATGAATGTTTTCATTGCTCTTAAAGGAACTCATTTTTGATTTTTATTATTGTTCTTAAATTTAAAGAAAAATAGTTTTCATATGCAAATCACAAAACCATTTTCATATCAAATTGGTTTAAGGTAGACTATATATATATACAAAGTTATTTCTTGTTACAAACAGAGGGGTAGCCCCTATGTGCTTTTAGCGCCCGGTTACCTTACAAAATCTATCAAGTCAAGTCAAGTTACAAACAGGCTAGTGATCTAGCTTACTGGTCTGTGAATAATGCATGCGTGCTGTTTCCGCCTTAGTCCGTAGATGCGAGGTTATCGAATATATGCTTAAACAGAGTAGAAGGTAGCTACGCTCAGGCTGCTTTAAGGGGACCCATGCTCACGGGAAGCCTCCACTCTGGGAATCACTCTGGTCCATAGAGACATTCAGGTGGTTCTAAAGTGTATTCGAGATAATCTCAAATCGCCAGGAGTCCTAAGGTGCAGGGCAGCCCACTATGCAACTCACGAGTGTACTGGGGAGGAATTTGGAACCACGTTGATCAACGCAAGTTGATCACGTTTCCTCTTGCAAAAAATTTCCCGAGGTCGGTATAAAAACGGATTTTTCAGCTTGACGCTTCATAGTTCAGCATTGAACACCAAACAGTCAACATGCCAAAGAGACATTGGAAGCGAATAAGAACTCCAACCAGTTCGGATGATGAGTCGATACCTAAGAGACCTAAGTTGGTGGATTATTCTGATACGGAAGATGAAGATGAAGAATATGAACAATATTATGAAATAAAAGCAGTGAGAGAGAGGGAGTCGAGGCGATTTAGAACAAGAGCCAATGTATACAGCGTGGACATGAGAAAATTTCCTGAGAAAACATCACCACTAGAATTTGTACCACGCTTGTTTCACAATTGGTGGATGACATTAAGAGACATACTGAGGCACAGGGCAATGACAGAATAAGAGTCAGTATCTACCATCCTGGACTTAAACTTGGTGTCTTTATACCCTTCACAGATGTATCCTCATTAACTGGAGAAGCTTTGTCACAAGAAATTGAAAAAGTCTTACAGTCCAATGAAGACTTCAGAATCGATGATGGCCAGATGTCCATGGAAGTTACCCATACAAGGCTCCCTGGAGGAAGTGGTAGAAAACCATTACACTATGGACTCTACTTCGATTCTAATAATATGAGAAAGATGAAAAAGAGTATTGTTAATATCAACAATACAGAAGACTCCATGTGTTTAGCCAGGGCTGTGGTTGTTGGCAAATGTCATGCTGACAAAGAAGAGAGTCAGACTTGGAAGAAGACATGGAAACATATCTCCGATTCAAGATGGAAATTTCAGACCAGTGAAGCTAAAAGACTATTGGATCGAGCTCAAGTTCCACATACCAAACCATGTGGACTTGACGAATACAAAGCTGTGTTAGCTCCTGACTACCTGATCAAAGTTCATTCACAACATGCGAAAGATGACCTTCTCTTCAAACCTGAATTCGAAATGACCAAACAGACTAAAGTGATACATATATACTATGATGGAGACAATCATTATGATACAATTACCAGTATAACTGGTTTTCTAGGATGTTCTTATTACTGTGAACTTGGTGACAAAGGATATAAACAGAGAGGTGATCATATGTGTCTCCATGGATGTGACAAATGTTACAATGAGACATTATGTGAGGCAGGAGTAATTTGTTTCTGTAGGGATTGTAAAAGAAAATTTTACAGTCCTCAATGTTTTACAAACAAATCAATGTTTTGCTAATCATAAAAGAATCAAAGCTGGACAGAAAAAGTCCATGTGTCAGTTAGTCTATAATTGTGGAAATTGTTTTACTAGAATCATTGGGAGTAAGAAAAATCATGTTTGTCCAGGAAATCGAAAATGTAGATTCTGTAAAGAGATCGTGGGTGCAAATCATCAGTGCTACATACAATCTTATGTTTGTAAGACTGATGCACCAAACGAATCTGATGATGAAGAAGAAACAAGTTCCTCCTCATCCAAGTGCATTTTCTTTGATTTTGAATCTTCACAAAATACTGGAGAACATAAAGTTAATTTCTGTGTAGTACATAGAGCCTGCGACCAGTGTATCCATTTACCTATCAACGAAAACTGTCAAAATTGCAGCAAGTTTCCGAGAGAAATGATCTTTGAAGGTCCTTGTACTTTACACGAATTTTTTACTTGGTTATTCCAACCCTATAATGAAGGCTCAATTTGTATTGCACACAACTTTGGTGGTTATGATGGTCAGTTCATTTTGAGATATCTCTTAGAGAATGGAACTTACAAACCAGATGTGATCATGAATGGGCATACCATCATTACCATGAAAGCTGGAAAACTTGAGTTCAAAGATTCTTACCAATTCCTGCACATACGTTTGGCTAGTTTCCCTGATACCTTCGGAGTTAAAGAAATGAAGGTTATTTTCCTCATTTGGCAAATACTGAAACTAACCAAAACTATGTGGGTCCATACTTTCCTGCTGAAATGTATAACCCTGGCCAGATGTCTAGCAAAGACAGAGACGACTTCTTGCAATGGCACAAGTCTAAAGTTGAATCCAATGCTATCTTTAACTTCAGGCAAGAAATGGAAGAGTATTGTCGGAGTGATGTCGATATCTTAAGGAGAGGTTGTGCTTGCTTTAGGCAGCAGTTGATGGAAACTAGTGGAATTGACCCGTTTAAAGTAGCATGTACGGTGGCCCAAACTTGTTCACTCGTTTGGAGAAAGGATCATATGCCAGAAAATTCAGTAGCTATCACCCCTCCTGAAGGCTATCCAAACCAAAAGAAATATTCGATCAAGGCTGTAAGATGGTTGCAAGTAATGGCTAAGAAAACAAATACACACATTCGACATGCATTGAATGGTGGGGAACAGAAAATTGGTGAGTTTTACGTTGATGGGTTTGACCAAGAAAATAAGAAAATCTATGAATTTCAAGGTTGTTATTGGCATGGTTGTCAAAGATGTTATCCTGACAGGCATAAGATCAATACCTACAACTGTTTGAAGATGGACACTCTTTTTTATTCCACTTTGAGAAAAAATGAAACTCTGAAAGCTGCTGGGTATGAAGTCATAGAATGTTGGGAATGTGATTTTGACAAACAGTGTAGAGATGACAAAGAATTCCAAACTTTGGTAGAGGCTGAATTTACTAACTTGGATCCCTTGAAACCCAGAGATGCTTTGTTTGGGGGAAGGACTAATGCTACCAAATTGTACCATTAAATTGATGAACGTTCAGATCAAGAAATCAAGTACATTGATGTCTGTTCTCTGTACCCATACATTTGTAAATATGGTGTTTTCCCACTTGGTCATCCAGAGATTTATTCTCAAGAAGAAATTGACAAAGACAATATTCAACAATATTGTGGTCTGATCAAATGTAAAGTTCTTCCACCCAGAAACTTGTATCATCCAGTACTCCCTTACAAATGTAACAATAAACTTCTGTTTCCACTCTGTAGAACATGTGCAGAGAAGTCAGACAACTCACAACTTTGTCATCATACTAAAGCAGAAGATAGAGAATTGGTTGGAACTTGGGTCAGTATAGAATTGTTTGAAGCTTTGAAACTTGGCTATCAACTTAGAGAAATTTATGAGGTTTGGCATTTCCCTGAGACAACTCAGTATGATAAAGAAACTGGCCAAGGTGGAATCTTTGCTGGGTATATTGATACATTCCTCAAAATAAAGCAAGAAGCAAGTGGGCATCCTGATTGGTGTAAAACTGAGGCAGACAAAGAAAAGTTCAAACAGGACTACTTTGAGGCAGAGGGAATTAGATTGGAGCATATTGAAAAGAATAAGGGTCGTAGGGCTACTGCAAAGACTGAGTTGAATAACTTGTGGGGAAAATTGGCTCAAAGAGATAATATGACTAAAACTGAATACATCTCAGAACCATCAACATACTTTGAATTGGTAAGCAATCCCATGAAAAAAGTCAAGTATGTTGATGTCTATGGTGAACAGATTTTACATGTCAACTGGGAAGAAACAGACTCTATCATTGAACCTCACAGTTGCAGTAATGTGGTAGTAGCATCTTTTGTCACAGCACAAGCCAGATTGAAATTGTACAGTATGTTACACAAACTTAATACACGTGTACTCTACTTTGACACTGACTCTGCAATCTATGTCCACAATCCCAAACTTTGGAATCCCACGATTGTGAATAATCGACTTGGTGAATGGACTGATGAGATGCCCAATGCAAAAATCACAAAATTTGTTGGTATGGGGCCAAAGAACTATGGTTACGAGTATGTTGAAAACAATGGTGATAGAAAATCCACTTGTAAAGTAAAAGGACTGACATTGGATTTTAACACTTCTCAAATCATACATTTTGAGAAAATGTTGAACTGGGCAAAATCTAAAGATAGAGATTTCCGTGAAACTGTGCAGCATCAACATAAAATCAGAAAACATCCCAATAGGAAAGTAACCACTGAAAAACTTTCAAAGATTTATAGATTTACCTATGACAAACGTGTGATTGTGAAAAATGGGTACACTGTGCCATATGGTTATGAATAAAGATTTGTTTTAGTAGATAATTAAAAGAATATAAATATACATGTTGTTCGTTGTTCTTTCTCATTACTCATCATGTCAAGCATTCAGACACCAGTAGTACAAGATATTAACAGTTTGTTTTTCAAACATCCTGCTAATCTCTTTATATCAGGTCCAAGTGGATCTGGAAAAGTTTGTAAGAAAAGTCATTGAATACAAACATGACTTGTTTGATATTCAACCACAACGTATCATATGGTGCTACAAAGAATGGCAACCAACTTATAATATTTTGCAAGAACGTGAAGGATCCAACATCACATTTCTTTCTGGAATTCCCAATGACGATGATGACATTGTCAGCGATACGAGTTTGTCTCACTTGATCGTCTTTGACGATATGTTAGGAGACAAAGATGAAGAAAAAATAAAATTGTGGTTTACAAGGAAAGGGCATCATCGAAATGCAAGTGTGATATACATCAAACAAAATTTGTTTCACCAAAGTAAAGATAGTCGAACTATCAGTTTGAATGCACATTATCTCATTTTGTTTCAAAGTCCTCGAGATAAAATGCAAGTCAAAGTTTTGGCAAAACAACTTCAATCTCCACATTTAATGTATGCTTTCAATGATGCCACATCCAAACCACATGGATAATTACTGATCGATTTGAAACCAGACACACCAGATCTGTTGAGATTTAGAACAAATATTTTTCAAAACTGGTTTACAAAACCAAATCATCAAGGACCAGTTGTTTATTTCCCAAACATATAAAAGTGTGTGTCTGATTTGTAAATTGGTCACAAGTTATTATGGCTTCGAAACGAACATCAGCTAACTTGATAAGGGCACTCTACAATTTGAGTAGAGAACCAAATACTGTAAAACGCAAACAATTGCTCAATGAGGGATTACTTGAAATGATAAAATGGTTTTCTTTGGCTGCAAGAAAAATCATCGAGGGTAAAATGAAATTAACCAAACAGACAAAGAAATGTATGGAAAAACATAAAGATGATCTCAGAAAATTAACAAGTACCATGGTCAATAGTGATGTTAAACGTAACATCATTTTGAAACCTGGTGGAGGTGGTTTCTTGGGTGGCGTTATTATCAGAACATTAATTCGATGGGATGGTAATAAAATATTAAGACGGTTTGCCAAAAAGAAGACTTCTGTGAAGAAGACTTCTGAAAAAAAGAAAAAACCTAGAAAAATTAACGAAAAGTTTATTACCGTGAGAAAACGTCCTGTAACATCATGGCAAAGTCTTGGGATGCGGTCTCCCACTGAAAATGCTCTATCTGTAGCCCGTCGAAAAACCATTTCACCAAATGTTGCTAGATATCAACCACTCTATGCTAGGGAACCACATGTTTTTCAAACTGCAAGACAGTTTGGATTTGAAGCTGCAATGCGTGAAAAAGTTATGCAGGGACAAAAAATGTATAATCAACCTTTTAGAATCAATAACAGAGGTCCAAACTTGAAACTTACGAGACGCAAAATATAAAAGTCCATGTTCGACTGGGATTCTTCATAGTGTATCACGACAATCATGACGGTCGTACGTAAAAGAAAAACTCTGAGAAAAAAGAAAACTTCTTTGATTAATAAATATGGTCCTTTCTTAGAAGGACTTTGTCAGTTACCTCCAAAATTTCGTCAAAAAATAATCAATGATTCACCCAAAGAAGTTATCGATTGTGTAGGGAAATGTTGCTTAAACATTATAAAAGGCAATGTACATCTAACTAAAGCTCAGAAACAACACTTACACTCTAGAAAACAGCATGTTCGTTTGCTGAGTACAAAACAGGTCCCTGTTGCAGCAAAAAAGAAAATCATTAATCAAAAAGGCGGGGCTTTACTAGGATTGTTACTCAAACCTTTGATTGCCCCACTCATAGGATCTGTCCTTGGTGGCCTTCTTAATCCAAATCATGGAAGGGCGTAAAATGGTATTGTCCCATTCAAACTTTGGGAAGATATGAAACGTTGGAAAGAGGAACAAATTCAGAAACCTAGATTACCACCTGATCCTGAAGTTTCGGCTACTGCTAATCTTCAAAACGACTTGTCTTCTGTTATGAGTAATAATGAAATCTCGGAATCAGAAAAGTCTCAGGTGTTTGGTGAAACTTTGCATAAATTTAAGACGGCTCATAAAAAAGCTTTAAAAGAACCTTCAGTTTCTCTCTCCCAACCTGTTCTGCAACCTAAGAAGATTGATCAACACATTATTGACAGCGTTCCTTCCACCATGAAAAGAAAAGCTCAGCTTTTGCTTTCTATTTTGCAAGAAAATAAAAACATAGCTTGGGATGATGATGGTACAGTCAAGATGTATGGAAAACCTATTCCTGGTTCTAACATTATCGACTTGGTCAATGATGTGATTAGACATAGGAAAGGCATTGAGCCCACGGGGTGGCAAGCTTTTGCACAAGGATTGAGATAAATGAATATTCCTCAAGATGTGGTAGGCAATAGGGACAGATGGGAATGGATGCATGAACATCAGCTTCCTCCTCCTGAACAATCACCAGAGGATGTCTTTGTGACTCCTCCTAAAACAAAACGTCATAAAATAAGGACTCCCTATACAAAACAGCGTAAATATGATCTGCCCTCAGTCAAAAAACACGTAAGGCGATTAGCGAGAAAACATATAAAAGAAGAAGAAATTGAAGGTCCTTTCATACCTAAATGGTTAACTTATGATGAACAATGAAGTTTGAAAAATTAAATTATGATCCTAAGAGTCCTGCTGCATATGCTGGAGAACAAGCTTTATTCCAGTTAGCTAGAAAAACTTCTAAACAAGAGGGCCATGATGGCCCTGGATCGCTCACCTGATCCATAGAGTAACAAGTGGGCCCTGGGTAGGGCCATTATTGACCCCAGGGTTACAATGTGCATTATGTTGAGGGAGGTCTAAAAAGGTGAAGCTTCATGCCAAATATCAACAAAGGCTATAATTTGAACAATCTTGGCAAAGGTCCAATAGATGAAGCTACATACCAAATATCAAAGACCTGGGCCTTGCGGTTTCAGAGAAGATTTTTTTAAAGATATTTCCAACATAAGCCTATGTAAAACCAAATGGCCCCCGGGCTGGGCATTTTTGGCCTCTGGGATATAATTTAAACAATCTTGATAGAGGTCCACTAGATGAGGCTTCACACCAAATATCAAAGACCTGGGCCTTGCTGTTTCAGAGAAGAAGCTTTTCAAAGATTATTTCAATATAAGTCTATGTAAAACCAAAGGGTCTCGGGGTGGGGGCATTTTTGGCCCCAGGGCTATAATTTGAACTATCTTGATAGAGGTCCACTAGACCACTAAACCAAAGGGCCCCGGGGATGGGGGAATTTTTGGCCCCAGGGCTATAATTTGAACAATCTTGGTAGAGGTCCACTAGATGAAATTGCACACCAAATATCAAAGACCTAGGCCTTGTGGTTTCATAGAAGAAGATTTTTAAACATAGATAAGTCTTACAAAGTCCCTTTATAAGTCTATGTAAAACCAAAGGGCCACGAGGCGGGGGCATTTTTGGTCTCAGGGCTACAATTTGAACAAACTTGGTAGAGATCCACTAGCTGAAGCTTCATACCAAATATCAAAGACCTAGGCCTTGTGGTTTCAGAGAAGAAGATTTTTCAAGATATTCCCTATATAAGTTTATGTAAAACCAAAGGGCCCCGGAGCGGGGCATATTTGGCCCCAGGGCAATTATTTGAACAATCTTGGTAGAGGTCCACTAGATGAAGCTTCATACCAAATATCAAAGACCTGGGCCTTGCAGTTTCTGAGAAGAAGATTTTTAAAGATTTTCCCTATATAAGCCTATGTAAAACCAAAGGGCCCCGAGGTGGGGGCATTTTGGCCCCAGCACTATAATTTGAACAACCTTGGTAGGGGTCCACTAGATGAAGCTTCATACCAAATAGCAAAGACCGAGGCCATGCAGTTCCAGAGTAGAAGATTTTTAAAGATTTTCCCTATATAAGCCCATGTAAAACCAAAGGGCCCCGGGCGGGGGCATTTTTGGCCCCAGCACTATAATTTGAACAATCTTGGTAGGGGTCCGCTAGTTGAAGCTTCATCCCAAATATCAAAGACCTGGGCCTTGTGGTTTCAGAGAAGAAGGTTTTTAAAGAATTTCCCGATAAAAACCCATGTAAAACCAAAGGGCCCCGGGGCGGGGGCATTTTTGGCCCTAGCACTATAATTTGAACAATCTTGGTAGGGGTCCACTAGATGAAGCTTCATACCATATATCAAAGACCTGGGTATTGCGGTTTCAGAGAAGAAGATTTTTTAAGTTTTTGGTGAAAAAAAATCTATTTTTGGCTCCTTTGACCTAGATGTGCAACGAACCCGAACCATTTGAACAACTTTGAAAGGGGTCTACCTAAGGATCATCTTTTGAAGTATGGTCAAAATCCGATCAGTGGTTTAGGAGGAGATGTCGTTTGAAGAAATTGTTTACGCACGGATGACAGACAAAAAGTGATCCTAATATTAATCACAAGAGGGCCATGATGGCCCTGGATCAGTCACCTGATCCATAGTGTAACAAGTGGGCCCCAGAGAGGGCCATTATTGGCCCCAGGGCTTTAATGTGCATAATGTTGAGGGAGGTCTTAAAGGTGAAGCTTCATACCAAACATCAACAAAGGCTAAAATTTGAACAATCTTGCCAACGGTCCACTAGATGAAGCTACTCATCAAATATCAAAGACCTGGGCCTAGCAGTTTCAGAGAAGAAGATTTTTAAAGATTTTGCCTATATAAGCCTATGTAAAATCAAAGGGCCCCGGGACAGGGGCATTTTTTGCCCCAGCACTATAATTTGAACAATCTTGGTAGGGGTCCACTAGATGAAGCTTCATACCAAATATCAAAGTCCTGGGCCTTGTGGTTTCAGAGAAGAAGATTTTTAAAGATTTTCCCTATATAAGCCTATGTAAAACCAAAGGGCCCCGGGGCGGGGGCATTTTTTGTCCCAGCACTATAATTTGAACAATCTTGGTAGGGGTCCACTAGATGAAGCTTCATACCAAATATCAAAGTCCTGGGCCTTGTGGTTTCAGAGAAGAAGATTTTTAAAGATTTTCCCTATATAAGCCTATGTAAAACCAAAGGGCCCCGGGGCGGGGGCATTTTTGGCCACAGCACTATAATCTGAACAATCTTGGTAGGGGTCCACTAGATGAAGCTTCATACCAAATACCACAGACATGGGCCCTGTGGTTTCAGAGAAGAAGATTTTTAAAGATTTTCCCTATATAAGCCAATGTAAAACCAAAGGGCCCCGTGGCGGGGGCATTTTTTGTTCCAGCACTAAAATTAGAACAATCTTGGTAGGGGTCCACTAGATGAAGCTTCATACCAAATATCAAAGACCTGGGCCTTGTGGTTTCAGAGAAGAAGATTTTTAAAGATTTTCCCTATATAAGCCTATGTAAAACCAAAGGGCCCCGGAGCGGGGGCATTTTTGGCCCCAGCACTATAATTTGAACAATCTTGGTAGGGGTCCACTAGATGAAGCTTCATACCAAATATCAAAGACCTGGGCCTTGTGGTTTCAGAGAAGAAGATTTTTAAAGATTTTCCCTATATAAGCCTATGTAAAACCAAAGGGCCCCAGGGCGGGGGCATTTTTGGCCCCATCACTATAATTTGAACAATCTTGGTAGGGGTCCACTAGATGAAGCTTCATACCAAATATCAAAGACCTGGGCCTTGTGGTTTCAGAGAAGAAGATTTTTTAAGTTTTTGGTTAAAAAAAAACTATTTTTTGCTCCTGTGACCTAGATGTGCAACGGACCGGAACCATTTGAACAACTTTGAAAAGGGACCACCTAAGGATCATTCCTGTGAAGTTTGGTCAAAATCCGATCAGTGGTTAAGGAGGAGATGTCGTTTAAAGAAATTGTTTACGCACGGACGGACGCACGCACGCACGCACGGACGGACGCACGACGGACGACGGACAAAAAGTGATCCCAAAAGCTCACCTCGTCACTACGTGACGGTGAGCTAAAAAGTAAAACTTAAAGATTTCAGGGATTGGTTGAGGAAACAAAAGACGTACACTTTGCATAAACCTATTCGAAGAAAATTCAAGCGCCGAAAAACTGTTGTTGCAGGAATCGATTATCAATGGCAAGCAGATTTAGCAGATGTGTCAAGTATGTCTAAGTTCAATGACAAACACCGATACTTGCTTTGTGTCATTGATGTATTTTCAAAATTTGCCTGGGTTGTTCCCATCAAAGACAAGATGGGTAAAACTTTGATCAAAGCATTCAAACTGATCTTGAAAAAAACGAAGTCCAAAAAGCCTCCAGCCTGATAAAGGAACAGAATTTAAAAATAAAAATTTCCAGAATTTTTTAAAGTCAAAGCAGATTCATTTTTTCACGACAGAAAATCCTGAAACTAAAGCCAGTATTGTCGAAAGATTTCAAAGAACTTTGAAAAGTCGCATGTGGAAATATTTTACACATCATCGTACACTGAGATATATCGATGTACTTCCAAAATAAGTTCATGGTTACAACCATGCATACCATCGAAGTATCAAATGTGCACCTGCATCTGTAACTAGCAAAAACGAAGTTGTAGTGTCAGAAAATTTATTTGGAAAGAAACAAAAACATCAAAGTCCAAAATTTAAAGTCAGTGATTATGTTCGCATTAACAAGACAAAACGTACTTTTGATAAAGGTTATTTACCAAACTGGACACAAGAGTTGTTTCAAATTTCGGCTGTGTACAAACATCAAAATCTTGTAACCTATAAAATAGTAGATCTAGATGGCGAGGTAGTCAAAGGCATTTTTTACTCGCAAGAGTTACAACGTGTAGAAAAAGATCAAATATTCGAAATTGAATCTATCACAGATCGCAGAAAACGTAAAATTGGTAAAAAGTGGATCAAAGAAATAAAAGTTCATCCATCTAAATTTGATAGTTGGATTTTAGAATCAGATCTTCTATAAAAACCGTGGACATGAATTTCAGAAGCTCATTCGTGCGTGACACTGCTTCTTTACAATCTGCCGACGGTAGTCAAGGAATATTAGCAAAAAATCGCTTAACATTTTTGGCTCAAATCATTGTTGTTTATGCCATCATTATCACCTCATTGGTACAAATCAGTTTAAGAAGTCCAGACAAAGAATTGTGGTTGATATTACTCAGTAGCTCTGTTGGATACATTTTACCATCCCCAGGATTAAAATTTAAAAGACAAACTCCAATTTCATCTTCTCTCCCTGAGGAAAAACAAAAACCATGAAAGAATTTTACTTGACATTATTAAGTGACAGTTCTTTAGACACCTTCCCCAAAAATACTCAATCTACTTTCAAAGTCAAATTAGATTGTCCTATTCAAATTGACAAACAAAATTGGGAGGTAGCTTTAGCAGAAATAATAACACCAGGTGAAATCATGAATATGACAGATAAAAATAATTTTTTTCTTTCTTCGATTAACAAATAATGCTTTCAATGACATAAAGTTTGAACACTTAAGGCATGAAATTTACAGACAAACAAAAAGATGTTCAGATTATAAAGTAACCTTTCCAACAGGAAATTATACTAGCCCTGAACATTTGATTATGGAAATGAAAAATGCACTTGAGAGTCGTATTCAAAAGATTTTGACTCAACACAACATTAAAATTCATCTTGAATACAGAAGTCAATTAAAACGCATCAAGATTGCAGTAGAATATCCTTCTGGTTCATCTTACACAAATCAAATTCAGATAGTATTTCCAACACTATTAGCAATCATTTTAGGCATCGATAAACAATTTCACGGAGAACCATTAGGCAACGATGCTGTCAAATTCAAATATGGTGTTGACTTGAATATTCATAACAGTCGCTTCTTTGTGTATTCCGATGTGGCCGGATACACAAACATAGGGCATATAACAGCTCCCATTTTAAGAGTAGTTCCATTTGCAAATACAACTGGTGAAATTCATTTCCATCAAGAATTTCTCAACTTGCATTACGTTCCAGTGGCAAAATCCTTCATTGATCAAGTTTACATTAGTATAAAAGGCGATACAGGTAATGATATTCCATTCATTACTGGCAAGACATTGATCAAACTACACTTCAGAAAAAAAAGAACAATAATGCGTACTATTCATTATCATCAGTCTGGAGCGGGATTTAAAGACTTTCCCGTCTATCGAGGTGTCTCAAGACAATATGGCCATGGTTTAGGTTCAATATTTAAAACAGCAATGCGAAGTGTTGTTCCCATTTTAAAACCTCTAGCACAAGCAGGAATAAAAAGTGCAAAACAAGTTGCAAAAAAGGAGGGACTAGGTGCTCTTCGCGATATGTTGGAAGGTCAAAATATCAAACAAGTTTTGAAACAAAGAGGCAAACAAAGTTTGAAATCTCTAGGAAAATCTGCTCTAGGTGAATTAAGTGGGGGTATAAAATCAAAAGGCAAATCTAAAAAGAATCAGTCTAAGACTAAACGTCAAGGTGCTAAGAAGGGTAAAAAAAAAATAAACTCAACTGCTATTCCAAAAAATCTTAAATTTCCTAAAGATATTTTCGATCAATAATGATGCAATCAGGTTCTTGTGAGTGCAGCAAAACGGAGTTGGAAATGCAATCCGTTCCTCCGACAATGACAACTATGCAAGAAACTCAGTGGACAGATTAACATCCTATCGCTTCCCTGGATGGTTATCAGGCACCCATTGAATTTTTGGTTCCACCCCATACTGAATATTATACAGATTTATCTCAAACTTATCTTTATCTGAAATGTAGAATCCTGAAACCAGATGGAACTAATATTGAGGACAAAAAGGTTGCCCCTATAAACAACTTCTTTCACAGTATGTTCAGCAGCATCGATTTGTACCTGAATAATAAACTGGTCACTAGTAATATGGATACATATCCGTACAAAGCCTACATAGAAAACTTATTTTCCTTTGGAGCAGATGTCAAAGACAATCAGTTAAAAGCTGCAGAGCATTGGTATGAAGATGAACCTGGGAAATTTGAGGATTTTGAATGTGATAACATAAACAAGAGGGCCCAGAGGGCCCTGGTTCGCTCACCTGATCCAAAGCATAACAAGTGGGCCCCGGGCAGGGTCAATTTTGGCCCCAGGGCTAAAATTTGAACAATCTTGGTAGAGGTCCACAAGATGAAGCTTCATATCTAATATGAAAGACCTGGGCTTTCTGGTTTCAGAGAAGAAGATTTTAAAGGTTTACCCTGCATATAGAAGTCTATGTAAAACAAGATTTTCCCTATATAAGTCTATGTTAAACCAAAGGGCCCCGGAGCAGGGGCATTTTTGGCCCCAGGGCTGTAATTTGAACAATCTTGGTAGAGGTCTACTAGCTGAAGCTTCATAACAAATATCAAAGACCTAAGCCTTGTGTTTAAGAGAAGATGATTTTTAAAGATTTTCCCTATATAAGTCTATGTAAAACCAAAGGGCCACATGGCGGGGGCATTTTTAGCTTCAGCACTATAATTTGAACAATCTTTATAGAGGTCCACTAGCTAAAGCGTCATAACAAATATTGAAGACCTAAGCCCTGTGGTTTCAGAGAAGAAGATTTTTCAAGATTTTCCCTATATAAGTCTATGTAAAACCAAAGGGCCCCGGAGCGGGGGCATTTTTGGCCCCAGGGCTATAATTTGAACAATCTTGGTAGAGGTCCACAAGATGAAGTTTCATACCAAATATCAAAGACCTGGGCCTTGCAGTTTCAGAGAAGAAGATTTTTCAAGATTTTCCCTATATAAGCCTATGTAAAACAAAAGGGCCCTGGTGCGGGGGCATTTTTGGCCCCAGCACTATAATTTGAACAATCTTGGTAGGGGTCTACTAGATGAAGCTTCATACCAAATATCAAAGACCTGGGCCTAGCGGTTTCAGAGAAGAAGATTTTTAAAGATTTTCCCTATACAAGCCCATGTAAAACCAAAGGGCCCCCGTGCGGGGGCATTTTTAGCTTCAGCACTATAATTTGAACAATCTTGGTAGGGGTCCACTAGATAAAGCTTCATACCTAATATCAAAGACCTGGGCCTTGCGGTTTCAGAGAAGAAGATTTTTAAAGATTTTCCCTATATAAGCCCTTGTAAAACCAAAGGGCCCCCCTGCGGGGGCATTTTTGGCCCCAGCACTATAATTTGAACAATCTTGGAAGGGGTCCACTAGATGAAGCTTCATACCAAATATCAAAGACCTGGGCCTTGCGGTTTCAGAGAAGAAGATTTTTCAAGATTTTCCCTATATAAGCCCATGTAAAACCAAAGGGCCCCCGTGCAGACATTTTTGGCCCCAGCACTATAATTTGAACAATCTTGGTAGGGGTCCACTAGATGAAGCTTCATACCAAATATCAAAGATCTGGGCCTTGCGGTTTCAGAGAAGAAGATTTTTAAAGATTTTCCCTATATAAGCCCATTTAAAACCAAAGGGCCCCCGTGCGGGGGCATTTTTGGCCCCAGCACTATAATTTGAACAATCTTGGTAGGGGTCCACTAGATGAAGCTTCATACCAAATATCAAAGACCTGGGCCTAGCGGTTTCAGAGAAGAAGATTTTTCAAGATTTTCCCTATATAAGCCCATGTAAAACCAAAGGGCCCCCGTGCGGTTCAGCACTATAATTTGAACAATCTTGGTAGGGGTCCACTAGATAAAGCTTCATACCTAATATCAAAGACCTGGGCCTTGCGGTTTCAGAGAAGATTTTTAAAGATTTTCCCTATATTAGCCCTTGTAAAACCAAAGGGCCCCCCTTCGGGGGCATTTTTGGCCCCAGCACTATAATATGAACAATCTTGGTAGGGGTCCACTAGATGAAGCTTCATACCAATTATCAAAGACCTGGGACTTGCGGTTTCAGAGAAGAAGATTTTTAAAGATTTTCCCTATATAAGCCCATGTAAAACCAAAGGGCCCCCGTGCGGGGGCATTTTAGGCCCCAGCACTATAATTTGAACAATCTTGGTAGGGGTCCACTAGATGAAGCTTACTACCAAATATCAAAGATCTGGGCCTTGCGGTTTCAGAGAAGAAGATTTTTCAAGATTTTCCCTATATAAGCCCATGTCAAACCAAAGGGCCCCCGTGCGGGGGCATTTTTGGCCCAAGCACTATAACTTGAACAATCTTGGTAGGGGTCCACTAGATGAAGCTTCATACCAAATATCAAAGACCTGGGCCTTGCGGTTTCAGAGAAGAAGATTTTTTAAGTTTTCGGTGAAAAAAATCTATTTTTGGCTACTGTGACCTATATGTGCAATGGACCGGAACCATTTAAACAACTTTGAAAGGGGACCACCTAAGGATCATTCCTGTGAAGTTTGGTCAAAATCCGATCAGTGGTTTAGGAGGAGATGTCGTTTGAAGAAAAGTTTACGGACGCACGGACGCACGCACGACGGACGACGGACAAAAAGTGATCCCAAAAGCTCACCTTGTCACTACGTGACAGGTGAGCTAAAAAGGCCGAGGTGAAGCTACAAAACAAAGTAAATCTTTGGAACTCATGGGCTGATTGCATTTAGATCTGGCCATGCAAGACAAATATCTTCCGAATGGCATCGAAATCAAAGTAGAAGTAAAACAAAGATCAGGAATTGATACAATTAACTTACTCCATCCATAAAAGACACCAAAGGGAAAGAAATACAAACATTAAGCGACCAGACCATAATGGAAACCTAAACAAAGGAAGGCCATATGGACAGTTACTTTCCCACAAAATGACCATATGGCCATCCAAAATTAAAAGACACAAGTGATACACACAGTAAGTAACAAACAACAACATAAATAAATCGCCAAAGAAGAGCCGCCTTGGAACGGTCAGTGGAAGATTTCCACTGGGGGGCTTAAATCGATTTTACGTGGCCACAATCCTCGCCCTTACTTCCGTCGCGATTTAGACAAATAATTAGTTCAGTCCGCATGAAGGCCTCCTAACTCATCAGTGCAACATCTCCGTGAACACAGAAATCAAAGAACCACAGAGGTGAGAAAACGGTGAGGACTCGACAGCAAGAAACCACTGAAATGCTGGAGCAAAAGAAAACCAACAGTTAGACTCCGATGAACCCGACTAGAGACAGAGCATCAGGCACCAACCAACATTATCTCTTTAATTTTCAATAAGCCTTTACGTTGGAGCCGTCATAGAATCTGAGGCCTGACCCACCGGCGTGCAATTAAAGAGGGAAGTAAAGTTGCCAACCGTGATTGGGTTAACTACCATGCATGCAGTCTGTCGTATAATATCCATGTTGTACCCAATCTTTTTATATCGAAGAATGATTTTACGAAATTGGGTGCTGAAGTCATTGCGGCTATATATTTTTCTGAATTTATATACTAAGTCACCATAAAATTCGGGTTCCGATAGACCTTGTTGCAGAAGAGATTTAAGTCCAATATTGAATTTTGAAATTAAATCAGAATGGCGTCTATAAAATTTTGAAAAGGCTTTGCGTAGTTTATGGTACCGATAACCCTGATTAAGGAGTTTAGCCGTTAATAATTTATTACGAGTGTTGAAGTCAGTTACATGACTGCACACTCTAGCAAATCGAATTAATTGCGAAATATAAACGCAATAGGATGGCGCACGAGGAACATCACCATCCAAAAAAGGAAAATTTACAATCTCAAAATCAAAGTCATCGCGTTTATCATAAATTTTGCACGAAACAAATCCATCTACAATAGATAGATGTAAATCCAAAAACGGGGCCTCGGTATCAGAAGAATTTGCTTTATTTAACTGAAGTTCTTGGGGGTAAATCTGACTGATCAAACCATCAAAATAGGTATTATCAATATTTAATAAATCATCTAAATATCTAGAAGTAGAGCTAAAAGCTTCAATAATTTCAGATTGGTTATCAATGGAAAGCGACAAAATGAAGTCTCTTTCATAACAATACAAGAACAGATCAGCCACAAGAGGTGCGCAATTAGTACCCATCGGAATACCCACAATTTGTCTAAATAACTTAGTACCGAATCTAATATAAATATTGTCAAGTAGAAAGGTGAGGGCATCACACACTTTCTGACATGACCAAAGTGTATAATTCTTATGCTCTTTAGAAGTGAAAAAATGCATTTCTGACATTACATGCAAGATAGAGAGAATCTTCTCTGTGAAAAGCCCATTCAGTTAAATCATTAAGCTTTTCTTTTATAAGATTATGAGGAAGTGTAGTGTAAAGAGTGGAAAAATCGTAGGTAGACAGACTAGAAGCACGAAACTGTCTAGATTTCAATTTATTTAAAACCTCATTCGAGTTTTTTATAGACCAAAACAGATTTCTTCCTGATCTTTCAAAGACTTTATCACAATATTTAATTACATGCGTTTTAATAGCAGTAAGACAGGAAGTTAACAATTTAGAAAGTTCAGTGGTAGTGCAAGAACTAGAATTTGCAATAAACCGTGCTTTGTAAGGTTTTTTATGAAGTTTTGGTAACCAGTATAGCGTAGGAAGCTTGTCTTGGCCTTCGTTAACACACACAGCAAACTTGGTGGCTGAAAGACAAACATGTTTATCTACTATAGCTCTCTCTTCAGCCAAAGGCTGAAGTTCATAGGCCTTAGTACCACCAAGCTCCTGCTTAAGTGTGTTAACATAGTGGAGCCGTCACACAACGACGACGTTGTTAGCGGCCTTGTCTGCAGGGGCCAAAACAAACTTCTTATGAAATTCTTGAATACCTAGTTTAAGATGACGTAAAGACGTCTTGGGCTTAGGAGGTAATAAGTTAGTATTTTGAGAATAGAAAGAAATGCGTTTATTCACTAGTCTTAAAATGCTAAGTTTCCAGTCCTTTAGGGCTTTACACTCAACATACTCTCGCTTACACCATCGATTACCGAATTCATTCAAGGAAACAGCGATTTCATCTCTACATTTACTGAAATCAATTTTAGAAGGAAACCGATATTTCGGTCCTTTAGAAATTATATTCCTTATCCTAGAATCAGGAATAATTTTCAAATTGCCAGTAATTACATGACCAGCAGCAGGATAGCAATACTTTGAGTTTTTACAATCAGATGAATCAGGAGTATTAGTATCAATATCAAGATCTGAAACAAGTTTATTGAAATTAAAAATGATAGATCTAACAGGTTTGTTATATTTATAGCAAATTATAGGTGTTTCAGTATTTTGAAAATAAGCAGGAATGGAAGAAAGCACCGATCTCTCACGGAAGATACTGGGCAAATCTATAAAATCCATACCCTTATTAATGAAGGATATTTTGAAGAAATGGCGTTTATGATTAATTTCAGAATCAATGTAAGGACGGAGAGTATGCTGAGTATAGCCTCTAGTTAAGAGAGCCGCATCATATAACTGATGAGAACTATCGTAGAATTTATTCGCCTCGGTGTCCAGAAGATGTAAAACAGAAACGGGTAATGAACTTAAAAATGAAAGCATAGAGTGGCGTCCATGATTTAATAATATAATTGACAGTCACTTCAGTCTAGTATTGTTTCGTTTAAACGCACGTGATTTACGTTTAAAGTTACCATTTTTCCTGGTGCCGTGAGATCTAGTTCTGCGTTTTCGACATTCCAGGAGTGAGAAAATATCAAAGTCCGGCATTCTGGAAATATTACCCTCATGATAAATGTTGTCATTAAATCCCAGTGGAAAAGGGGTCTGTAAAAATTTAATCCATTTCAGTTCAGCTTCATGTCTTTTGATTATTTTGAATCTAGATGTAGAATTTGCATCGTAATAAAGTTTTTCCACTGGTTGTATAATAATGTTATTTAGAGAATGACCTGTACGTCGAAAGTGACGGTACAAAAAAGTGTCAGTTTTCTTAGGCTTACTCATTCTACGATAATGCTCGTTCAATCTAGTTTTAAGCATGCGGTTAGTTTGACCGACGTACTGCATATTACAGTTTGCAGCACGTCAAGTAATTAGATAAATTAAATCTGTAGACTGTCATGTCAAATCAGACATGTTAACTACAGAGAAGCGTCTACCGTTTACAGATGAAGTAACGGTAGACGCAGTGCTTAAATGCGAACAACATCTGCACCTCTTGGCATTGCACTTAGAAATACTAGGATACATTCCACTTCTTTTCCACGGATTAGTATATTTTCGAAGGATGGGTGATTTGAGAGGAGATAGTCTTATACGAAGACTACTCCCAAAAACATTGGTATTGCCTGCTCCTTTGAGATTAACTGAAGTTACAGAAGACAAATTTAAGGGTCTAACCAATATCGAAGGCAACATAGTATTAAAGTTCTTAATAGAATGGGGAATCCGTACAGAAGAAGCAGAGTGTAACCTAAGGGGTGATATTGATATCTTAAATGTATTTGTAATACTCATTTTGGTTAGTAAGGTTGTGATACCGTCAAAACTAAAGCGATGTTCATACCGGTTATTAAATAAATAAAATTACTGAAGAAGATTCCTTCGAATAGAAGGTCGGTACAACAAAAGCCCACAAAACATCCTAGTCTACTTAAAGTACAGGGATGTCAAACAAGCAGTTGTTATACAACGAGGAACGAACATCGGTTTAATAATGACCTTCAACAGGTATCTAAAGGATGTCAATTGATGGAACAGTGAAAAGCAATTGCATAAGCAATCCCTGAGGATTGGAAAAATAAGAGCATTAAATGCATGTACGGGGAGACCTTTTACAGCCGCCACACGGCACAAACAAAACAGCCCAGACTTAACAGAGCATCTCCTCAATTTTGTATCATGGCTGAGGATGGTTACCCTGTAGTACTCAAAATTGATGTAGCCAAACTGTCAGTGAGAAATGTACAACTTCTACCAGCAATCACAAACGATTTGAATCAGAGCATTGCTCAACATAATGCCAAATTCCCCATCAGAAGAGTTGAGGTGAAAACATTTACCATTGGTACTGGACTCAGATCTAAAATTGAAGACCATCTGTTCCAGGGTCAACTTCCAAAACGATTGTTCATTGGCATGGTTCCTAATGAAACATTCAATGGCACGTTTCCCACGAACCCCTTTAACTTCCAACCTTTCAATCTCAGTAAATTGGATGTCACACTCGATGGACATAATATCTAGGGCAGACCCTTTGAACCTAACTTCACCAGAAACGAGTATCTTCGATCATACATGTCACTGTATCAGGCTCTGAGTAGTCGAGACCAAGTTCAGAATTGTAACATCGATTACGAGGATTACAAAGACGGATACACATTCTGGGGATATGACTTCACACCTGATCAAGCTGCTGACCAGAGTCATCTCCACCCTATAAAAACTGGAAACCTGAGACTAGAACTTCAGTTTGCCAATTCACTCGCAAAGACTATCAATGTCATTGTGTATGCTATATTTGATAATCTGATAGAAATTAACGGACTCAGAGAAGTAATCACAGACAACTGAAAAAAAAGTTGCATAGTGGATACTATATTGAAGAAGAACTGAGGGATTATCTACTATGGTCAGATTCTACTTCATCTGGAAATAGCATGCTACAAAAAGAATTTGAGGGATTATCAGAAGACAATGAAACACTGGGACGACACAAATGGATTAAAGATACCCTTATACGGGCCATGAGGATCAACTTGATGACTGCTATATTTGACTATGCTCGTCACCAGTGCCAAGGATGTAGAATAAATCATCCCAGTCAGAAATACCATGACTTGTGCTTATGGACAAAACCAAACGAATGGATAACAGACTATGGTATACATATCCATGCCCTGAATAATCTCAACATCTACGAGGTCATCCAAAAATGGGACAAGTTGCTCCTGGATAAAGTACCATCAGAAGAAAGAAGAAAAGAATATAGTGCTATGACAGGACTAGACCATTTAACACCATCTGAAAAAGTCGAAGCCTATAAAAACTGGATGTTCCTGAAAAACACTCCTAATAGATACGGAAGAAAACCTGACTACAACGTGTGGAGAGACTTTTGGAAACAGAAATTAATAGAAGCTACTTCATCGGAGACATCATCAGAAAAATGGACACGCATGAACTGAGGAAACTAGAAAACTAGGAAATTAGAAATAAATTATTGGTTTAGACTCATATTCTAGACAGGTTTTCAATTATTTGGACCCCGTTTTGATTTATATCAGTCTTTGAATCGACTGCCTATTCGAAATTCGCAAAATTGCAGTATGTTTCCTCTGGCTTTCTTTGCTGGATCATTACAGGGTCACTGATGAGGCTTATTAGCCGAAACTACGTAGTATGACCCATCTTCTTTCTTATGAATGTTTTCATTGCTCTTAAAGGAACTCATTTTTGATTTTTATTTGCCTTCACTGCAGCTGGTGTTGTGCCGTGTGGCGGCCGTAAAACGTCTCCCCGTACATCTACCATAGTGCAGTTTATATTTTACTTTTGGTCCTTTGAGATCAGCGAGAATATTCTAAGAAATTAGAAATAAATTATTGGTTTAGACTCATATTCTAGACAGGTTTTCAATTATTTGGACCCCGTTTTGATTTATATCAGTCTTTGAATCGACTGCCTATTCGAAATTCGCAAAATTGCAGTATGTTTCCTCTGGCTTTCTTTGCTGGATCATTACAGGGTCACTGATGAGGCTTTATTAGCCGAAACTACGTAGTATGACCCATCTTCTTTCTTATGAATGTTTTCATTGCTCTTAAAGGAACTCATTTTTGATTTTTAATGACAGATTCTTTCTGTCATTCTTCGTCGTGCTGCATGTTTACAATTTTAACGTCCGAACTTCCGGCTTCCACTACTTTTGAAATATGACTCCGCGCAAATAGTCCGTTGTTTGTTGACTTCATGCTCGCTGTCTCAAAACTAATTTCTCATTGCATTATTTCCTCATTTTGATTACATGTTTTGTTTCATTTGTAATCAAAATACAAAAATGATCTTTCTTAAATTACAAACAAAACTGGAAAAGTTAATTGAATATGCATAAGGAAAGTTCCCATTTTATACAGACGACCGCATAATATGTCATTGGCGAATCTTGGAGGCGGCGTCTAACCACGGCCTTCACTGCGGGCTTCACTGTTGTCGAAAGTTAGCCCATTTTTTTCCTAAATTAATTCCTATATTTCTAGCTGACGCCCCTTAATTTTGAACCGGGATTTCGCAATGAAATCTTCGTCAGATAAGTGATAATATTACATTCAGTACAAAATGGGTTATGATTAATTATATTTGTATCAATACGCCATTAAAGTACCTTTGTATATTTTTAGAAAAGAAAAACAAAACAAAACAATATGTATAGAGCTACAATCAGTGCACACCATTTAAGTATATAGATAAACTTTGAAAAATAAAGAAAATAAACCGTATAATAAGCTGTATTTAACTTTTGATTATCGGCCAAGCCGCTTTGTCTGGTCCTGACCCGCACACAACAGTTACAGGCCAGGTTAAGATTTTACCCCTTCAACCCAACAGTTTCTCCAGTTCACTCTTCAGTCACTGAATTTGTACACGTCCATTCTACACATGTAAATTGGGTGTCTAGTCAATAGTCGTCAATAGCATGTCAAACCATGTAGAACCGAATGCGGTGTATCATTATGAGCCATCTCACCAGGTTCTACACTGTTTGAATCTGTAGGTATCTGTACTTGGCTATAAAGGGCTGAAGGGGTACAGACTCATAACACTTACATGACCTAATTAAATGCGAAGTACGTGACGCTAGAAACTTCACCGTACGGTAGCAAGCCAGCAATAATAAACTCCTAACAGTTTTCACTGTCCAATTCTTTTGTATAGGTCTAAATAACTAAATATGTAAGCACAATGTTGTGATAAATAATTAGTCAGATGCCGCAAAACTTCAAACATCGCACACAAAAAGTGTTTTCCTTTATTGTAGCGCACGACATAAGGCAGGTTCTTGACTAAGCCGCGAAACACATCTCAGTCAACAAGTGTAAGCTTTTACAAGAAAGTTGCGGCTATGTGTTGTCATAAAACTGGCAACTATCTCAGCAGGCACATGACGTAATTGTGACGTCACATCAACGTCGGTGCAACGTCATGACGTTGCATCGACGTTGATTTGACGTTACACTAGCGACGTGTGCCTGCTGGGTAGTCATTTGCATGTTGTTTTATTTATAATGTCCAAGTAAAATGAAGATGAAAGTGTTTAACAGCCGATTCACCTCAGTTTTGTGAACCAAACTAAAAATCAGCACTCCAGCGCCATTGTCCTTATCACTTAAGAAAGTAAATCTGAATTGCACGACCCGCAGAAAAGCGACCGACTGAAGTCGGTTGATTTTCTAAGAGTGCCCTAAAATCACCGTGTCATTCTGTCATTCTGTCAGTCTGTCTGTCCGTCCGTAACCCGTTTGTGAAATTGGTGATAGTGACTTAACCGCTTGGAATATTTAAACAATTTTTGTCATACTGAAAAATATCAATGATATCTAACCAATGAACTTGCAAAATATTACATTCCATTTAGTATAGCCTCGCCAAGGCGAAAAATGTGAAAATTTTCGAACTGTTTCTCCTCGGAAACCGTTGGGCCGATTGAAGTCAAATTTCATATGAAGCCTCTATGGGATGGGGGAAACCAAAATTTGCTCATGGGGTCCGGGTCACATGACCAAAATGGCCGCCAAGCCATATATGGCCTGTCCGTCCGTAACCCGTTTGTGATAATTGGTGATAGTGACTTAACCGCTTGGAATATTTAAACAATTTTTGGCATACTGATAGATATCAATGAGATCTAACCAATGAACTTGCGAAGTATTACATTCCATTTAGTATAGCCTCGCCGAGGCGAAAAATGTGAAAATTTTCGAACTGCTACTCCTCGGAAACCGTTGGGCCGATTGAAGTCAAATTTCATATGGGGCCTCTATGGGATGGGGGAAACCAAAATTTGCTCATGGGGTCCAGGTCACATGACCAAAATGGCCGCCAAGCCATATATGGTAAAAACCCTTCAAAAATAGTTTTCTCCAGAACCACTGGGCAGATTTCCCCGAAACTTGATAAATAGTCTCTGGGACGTAGGCCTATTATAAATTGCTAAAATGGTGACCCTGGGTTGACCTTGACCTTATTTGTGCCTAGGTCAAACTATGACACATATGCTTTTGTATTGGAAAAGTGAGAATGCATTTTATCCTGCAAACCATTCAGAATACAGTACTAAAGTATAAGATATATTTTTGCTCCTTACGATAAGGCGCATTTATTGGGGGAGCCGTTTTAGGTCCAGGTCACATGACCAAAATGGCCGCCATACCCATATATGGTTACACTCATAAAGCTAAAATCATCCGGCGGGTCGTGCACTTCAGCTGAAGCACTGGTTTTTCACAGAATCTGTCATTTCAGTGCCTTTTGGCGCTTTGATTATTCTATACCACATGCCTGTAAATGGAGATGTATGTGCCAAAGATCTCTTACCAGAGAAGAAACCTCTAGACATGAAACACTGACAATTCAGATGAACCAGGAGAACATTGGGTTACCGTATACTTCAGAGGCCATCAAGCTATCTACTTTGATTCTTATAGCATGCCACCAGAGGAAGACTATATTCTACCTTTCATCCAAAGAAATTCCAGAAGTTGGATTCAAAATACAGAAGCATTACAAAGTCTATGGAGTAAAAACTGTGGAATGTGGTGTATTTACATTATTCATCAACTTGAAAAAGGACTAGATTTGAAGAAAGCTATTCATGGGGAACTGTATGGCACAGGAGAAGACATACCAAAATGACAGATATATTGACAGATGGTTCAGTGCTAATTATGGCAAATTGATCTGGACACAAAATGACATGCCAACTCCAAAGCTTCTTTACAAACATAGAATTCCAGTTTGCAAATGTTTGAGAAATACACATTGCTTATCAAAGAAATACCCCATGTATTTAATGTTGTAAATATGTTAAGGTTTCAAATTGTAAACGAGGACAGAGGGACGGTCCTAATCCTCTGTTCATCGTAATCAAGTTAGTTAGCGGGGCAAATAAAATTAAAACTGTTCACCAATCTTTCTTGTCTTTTCACCCCCTCTTCATTTCGAAGAGGTAGTCCTCTTCATTTCGAAGAGGTAGTAGTATCTAAACTTGAGATGGCTAGAAATAACATCCACTGACGCTTCATAGTCAAACTAATGAAACAACAAGAGGCTCAATGAGCCTAAACCGCTCACCTGAGGAACTTAAGTTTTAACAATTCACAGACTTGACTACTAAATCTGCTAATAGAATCCAGCCCATTGACCCTTACAGGATATAAGTCATCATTATTGCATTGCATTCCAAGTTTGAGACTTCTAGCTTCTATAGTTCCTGAGAAATCTTTGACGAAAATTTAACATTGGTCAAAATGGAGAGAAAGAAGAATGAAAGAACAGATGAACAAATAAGCTGAGAAAGCCCAATGTCTCTTACACAAAATAAGTCATCATTATTCTATTGAATACCAAATTTGATGCTTCTAGCTTTTATAGTTTCTGAGAAATCTTTGATTAAAAATTTAACATTGGTCTATTATCTCTATATGGAGAGAAAGAAGAATGAAGGAACAAATGAACCAGACTAGCTCCAAAACCTAATGCAGCCTTTCCCCTTGCCCAATGGTGCTACACATAAAATTTAAACAAGATTGGTCGACTGCCTTCTGAGATATACTTCATTGAAAGTGTGGACGACGGATGGACGGACGACAGAGGACGGACTCCGGAGCCTTGGTATACTATCAGCTCACTGCAGCCTTTGGCTCAGGTGAGCTAAAAATTCAAGTCGCTATTTCTGTCACAACATTTTCCCTACGTTAAGTCTATGGGCAAATGTTTTTGTCTCTCTCAAGGTCACGTAACTCCGAGGTCAATATTCCGATTCGGCCCAAAATCGAACTTAACCGAGATTTTATGCCTGTCCTCGTTACCTGCAAGTTTGAAGCTGATATGAATAAAAATAAAGTTGCTATCGTGGTCACAACGTATTTTTTTATGCTCAAGGGCAGGTAACTCCAAGGCAAATATTCCGATTCGGCCCAAAATCGAACTTAACCGAGATTTTATGTCTGTCCTCGTTACCTGCAAGTTTGAAGCTGATCTGAAAAAAATTCAAGTCGCTATCGTAGTCGCAACATTTTCCCTAATTTAGTCTATGGGCAAATTTTTTGTCGCTCAAGGTCACGTAACTCCGAGGTCAATATTCCGATTCGGCCCAAAATTGAACTTAACCGAGATTTTATGCCTGTCCTCGTTACCTGCAAGTTTGAAGCTGATATGAATAAAAATAAAGTTGCTATCGTGGTCACAACGTATTTTTTTATGCTCAAGGGCAGGTAACTCCAAGGCAAATAATCCGATTCGGCCCAAAATCGAACTTAACCGAGATTTTATGTCTGTCCTCGTTACCTGCAAGTTTGAAGCTGATCTGAAAAAAATTCAAGTCGCCATCGTAGTCACAACATTTTCCCTATGTAAAGTCTATGGGCAAATTTTTGTCGCTCAAGGTCATGTAACTCCGAGGTCAATATTCCGATTCGAACTTAACTGAGATTTTATGCCTGTCCACGTTACCTGCAAGTTTGAAGCTGATCTGAATAAAAATAAAGTTGCTATCGTGGTCACAACGTATTTTTTTATGCTCAAGGGCAGGTAACTCCAAGGCAAATAATCCGATTCGGCCCAAAATCGAACTTGACCGAGATTTTATGCCTGTACTGGTTATCTGCAAGAATGAAGTCGATCAGAAAAAAATTGACGGAGCTAGAGTGATGACAAGCTTTTTCCTATGTGAAGTCTATGGGAGCTAGATGTTGCCATGGCAACCAGAGTTCCACTCAGATCTGCCTGAAAACCTAATGAAGCCTTTCCACTTGCCCAATAATGCGACACATGAAATTTGATCAAAGTTGGCCAAGTAGTCTTTAAGATATCGGGTGAATCACAATATTGTGGCTTTTTTTAATTTCAGCATGTTATATCAGCCTTACTGTCAGAGATTTGACTTTAAATTTGAATTTATTCCATAGAAACTTAGCAAGGCATGTGGCTCAGATGTTCAAAATAAATGAATGGTCTAGCTACTTTTTCATATTGTCAGCAGCAATCAAAGACCCCCCAAAATGGCATATTTTCACCGTTATGGGTTGCACTTTAAAAAATACCATTTTACAAACAAATTTTAAATAATAATGCATGGCAAACAGGTTATTTTTTCAATTTCAGTTATATAGAAAATTGTCTGAAGAAAATTTTGATATATAATTTCTTGATATGCGCTGAAAACTTTTCAAGATATCACCATAATTATAGAGGCGGTACTTCGTTATACATTTCAAGACTTTGAACACAACCCTCTGGTTATGCACACCATACCCATAGGAGAGTGGTGTTTACTTTATTGAAATTCCTTAAAAATGATCTATTAAGAATGCCATAGTGGTAGAAATCATATTGTTCTCCCCTGCTGATTATTAATAAATTTCAGGATCACTTATCAGGAAAACAACAGTAAAAAAAAAGTGGTAGTGTCCGTAACCATGATACATTTTGTTACTGCCAGTAGCTTTGTTTGAATAAAAAATTCTGTTTTTAATACTTTGTGTATAATAACCTTTAATGAAACACAATTAGTAATTTTTCCAACAACTAATCATCCTCTGTGAACGATTTTGTGGTTACGGACACTACAAAAATGCTGTAGTGTCCGTAACCTGAAAACAAACGCCTTTTTACTGATATCGATATTAAAATCTGGGAAACATTACTTTAATAATACTTTTAAAAATGATATTATATGTCTTCAGACTAATCAATTATAACTCAATTGTTCCAAATGGATGACACAACAATGTACACTTTTTGATGCAAAATTGCGCAATAATTTTAAAAAATTGCATCTCCATGAAAAAAAAATAAAACTGGTGTGTCTACATGGTTGTTGACTGTCTTGTTTTGAAGTTTTATGACAGAGTAAGTATTCTCTATAATAAAAAAGCAGATGAATCTAATTAGCAAAGTCCCAAGGGTATCTGCAGAGGATAAGTAATCAGCTACTATGTTCTTGTAGTGTCCGTAACCATAATCTATGGGGTCACACATCAGTAACATTTGGGAATAAATATCTGATCATTGGCAGGTATAAGTTTTAATTTCATCTAGAAATAATGCACTGGATGCTAAAATAGCCACTGGAATTATTATTATTATTGTTTATTTATTTTGTTTTCATAATTTAATAGAAAATCATATAATTAGGGGGCCAGCAGAGCGAAACTGCATGAGCGTTCTGGTTTTATTTTAAAAACAAGGTAGGCTTGTGCAAAAATACTAGCAGTTCTTTAAATTAATACATTCCATAGGCGTTGAATATCTGAAGTTTTGATACATCTCTCAAGAACTAAATTGGTTACGGACACTACAAGAAATTTCAATATCTAGTTTAAGCATTATACTTATATTCCAGTTTCTTTGAAACACATATTCCTGTATCAATTTTAACTCTTAATTTATTGGTTTACTGTCGCTTTTTTTTTTGCGTATTTTTTTTTTTCACATTACAATAACACACCCGTGTGACATAGTGCATTCTTTTCTATCTTTAAAATACCGTATTCGCCCTAATTACCGCACCGTGCGCTTAGCTTTTTCAAAATCATGTAAAAAATCACAGGGAAAAATCTACCTAATTAGCGCACACGCGGTACAAAATAATAGCTTCTGAGATGATGCATACTGATATTAAATGGGACGGAAAAGGATACTAAAGCATTGCCTTCACTGTTGAAGAAATAACAGTAAGTTTTTTGTCAATTTACTGTGAGAGCTCCCAGGGGGAGGTTACTGTAAAGTTTGGGCCTATTCATTTCCTTTTCAAAAATAGCTTTGGTGTGCGCTTATAGGAGCATGTGCGGTAATTAGGGCGAATACGGTAGTTACTTTTTGATTTACGATGTTTTACTGGTTTGAACTCCAAACATAGCCTGTTGGTGCTCATTAGAACTGCCTCATTGTTTGTTTGATTTTAGGTTTAATGTCCCCGTCAACACTATATAGGTCATTTTGGAGACATTGCTTCCAATTTGTGAGACTTTTACCCGACACTGAGATGAAATGACATCGCAAGCTCTACCGCCAAATGAAACCAATAAGGTTTATAAGCATGGACTGTCTGACTTGCACACTGTTCCTAGGCAGGCTTGGACCCTCTAAGCAGTTGATTTGCCAGTATTCATGGGTGGTCGGCTTCAGCTCTGTGTGGAAGCATCAAACATCCCAATCTATTTCACCACGCCCGAAGGGCAGGGACTGAGGTTTAAAGGCCCCATCAACACTATATAGGTCATTTTAATTTTTTGAGATGTTGCCTCTAATTTTGTGGATTTTTTTTACCCCGCGCTTAGATGAAATGACATCTCAAGGCCTGCCTCCCAATGAAACCAATAGGGTTTATATGCATGGGCAGTCTGACTCTCATCACTTTGCCTGGGCAGGTTTAAACCTAAGCCGTTTACCAGTACACATATTTTAGAAGGTCTAAGTCTGTCCAGGCAAAGTGATACTGTATGTAAGTCTCATGTGCAGTCGGATTCAGCTCTGCATGGAAGCACCATGCAACCCAATCTATTTTTTCAATCATGAAATGTTCAAATTTCTAGCTTTTAACTTGTAAATACATGTATGCTAAATTGTTAATTGTTGTTATGTTAATCAAATTCTAGTCTCCTTACCTAACATGAAATGTTCAAATTTCAAATTTTTAACCTTTAACTTGTTAATATATTGAATTATTAACTGTTATGTTTATCAAATTCTAGTCTTCATCACAGGGCAATTGTACAAGCTATACTGAAATCGTAAACCAAAATTATTTTGCATCATATACATCTTTTGTTTGATTTGAGGTTTAACGTCCCCGTTAACACTGTATAGGTCATTTTGGAGACCTTGCTTCCAATTTTGTGGGACTTTTACCCGACATTGAGATAAAATGACATCTCAAGCCCTGCTGCCCAATGAAACCAATAGGGTTTAAAAGCATGGACGGGCCAACTCCCACTGCTTTGCCTGGGCAGGCTTAGATCCTCTAAGCGGTCTACCAGTACGCGTGTGTGGGTCGGTTTCAGCTCTGCGTGGAAGCATCATGCAGTCCATCCATTTCTTCAAGCCCCGATGGGCGGGGGCCAATTATATACATCTACTTCTTTGTATCAAATATTTAACATGTCTGACAATTTTACATAGCTATATATACAGTAAGTTTGTTTTTGTTTTTGTTTGATTTGAGGTTTAACGTCCCTGTCAACACTGTATAGGTCATTTTCGAGATGTTGCTTCCAATTTTGTGGGACTTTTACCCGATATTGAGGTAAAATGACATCTCAAGCCCTGTTGCCCAATGAAACCAATAGGGTTTATAAGCACAGAAGGTCTGACTTGCACCATTATGACTGGGCAGGCTTAGATCCTCTAAGTGGTTTACCAGTATTTCTGTGCGGTTGGAATTAGCTAATCCTGGAGGCATCATGCAGCTCATCTATTTCTTCAAGCCTCGATGGGCAGGGGGCCTATGTAACAAAAAAAAATAATGTTTGCTTTTGGTGACAATTAATAGTTGAAAAATGTACATTCCTGGTGTTTTTGTTTTTTTTACTTATCATCTGATTTTGGAGACCATTTTAAATTAAATTTGCTATATACAAAGACCTGATACATGAATGTACGATTTAGCTATTTGATTCGCCTAAAAATGCTGTAGTGTCCGTAACATTTTGCACCACTTAAGTTTCAAAATTTAAAAGTTGCTGGATATTTATCAAATTTTCATCCTATAGGTTGGCTTAAATTGTGTTATGAATTAATTTCTATTTGATTTGCTTAGCATATTAATTTTATATTCTTAAATCAGGGTTTCACTTTTTTGTACATTATGTGTTTCCGTTTATTGGGACCTTCTATGTTATATTTCAAACATTCCAGCAAATATGTTCCTGTTTAATTTATTTTGTAATTTATTTTATATTTTTTCACTGCATATTTCTTTAAAAAAAGTAAACGGTTGATTGAAATTTGAAAAAAATGAAGCATTGTTAAATTTGTAGTGTCCGTAACCATTTTAGCTGTGATAAATCTTCTGATTTTTTTCCATTCAACTTATGTCAAAAGAACTACATCTTGTTTTCAGTTTGTGCATATGACTTTAATGTCTAGTTTAAATAAGTTTTATTTGGAATGATTGGCTTATCCGGATTATCATAACAAAGTTTTGGCTTATTATTTGTGTGTCTTGAACAGTGATGGCAACTTATGTGCATTATTTTTTCTTCAAGCTTTATTACTTTTGCAAAGACTGATTATTTTTACTTGTAAGTGTTCCTAGTCATGTTTAAAGCAAAGTTAATAAAGTTTAATATGGTTAATGTTGTTTAGCTATAGTGTTATGCACACCCTGTAGTGTCCGTAACCACTTTCCACCCACATACATGTGACGCATCAAAAAACACATTTGTACCACTCTCCGCCCGAAAAGCTGCAAATGCTATACACTTAGGATACTAACCCCTATGAAAAAAATGTTTTTATAAGAATTGTGCAAAGTTGATTTTTTGCTACCAGGTGCAACCTAGGTGGCCACAATACTGTGATTTACCCGTATACATTTTTGAATTTCCCATTAACCCTAATGCAAAAACACACAAGGGCAGGTAATTCCTAAGTGAATGATCCGATTCTGCCAGTTATCGAACTTGACCGAGATTTCATGGCTGTGCTGGTTATCTGCAAGAATAAAGCCAATCTGAAAATAATTGAAGCAGCTACGGTGATGACAACATTCTCCCCATGTTAAGTCAATAGGCAATTTTTTCAACGCTCAAGGGCACGTAACTCCTGAGTGAATAATCCGATTCAGCCCAAAATCGAACTTGATCGAGATTTCATGCCTGTCCTCGTTATCTGCAAGAATGAAGTCGATCAGAAAAAAATTGACGGAGCTAGAGTGATGACAAGCTTTTTCCTATGTTAAGAACGCTCAAGGGCACGTAACTCCTGAGTGAATAATCCGATTCAGCCCAAAATCGAACTTGATCGAGATTTCATGCCTGTCCTCGTTATCTGCAAGAATGAAGTCGATCAGAAAAAAATTGACGGAGCTAGAGTGATGACAAGCTTTTTCCTATGTTAAGTCTATGGGAGCTATTTGTTGCCATGGCAACCAGAGTTCCAATCCGATCTGCCCGAAAACAGTATGCAGCCTTTCCCCCTACCTGATAATGCTTCACATGAAATTTGATCAAGATTGGCCCACTGGTTCCGGAGATATACTTCTTTGAAAGTGTGGACGACGACGACGGACGACGACGACGGACGACGGACGCCGGCTCGTGGTATACTAATACCTCACATGAGCCTTCGGCTCAGGTGAGCTAAAAATAGATCTTGAGATACAAGATCTATATCCAGAAGTTTGCTACTATCAAGCCTCAATATATTTGCCAAAACACTTGACGCTTGACAGTCAAGTTTCTATTGATGAAGAAAATAAAGTCTTGAGATACAAGATTTTTTATTTCTAATAGAAACTTGCTACTAGATAGCCTCAATATATAACCATGACACTATGTAGTCTTGCGATACAAGGCAAACATAATGTCATCTTGTGGTGTCCCTGGACCTCTTGAAAGATTATCACAAAAACATACACCAAAAGGCATATTCTAGATGACGCTATAAAATTGAAAATTTATATCGTCATTATGAAACAGTTCTAGATGACGCGATAATCCCACAAAATTGAAAATTTATAGCGTCATTATGAAACAGTTCAAGATGACACTATAATCCCTCAAAACTGAGAAATTATAGCGAGATTTTATGGCGAGAAATTATAGCGAGATTTTATGGCGAGAAATTATAGCGAGGAATTTATAGCGAGAAATTATGGCGAGAACCCCCAAACTAGCCTAGTCAAGCTTAGATACAGGGGTGTCACCTTTGGCGAGTGACTATGGCGAGAAATTATAGCGAGAAACACAACCAAAAAATCTCGCTATAAAATCTTGCTAAAATCTCGCCAAAGTGCCCCCCTATACTACTCTGGTTTACAAGTCGAGTAGCGTAACCACTGCACCACACAGGCTTCTAAATAGTCGGTTGTACATATTTCGTCCTAACGACACTAATCAGCAGTTGTGCCCATACAGACTAGTCTATTTGTGCCCATTTCATCCGAAAGACAAAACTCATGATCTGAATGAGGCCAGTTTGTATACCGTGAAGCCTGTCACACCCATTCCCAAGATGATGAAGACAATCTCGCGTTCTTTCTGGTCGCCACTCGGTTGGTAAAAGTCGGAGAGCTGGGGCTCGGGCTCCAGGTCAGCAAGGCTGACATTTTTTCCGGCGGCCTGCGTATACAGGCGCATCACGTTATCGACGTCTTGGAAGGTTCGAACGGCGTGCCCCTGGCGGCGGAGTTCCTCAGCGATAAAATCAATATGCTCAGTCCGTTTCCGCTGTGCAGCGTGTAACTGCTCGACCGCTTTATCGTGACGCATGCGCTCTTCATCTACGCCAGAGCTCTTCAAACTGGAGAACAAGAAGTTCGATCCCGAGAATGCCAGAGCGTTCACCAGGGCACCACCAATGAGCATAGCAATACTTGCCATTACTTCATGATATCAGCAGGTATCAGCCCCTGTTTAATTAGCATGTCTTTGGTTGCCATGGCGAGAGTGACTTCAATTATGGCCATGCCCACATCACGGGGTATGAAGTCAAGTTTTGGGGGGGCTACCCCCAATCGCCATCTTGCCAAGCCAGGCATATCCCACAGCAATGCCACAGGCGACTGCGCTATGGTAGAGCGCGTTGAGAAGCATTTTACCGTCAGCTGCTGGGGTTGTCATTATTGCTACGCAACGGGCTTCACTCCATATAGAATGGGTCTGGGCTTGTCTTTAATTGTGGTTGCTGTGAAACAAGCCGCTTTGGCATCGACACTGTCGATGAGTCAACGGGGGATGCCACTTGTGGCGTTTGTATCGCCTGTGTGGCGCGCAAGCGCAGAAGAAACATGAGTGCACCACCCGTAAGACAAGCCCCAATGATCCATGGGGTCCAGTCGGTTAGTCCATGGTTGTGTGCTGCACCACTGCATGACGGTTCCTATGAGACCGCTTCCTTTTGAGAAATACTGACATCAGCTGCGCTGACTGGTGGACGAAATGAGATTTTGGCCGTCCGAAGCTGTTCGAGCAGCCGTTCCTGTTTGGCCTTTCTGGCAGCAGCTCCAGCACGCCCAGCCGCCACTTTTTTTCGGATCCTTAACCGTGTTGCTTCGCAAAGGCTTGGGGGTCATAACTCTGTCTGCCAGACTCTGTGCTGGCTCTCGGTTCTCTGCAACAATCTGCTCGTTCTCCGACATCGTTTATGTCATAGATGGTAATAGGGCATCGATGTCCAAATCGACAGTGCTTCACTGTAGTAAGCGCGGCAGTTAGGGGCGCCAAGTACATGCCATAGCGATGGTAGAGCTCGCAGGTAGCACTGCTGAGTGCCTGTCTGACAAACAGGTCGCCCTCGAGGTCAGCAATAAGACCAGGTTGGTTTTCGGCCGGTATCGGGAGAAACATAGATGCCAGCCCCGCATAAAGATGGAGCGCTGTAGACCCCAGCGTCTTCGTCATCGCTGCCCCAAGCTTTGTTTCATAGCGGGCGTAAAGCTTTTCGATTTTGCTATTGTCCAAAGCGTCGATCTGTTCTGCGGTGAGGACCTTCCCATGGACCACTAGTCCATATTGCTTGGCTTGGCCTCCCTCTACCAATGTGGCGAGCCTTTCACGGTATTTTTGCACCCAGTCCTCAAGGAGCGGCTCCTCGTGGCCGTCTGACGTCGCTGCCGTTCCTTCTGCGGTTGGGGCTTCAGCGTTCTGCCTTTGCTCTGTCGTTCCTATCAGCTCATCGATCAGTTTGTCACAGTCCATCGCTATTGCTTTGCGATTCATCCGTCTAATATGGTGTCGAAAGCGCTGGCAGAAGCGTGCGTGTGTGTTAACACACATCCGAGTAATGTAAACATACTGCCTAGTTATAAAGAACAGCAGTACCAGCTGCGTGCCAAGCACTGTGATTAGCAGTCCTTCAGTTACTTCGAACATTACTTAACACCAAATAAGCAGCTGGTTGGTCTGTCTTTAATAAAAGCTTAGCATGCTTTGTCTCGGCTAACTGTTGTGCCACAGGGGGTACACTTTCGTCAATGTGAAGTTTTATTTGTCTATTTTTTCAACTTACCGATACCTTCAAAAAGTCCTGAATATTGTTTCACTAATTTCTTGGTAATTCCATTTGATTGTTCACTTAGTGAAGAAGGTACATGTACATGTAAAGAATTTATCTCTTGAATTAACTAACTGAACTGAGGTATCATAAGACAACAATAAGTCACTTTTACCGCCAATTACGTAAAAATCTGCTGTTGTAATTTTCCTTTGTGTTTACACTGTCGTATTTATTTTTCCTATGATAGGCAACTTTTCGTTTTGTCCATGTGCATAAGCCTTTGTGTCTGTTTTGTAGATCTTAGGCCGTGTTTCCATTCTATTTATAACTGACTCATTTAAAAGATTGATTGAGCTTCCTGTATCCACTAATAGTTTACATTTCAGTCTATTGATTAAAATTTCTGTTTTAGGAGGTTTTCGTTTTACCTGGTTAACTGTTATTCTAAAGGAAATGTCTGTTTCGGCATTTTCCGCCTCATCAGTTTCATTCTCTGAATCTGTGCAGGCAACGGGATCTTCTAAATCCACCTGACACGATTTTGTCGTTTTTCTTTCTTGTTCTTCTTGAAGCAAACAGATACAAAATGATCTCTTTTCTTACAATAAGCACAGAATTTCCCTTTTGCAGGGCGTGGTCCTTGTCGGTGAGGGAAAGCGCCACCACAATTGCGACATTTAATATTTCTATCCTGTGATGCATTTGGTACTGTTTGTTTTATTTAAACGCCATCCGTTTGTTTTTCTGTGTTTTAACTTTGTTTGTTTGTTCTCATCCTAACGCGCAGTTACGTCCATTTTCTATTTCCCTGGCCTGCGCACTCGCTAATTCCATTGTTCGAGCAGCTAATAGGAAAGTTGGTAAATCCAAATTTTCTTGAAGAACTTTACCCCTCAATTTTGCCGATTTGCAGCCTTGTATGATCTGTGTCTTTATTTCCTTTGTCTTGTCGATAAATCCACAGTATTCAGCTTTTTGTCTCAGGCGTGTCGCGAAGTCATTGACGGTTTCGAACTCCTCATTGACTTGGGGCTTAAAATAATCCGTCAGTGCTATTTTTGTCTTCTCGTACCCATTTTTGTCTCCGGTGTTATCCAACGTTTGATAAATGTCAAACACCTCATCTCGTGAATAATGTAACAGAAGGGCCTTACGCCCCTTTCTGCTATCTATGTTCATTCCCACAAACAGACTTTCCAGTTTATGGAGATACTTCTCCAATCTAAGTCCAAGTGAAGAGCTGTCCCCGTTCACTTCGAGTTTGGGAAAGGCTGGTAACGATGCCATATTTAATCAAAACAGTGTCTTTCTGACAATGTTTTTTTACAGAATTAACTCCATGAAATATATGAAATTAATATGTTTTCCAGTTGTTTATAATTCCATAATCACACTCGAGTTTTAGTGTCGTATGGTGTATCGAAACAGAAGGCATGGTCTACACTGTTAGTTTAATATGTACAACAAGATTTCACCCTAGCTCATCAAACCAACAAGTAAAGTCTATACCCAAAATATAAACCTGTGTCCCAGTTTATCTTGACCCCTGGGTAGCTTTACCCCCGGGGGTAAAGCTACTCAGGGGTAGCTTTACCCCCGGTAAAGCTACTCAGGGGTAGCTTTACCCCCGGGGGTAAAGATATCCCGGGATATCTTTACCCCCATCCTGGATATCTTGACCCCTGGGGGTGAAGATATCCCAGCTGGGATATCTTGCCGCCCGGGGGTAAAGCTCAGCTGGCCAGGATATCCTTACCCCCATCCCCACTTTTGGGATAGACTATTGTCTTAATGCCCAATTTGTTCTTATATGTAACTGAAGTAAGATAGTGGACTCGATGTTTCACTTTAACATTTTTCGTTTCAGTCATGACTCTTACTAATAGTACTAGAGATTAAAAGAAAGCAGTTTAGTTTAAACGTTAATGATCCAAACACAAGACGAAGACCCCCACTCCCATCCAAAATGAGCCCAAACTTTCATACAATTAAGTTTCAATGCGAACATCAAAGTTTCCGCCATCCAAATCGCCGCCCATAAACCACCGCCACCATTTTTCTGCACGCGATCAGTAAAGGAAGTCATCCTACACCAGAAACCCCACACGTTTGATGTAATTGTTTTATTTTAATGAGGTGTATCTCTTTCATAAACAAGAGGCCCATGGGCCACTATGCTCACCAGAGCTCAGCAGGGCAATGCCCACTGGCAGCCATGCTTTTTAATAAACCATGGAAGCAAATGGAATTTGGACCCAATCAGCCTAGTGGCTTCACAGGACTGATGTCGCTTGAATGTGCTGTTGCAAGGCAACAGACTGCCCATCTGTGGCAACCAATAGGCCTAAAATTATACGGCAGATAGACCATTGTTTAAGGAATATTCATTAAAAGTTTGTAAAAATATCTTGAAAGGAGTAAATGTCATTTTCCATTTTTAACTTGCTTAACTTGCCATAGTAACCAAACTAAAGAGCCAAATTTCATTAAAAACACAAAACCTGTAAAGGCAAATATGGTGAATATTTGCATAAATTCTCAGTCTTATAGAGCATATGATGTCTGAGGAGATGACCTTTTAGTGTTTTTTTGTTGTTGTTGTTTTTTTCTGGTTTTTTTTTTTTTGGTCATTCTGGTTTCCCTGGCAACCAGTAAAAGCGAGCAGGTAGCCTAAATTCATATTGCAAATAGATTATAGCTTTAAGAATATTACTATGAAAGTTTTGTCAAAATATCTGCAAAGGCGGCGGTGAATACCATTTTCTAATTTTCCCGGAAACTCTAAGTTGCCATAGCAGCCAAACTAAGAGCCAAATTTCAATAAAAAAACTGTTGGTTTAGGGGTGTGGATCTGTAAGGTTTCCAAGATATGGGGTCTTTTATGAAGTGGAGGGTTGGGGCACTGCCCAGGGCACCCCATGTTGGTGTCACTGAATGACTCTACCTAATGATAACAAGAATTCTGCCGAAGGCTATGTCGCGCCTGTGGGGGCACAAAGTCACCCAACCATGATATGTAGGTCAAAGTCAAACATAAATGCTTGCACAAAAGTTTCCATCTTAAATGCAAGCTTGTACTAAGTATCATTAAGCTCTAATAATTCTTGAGAAATGAACTTAACCATTAGGGTGAATCCTAGGGTGGTCGCAATATTTTACTAGAGAAAGTGACCAGTGGGTCACGTATACCCCCGGCCAGCACCACCCTCTGATATATCTTTGGAGCTTGAATATAGTGTAAATGAAGAAATTAAGAAGCTATAAGCATCTATAAATGTGTTTGTAAAAGCTAAACCAAACATAAAATTACTAAATGGACCAAGGGAGTGAGTACATCAAAGTTACTGAAGGGTTGGGGGCATCAATGAAACTGAAGCAGCAGGTAGGGGTATGCATCAACGAAATCTTTGTACTGGTATGAAACATCGATGCAAATATCAATTAAATTTGTAATAGAGTTTAGAACATACTGCCATCTATAAACTTTGTCATAAAACTTTAACCAAATGTAAAATTTCTAAGTCTGTGACCTCGAGGTCAAGGTCACCGCAGGTAGAGGAAGGGACATACATCATGAAATGTTTGGGCTGGCATGCAACATTGATGCAAGTACAGTATCAACTGAATTTGTGCATACTGGCATCTATAAACTTTGTCATAAAACTTTAACCAAATGTGAAATTTCTAAGTCTGTGACCTTGACCTCAAGGTCATTTTTGGGGGTGGGACATGCATCAGTGAAATCTTTGGACCAGTATGTAACTTTAGTGTAAGTATCAACTAAATCTATCAAAGGGTTCAGAAGATACAATCTCTTAGAAACTTTGACGCAAAACTTTAACCAAAATGTTAACGGACGGACAGACGGACGGACGGACGGATGGACGGACAGACGGAAAGACAGACGGATGGACGGACGAACGGCAGGACGAAAACTATATACCCCCACATACTTCGTATGCCTGGGGTATAACAATGTCGGTGGACCATGAAATGTAGGCCAAGGTCAAATATGGATGCTTGCATTTAATTTGCCATCCACAGATACAACTTTGTACCAAGTATCATTAATGAAGCTCTTATAGTTCTTGAGAAATAAACTTGACCATTAGGGTGAACGCTAGGGTGGTCTCAATATTTTACAAAGTCAGTGAACCATGAAATATTGGTCAAGGTCAAATATGGATGCTTGCATTTAAGTTACCATACCCAGATACAAGTTTGTACCAAGAATCATTAATAAAGCTTTTATAGTTCTTGAGAAATAAACTTGACCATTAGGGTGGTCACAATATTTTACAAAGTCAGTGAACCATGAAATGTAAGTCAAGGTCACATATGGATGCTTGCATGTAAGTTGTCATCCCCAGATACAAGTTTGTACCAAGTATAATTAATGAAGCTCTTATAGTTCTTGAGAAATAAACTTGAACCTCAGGGTGAACACTAGGGTGGTCGCCTCCGTGGTGTAGTGGTTACGCTACTCGCCTTGTAAACCAGGGATCGCAGGATCGAGCCCGGGCTTCTCCAGACTTTCGGATGAGTCTTTAAACCGAGGTCCCGTCTCCGTATGACCTTAGCTGTTGGTGAGACGTAAAACTCAAACACTCACTCACTCAGATATATATGGCCTTATGTGAACATGGCAAGGCCAGACCCTGAGGTTGGTGTCACTGAATGTGTCTTATCATAAGGAACAAGAGTATATATGGTTTAGGGGTGGGGATCTGTAAGGTTTCCGAGATATAGAGCCTTTTTATGAAATGGAGGGGGTGAGGCAATGCCCCGGCGCATCCCGGGGCCCCCAGGTTGGTGTCACTGAATGCGTCTTATAATAAGGAACAATACCACATATGGTTCAGGGGTGAGGATCTGAATGGTTTCTGAGATATATGGCCTTTTATGAAGTGAATGGGGTGGTGCAGGGCCCCGGCCCATCCCAGGGAGGCCCAGGTTAGTGTCACTGAATGCCTCTTATCATAAGGAACAAGAAGATATATGGTTTAGGGGTGGGGATCTGAATGGTTTCTGAGATTTATGGCCATTTATGTATTGGAGGAGGTGGGGCATGGCCCCGGCGCATCTCGGGCCCCCAGGTTAGCGTATCTGAATGTGTCTTATCATAAGGAACAAGAATATATATGGTTTAGGGGTGGGGATCTGTAAGGTTTCAGAGATACCGGGCCTTCTATGAAGTGGAGGGGGTGGGGCAAGACCCCGGCACATCCAAGGGGCCCCCAGGTTGTTGTCACTGAATGTGTCATATCATAAGGAAAAAGAATATAAATGGTTTAAGGGTGGGGATCTGAATGGTTTCTAAGATAAATGGCCTTTTATGTAGTGGAGGGGGAGGGGCATGGCCCCAGCGCATCCCAGGGCCCCCAGGTTAGTGTAACTGAATGTGTCTTATCATAGGGAACAAGAATATATATGGTTTAGGGGTTGGGATCTGTAAGGTTTCCAAGATATTGGACCTTTTATGAAGTGGAGGGGGTGGGGCAAGGCCCCAGCGCAGCCAGGGCCCTAGGTTGGTGTCACTGAATGCGTCTTATCATAAGGAACAAGAATATATATGGTTAAGGGTGGGGATCTGAATGGTTTCTGAGATATATGGCCCCTGTATGAAGTGGAAGGGGTGGAGCAGGGCCCCAGCACAACCCTGGGGCCCTCAGGTTGGCATAAAAGCATATGGCTGAGAGAAGTTTTCTCAAGAACCATTTCTATAAAAGTTTTGTCAAAATATCTGCAATGACTTGGCAGTAAATGCAAATTTTCAATTTTCCCCATTATAAGTCTATGGAATCTCTAAGTTGACATAGCAACCAAACTAAAGAGCCGATTTTCATAAAAAAAACACAAACTTTCAACCCCCCAGTCAAAGGATGCTACACATGAAATTTGGACCCAGTCGGCCCAGTGGCTTCACAGGAGAAGTTGTTTAAAAGTGTTGACACCAGACATACGACGACGACGACGGACAACTGCCTAACCTATAAGCTCCCCCGGAGCCTTCGGCTCTGTTGAGCTAAAATTGATTGGACCCTGTAAAAAATATTTTCTCCATAGCTAAACGGTTGTGAATAGGGGTAGATAGAAAACAGCGCTTTGCACAGCTCCCGAATTATCCCCCAGAAGCTCCTTGTCAGTAACCAACAACAGCGTTCGACTTTTCCCGCCCAGCGTCTGCTATTTGGCACCAAAACATAACCATTCACGAGATAGTAGAAAAGTCCGTTTTTATTATGCATACATAATACCGTTAGATGTAATTGTCTGAGGAGCGATTAAATCATTTTTACTTTGATTGTGGGTTAAATTTATGATTGGGGGATAAATGTAAATTAGAGACATATCTTGACCATATTTTCACACCTTGTTCAAGTTGGTTTATCAATAGCCCCATACACCAGAATTGAAAGACACACACCGCTGCCCAATCATGTTTAGTTGGCAATTATATGACAAGGATTAACAATAGTGTCATAATTTAACCGTTATAAATACACATACGGTTTGTCTCTGAATTGTCGACAAAGAGGGACAGTGCAGCAATTATTGTGATTTACTTACTGGTCTAGTTTGACCGTATTTAAGGACTCAAAAGACTGACAGTTGTAGACGATTTTTTTCATTTGCCAGACCCGGTGTCATATGGTCAATGTGCCCCTGCCCGGCACAATTTTGGACTTGTCCCGGGCAGCCAGACAATGGATTTGTCAGTCCCTGCTTGAGATATCTTTGACGAAAATAATTGAAGATGGATGGAAATGGGGATGGATGGATGGAAAGACACAGAATGGATATAAACCAGGATAACCCCACTTTTTCATGGTCAGGGTATAATTAACCCTTTTTGTATCAAATAGAATCTTCCTCCTTATATAGCTGAAGCCCATTTCAAAATTTAGGGGTGTCAGGTTGTGTTTTCTTCCAGATCATCATCAACGGATTTTTTATTAACGTGCAGGTACAGGGGCAATGTCCACATAAGTGGGCCCCCTTCCAGGTAGCTGGCTTGCTGCACGCATGGCAGATCCTACACCAAATCTCCAGGCCTGTCTATCATTAAGATCAATAGCAGAGAGCTTCCATTCTCTGCAATCTCTTTCTGTCAGCTGCTTCCAGGTCATCTTGGGCCTTCCAGGCCCCCGCTTTCCACCTACCTGTATGTCACATGCAGTCTTGATTGCACCGTTGGAGTGTTCCACATGTCCATACCAGCGGAACCTTCTCTATTTCAGGATGAGGTCCAGGTCCTCAATGCCCAGACTCTAAAGTAGCTCACTGGACCTGATGGTGACAGTGTTCTGTGGCTTGACATTGCAGATCTGTCTGATCATTGCCCTGTCATTCTGCTGTAGACGATGAAGGTTTGGCTTTGTCAATGGCCATGTCTCACTGGCATGAAGCATTACATTCCGCACGCAAGGCCACGGGTCTTGAACCAGAGCTGGTGGGAAGAGAGAACTGGTAGCAACTCCTTGAATTTCTTCCAGGCGGTTTTCACGCCTGATGTGGTTGAAAGGTCGCAACCACCCGCTGCTGAGAGACTATCACCTAGGAAGCAAAAGGAAGCTACAACCTCTAACTTGTCGGATCGGACGTGGACTTCCCTCTGTGTCTGCCATCTGAGGGTCCTTCAGTTCCTTGGCACCGTGTACACCTGTAATCAGGGTCCTCTATTAAGCACTTGAGCCCACTGCATATCTTGGGTTCCGGGTCGTTTCGCCCGTGGGTCGTTTCGCCGGGTCGTTTCGCACTGAGTCGTTTCGCCCTGATTTTGGGGGTGGGTCGTTTCGCCCTTACCTGGTGGGTCGGTTCGCCCGTGAGTCGTTTCGCCCGTGGATCGTTTCGCCGCAATTCTGTTTTAAGGGAGTTACAAACAGAATGGATGAGTAAATGGGCGGATGGATGAATAAAAAAATGAATAAATAGGTGAATGGAGTTGTGCGTTGGTAGATGGACGGACGTACGGATGAACGGACGGCATTTTGAATATACGGATATAGATAAGTTAATGAATAAATGAATGGAGAGTATTGTTAGATGGACAATCGGAAATGAATGAATGAAGTGATTTATATGTAGATGGACGGACGGACGAACGGATCTGAACTGTTCATGGTGACACGTCAAATGACACCTACGGATGGGTGATGTATGGACGGGCTCGTTTCTGAGTTCGGATAGAGAGATAAAAAGTGAAAAAAAAAAAAAAAACATTATAAACTGTGTATGTGATCTTCACAAATCCAAACAACAGTGTCAAAATGTGTTAAGTATGTGATATATGGGTACTCGTTAGAATCGCTTTGCCGAGGCGGTTCTAACGACCACCCACAATGTGACATTCCATGTGAGGAGCAGAAATAGCAGACTATGGGTACTACCCACAAAACACACAACGAACATGCAACACATTGTTTTTCATATTTCCGCCCCAAAATACACAGACCGTTGGTGATCGTAAGAACCGCTTCGCCGAGGCGTTTTTAACGATCACCCGAGCAGAAATAGTGAAAAATATAACAATCTTTGATCAGAACAATTTAGATTTTTTATTTGGTGGTACAATTTTCCAGTATTTGAATAAGCATGTTTTCGTAATGCAAACTATTAAACAGACCAGTACGATAACACAGCCATGCGACATAGTGCATGTTTTCACATCTCTAAAATGACTATTTTATCATGAAAATCTGTGGTATTTTTTCTTATCTATATTGCAAACATAGGTTGAGACGGTTCTAACGAGTACCCACAACCTTTGTCTTGTAGCAGAAATAATAAAAATAATGTCTACCCCAGTACACCCCAGTTTTCTTCATATAAAGTTAAGGAGCGTGATAGCTCAGTGGTTAGTGCACTTGCCTCTGATGCTAGAGGTCCCGGGTTCGATCCCCGGCAGCGGCGATAAAATTTCGGTGTCCGAACACGCTCCATTGGCATCATTTGCAGGGATGAATGTCAAAAAGTGTACCGTCCTTTGGATCGGGACGTTAATTGGAGGCTCCCTGTGCAGGGAGAACCATCCCCTGTGCAGGTTAAAGATCCCTACCGTAATTACATGATTACTGTGTAGGCTTTCATCCTGCAAAACCTGGAGTGTATGTAATATACACCTGCGGTAATGGTCAAATGTGGCCGATGCAGTATAGATAGATAGATAGATAGATAGATAGATAGATAGATAGATAGATAGATAGATAGATAGATAGATAGATAGATAGATAGATAGATAGATAGATAGATAGATAGATAGATAGATAGATAGATAGATAGATAGATAGATAGATAGATAGATAGATAGATAGATAGATAGATAGATAGATAGATAGATAGATAGATAGATAGATAGATAGATAGATAGATAGATAGATAGATAGATAGATAGATAGATAGATAGATAGATAGATAGATAGATAGATAGATAGATAGATAGATAGATAGATAGATAGATAGATAGATAGATAGATAGATAGATAGATAGATAGATAGATAGATAGATAGATAGATAGATAGATAGATAGATAGATAGATAGATAGATAGATAGATAGATAGATAGATAGATAGATAGATAGATAGATAGATAGATAGATAGATAGATAGATAGATAGATAGATAGATAGATAGATAGATAGATAGATAGATAGATAGATAGATAGATAGATAGATAGATAGATAGATAGATAGATAGATAGATAGATAGATAGATAGATAGATAGATAGATAGATAGATAGATAGATAGATAGATAGATAGATAGATAGATAGATAGATAGATAGATAGATAGATAGATAGATAGATAGATAGATAGATAGATAGATAGATAGATAGATAGATAGATAGATAGATAGATAGATAGATAGATAGATAGATAGATAGATAGATAGATAGATAGATAGATAGATAGATAGATAGATAGATAGATAGATAGATAGATAGATAGATAGATAGATAGATAGATAGATAGATAGATAGATAGGTTTAGGGGTAGCTCAGTTGCTCAAACCTGACGTAGAAGCCGTCAGTAGGTCGTCCAGCTGCACCACACGAGGGCAAAACCATGTTTTCCGGAACTCCCAATACCCCCATCAATCCCTTTACATACCAAAAGAAACATAACCTCAATCAATAGGGCTTGAAAAAAATAAGGGCGAAACGACCCACCAAATCAGGGCGAAACGACCCACGGGCGAAACGACCCGAGACCCATATCTTGTGTACCCAGAACTTGCAGCTATTGCAGAAGATACTGTTGCTGCCCACTACAGTGAGACATACAGCGCATGGGAGCTGGCCTGTACTCTGCAGGAGGTCCAGACCGGAACCAAAGATCATGATCTTTGTCTTTCCTGCATTCACTCTCAACCCTTTCGCCTCCATTGCGTCTTTCCAAGATAAGAGCCTCCTGACACATTCCTCTAGGGATTCAGCTATGATGACAAGGTCATCAGTATACAAGCAAGTCCTCCCAGGGGACTCCAGAGCTGAACTCGCATGACAAGGCTTCAAGCACAATGATGAAAAGCAGTGGGCTGAGAACAGAGCCTTGATGAACACCCACCTTCACTTCAAATTCTTCACTGTAACCATCCCCAACACGAACACGGCTCTGAGCATTAGCATACATCCCTTCGACCAGTGGCACAATCCACTCGTCCACTCCAAGTTTTCTTAGTGCCCACCAGATAACTTTCCGAGGCACTCAATCAAATGCCTTCTCTAGGTCAACAAAAGCCATGTAGAGTCTCCTGTTGGCCCTCAGATACTTCTCTTGCAGCTGCTGCACAACAAAAATTGCATCTGTTGTGTCTCTTCCTGGGACGAAGCCAAACTGGGAATCGTCGATGGACACCAACCGCCTAATGAGCCCATCCACAATCCTCTCCAGGACTTTCATGACCTGTTCTATCAGCTTGAGACCATGGTAGTTGCCCCGTTACAATGCATCGCCCATGCTCTTGTAGAGAAAGACAATGAAACTCTGTTCCCAGTCAGAGGGTACCCTTCCATCACGGATGATTGCAGCTGCAAGGTCGAGAATCATTGAGGCACCTGCATCACCTGCAGCTCTGATCATCTCCACCAGAAGGGCCTGGTGCTTTGCCAGTCTTCATCTGAGAGATAGCCTTCTTAACCATATCAATAGTGATTGGGATGGGCAGCCCTTCCACTGGTGGTTCATCAGACAAGTTCCCAGTCAAACTAAACATTGAGTGGCCTTTGGTAGTGTTCTAACCAGGCCCTCTGCTTTGAGTCTTCACTCATTTACATCTCCCCTGCATCATTCTTTACTGGTTTGTCACCTACTCTTGTTATCAGATTTATTTTGAAATTGGCTAAACTTTTTACAAAGTTTAACAGTGTAGGCCCCGATCAGATGCCGCGTTATGCGGCATATGATCTGGGCCTGCACTGTTTGCCAAGGTACCCGTTTTGGGGTTTCTGGTACTAAATGGGTTAAGCTCTCAGATCATAATCAAATTCATAAATTAAAACAAAACCTACCATACAGGTCTATCTTCCCATTTCAAAGCACCAGATTTTAGCATTCCATCTAATCTGAAATACAAGAGGACCATCATGGTGCTATATCGCTCAACTGAGCTAAGGGATATATATTTGGGTCCCTGGGCGGGGCAATTTTTGGTGTAAAACAAGAGGGCCCTTGGGCGGGGCCATTTTTTGCCCCAGAGCTATAATTTGAACAATCTTGATAGAGGTCCATTTGATGAAGCTACATACCAAATATCAAAGATCTGGGTCTTCTGGTTTCAGACAAGAAGATTCTCAAAGGTTTTCCCTATATATAAGCCTATTTAAAACCAGTGGGCCCCCGGGCGGGGCAATTTTTGTCCCAAGGGCTATAATTTGAACAATCTTGGTAAAGGTACACTACAGGAAGCTTCATACCAAATATCAAAGACCTGGGCCTTCTGGTTTCAGACAAAAAGATATTTAAAGGTTTTCCCTATATAAGCCTATGTTAAACCAGTGGGTCCCGGCACGGGGGCCTTTTTGGCCCCAGGGCTATAATTTGAACAATCTTGGTAGAGGTCCACTGGATGAAGCGTCATACCAAATGTCAAAGACCTTGGCCTTCCGGTCTTTCCCAAAATATTTATCCTTTTTTTTCTGGCTTCTCGACAGGCAGAACACTTTTCAATAATTTTCGCGTATAGAATACTGCGAAAACCCTAGAAAAGTCTGTCTTTTAAGTGATAAGCAGTTATTTACTAATAATTTTGAGATTATATTAGTCGAGTCATAACTTTGCATGGCCTTTTATTTTGCGCACCCTGCATTCGCATTTTCACAAACTGTATGCCTAATTATCAATTCCACTATATTCAGTGCATCGGCATTAAGTTTAACTTTAACCCGAAAAAGATGGGCATGCACGTGCAGATGAGATAGTTTCGCGGAATTTTTTCAATTTTCTCAAAATACGAAATTTTAAAAGTCAAGACTGAGTTTAAAACTAGCCAAAGGCGCTATTCCCTTGTATCTAAACTTACTGCTTCTGACAACATTGCAGAAAAACTAATCAACTTATCCGAGTCAACCCTCTTGTCCAAACTGTTCAAAAAACATTGTGCGTAATGTTAGGCGACAAAATTGGTAGTTCAATTTCAAGGGGGTATCCCTTTTCATTGTATTCTTTGTCCTGTATATTAATAACTTCAGAGACCAATTTTCATTGCAGCTGGTCGATAGGGAAATGTTGCAATGTTGTTGACTGTGAAAATTGAGTGGTGGCTTGAAGAAAGTCACACATATATAGCTATCAAAACTTTATATGCGCAATGTTACCGGACCGCACCGTACTTCCAAAACGTTAGAACAATGCTTTTTAATAGATGGCTGGCTTCTTTTAAGTAATAAGCAGTTCTTTTTAACTATTTTGGGTATAGACTTCGCCTAAAATGTAAGAACTATGCTTTTTTTTTCAATATATGGCTGTTTGCCAATACTTTTCAATACAACAAAATTTAAGAAAAATGACTATTTTCGGTTTAGAAAACACAAGAAAATAACCATTTCTCGTCTGCATCCAACCAACCAACCCTTTCTTCAAAAATGCAGACAGCTATTTGTCACCAATTTTATTCAAGAAAGCACTTTGTGTATAGAATACGCCAAAGATTTTACGTAGGTTTCTTGAATTAATACCACAATGATACAGGTTAGGGATTTCTTTTACAATAATTGTCGCGTATGAAATACAACGAACAATCGAAGAAAAGTACATGTAAATCTTGGTTTAGAAAACACAGAGATTACCTTTTCTTCTTTCTTGACAACCAGGTATTCCTCTGCCATTCCACGGAGAAAATCAGCCACCCAACCAGGCAAAACTAAACCCCAACTGGCAAGGGACAATTTAGAATTTTTCCAAACTGAAAATTACCCCAAGAAAAACTGGCAGAAGACAAGCCAAAATCAATCCAATTAGCTAATTTTAAATCAATTTAAGACTGCCTTAAGAATTGGTTCATTCAGCTAAATGCCAAACTCACCGGTTGTCCCCAAAACTGACCGGCTCCACGTTGTTGAAAAAATAAACAGGCCAAACGGTCTCGGGTCGTTTCGCCCGTGAGTCGTTTCACCCGTGGGTCGTTTCGCCCGGATTAGGTGGGTCGTTTCGCCCTTATTTTTTTCAAGCCCTATTGATTGAGGTTATGTTTGTTTTGGTATGTAAAGGGATTGATGGGGGTATTGGGAGTTCCGAAAAACATGGTTTTGCCCTCGTGTGGTGCAGCTGGACGACCTACTGACGGCTTCTACGTCAGGTTTGAGCAACTGAGCTACCCCTAAACCCCACCTTATATGAAGAAAACTGGGGTTTACTGGGGTATACATTATTTTTATTATTTCTGCTACAAGATAAAGGTTGTGGGTACTCGTTAGAACCGCCTCAACCTATGCTTGCAGTATAGATAAGAAAAATACCACAGATTTTCATAATAAAAATAGTCATTTTAGAGATGCACTATGTCGCATGGCTGTGTTATCGTACTGGTCTGTTTAATAGTTTGCATTACGAAAACATGCTTATTTAAATACATGTACTGGAAAATTGTACCACCATAAAAAATCAAAATTGTTCTGATCAAAGATTCTTATATTTTTCACATTTCTGCACGGATGCTCGTTAGAAACGCCTTGGCGAAGCGGTTCTTACGATCACCAACGGTCTTTGTATTTTGGGACGGAAATATGAAAAACAATGTGTTGTATGTTTGTTTTGTGTTTTGTGGGTAGTACCCATAGTCTGCTATTTCTGCTCCAGGCATGGAATGCGGGTGGTCGTTAGAACCGCCTCGGCAAAGCGATTCTAACGAGTACCAATATATCACATACTTAACACATTAAGATACTATTGATTGGATTTGTGAAGATCACATACACAGTTTATAATGTTTTTTTTTTCACTTTTTATCTCTCTATCCGAACTCTGAAACGAGCCCGTCCATACATCAACCATCCGTAGGTGTCATTTGACGTGTCACCATGAACAGTTCAGATTCGTTCGTCCGTCCGTCCATCTACACATGCATCACTTCATTCATTCATTCATTCATTTCCTATTGTCCATCTAACAATACTCTCCATTCATTCATTCATTAACTTATCTATATCCGTATATTCAAAATGCCGTCCGTTCATCCGTACGTCCGTCAATCTACCAACGCACAACTCCATTCACCCATTTCTGCCCATTTACTCATCCATTCCGTTTGTAACTCCCTTAAAATAGAATTGCGGCGAAACGACCCACGGGCGAAACGACCCACCAGGTAAGGGCGAAACGACCCACCCCCAAAATCAGGGCGAAACGACTCAGGGCGAAACGACCCGGAACCGGCCAAACCAAGAAGCTAAATGCCTCAGAACTTCCCCTGCCTACAATTTCAACCCGTCAGGCTATCAAGAGTTGAACCCTTCACAGTTCCCTCTGTAAACAAAAGGAACCGCGTATCATGTTCACCGTCCTCCACGTCCGAAAACGTGAAGTAAATCTGAACCCTTCACAATCCCCAACGTTAAAAAAATAACGAAGTGGACCGCGTATCATGTTCACCGTCCCTCACGAATCCGAGGATAACTCGTGAAGTAGTAATACACCTCTAACGAAATGACCGGAGAATTCCCCCTTCCGTTTTATCGCTCGTCGCCAAATAATGTATTTTTAATAGCCCGTATGCGGGACCAGGACTGGGGACAGGACAAGGAAGAAGTCTTACCTGGGTAAATGGTTGAGAATCTCCCTGGCAGAGGCTATGGTCTGGTTGCTTTGAGTGGCCGATCTAGACTGAGAAGCGTGGTCTGTTCTGCATGATTTTCTCGCTTCCCGGGTTCTATGTTTTATTCAAGTGGGTAAAACCCATCACCTTCCGGTCGGCGTTTCTGGATAGCTCACGACACAACACTCATATACAATCTCCCCCGAATATTGGAAAGCATTTCATTTCATTTCATTTCAAAGCCTTCTACTGGCCGAGATAACTCACAAGTATAATCTTTCACAAGTAGTGTCTGCGTAATAACTCATAGTATAGAGGATTATTTATTTTTTTTGTTTTTTTCCCCTCCCTCTTTCACCCAACATGATGAAAATCAGACATAAACAGCAATCATCAGGGTTAAGATATAGATGAGACCATTAATCATGCACTCTAAATACATATTTATTGTTGCACTCCATCCTACAAAGAGACAATTATTATTATTATCATTATTATTATTTTCAAATGTTCAGGGGATACTCATGTAATCATATCACATTTCCAGCTTCATTTGACTCTGCTGCATCTGCACCTCTCCTGGGCTTCATCAGTTACCATCCCGGCACCACTGCAAACTGAGAAGAAAAATTGTAAAGAAAAACACCAAGTGCCCCGACCGGGGACCGAGCCCACGACCCTGGGGCAAAAAGCAAGCGAGTCAAACACCAGGCCAAAAGGTTCGGGCCAGCCAGACCGGTCAGTTATGCACTCCAAATAAGGCGATTTATTATGGCATGCTACTTCATTCCTCTATCCTACAAAGAAACCAATATGTTAATGTTTAAGAGAGACTCATTTAAACATGTCATATTATTTGATCCTCTTGACTCCGCTTAATCTGGTCCATCCATGGGCTGCAGCAATAATCACCCCGGCATCAGGCACCACTGTAGTATGGGAAAAAAAAAAAAAAAAAAAAAAAATCCAGTCTAGTGCCCCGACCGATGATTAAAGGAGCGTGATAACTCAGTGGTTAATCCACCTGCCCCGGACACCATAGGTCCTGGGCTTGATATCGGCAGCGGCCACAAAAGGCCGACGCCCAAACACACTCCAACCGCATCACCTGCAGAATGAATCACATTTCCAGATTTCTTTGACTCCGCTGCATCCGCACCCACCCCAGGACCCACGGGCAACCACCCCACCAGATACCACTGCATCTGAGGAGAACAATCTGTAAATAAAAACCAACCGAGTGCCCCAAAAATAATGATATATATATATATCAAAGAATATGTAGTAATTAAAGGTCAACCACACTCAGTCCCATAATGTATGATAAATTTATGTATATCCTCAGACCAGGTACAGCCGTGTCGGCCACTTCCCGCCGTTCAGATATAACCATGAATATAGATAATGATTACTATACATCAAAGAATATGTAGTACTTAATTAAATGTGAACCACACTCATTCTCATAATGTTTAATGAATTTTGAAGGCCAGGTAGTGCAGGTACAGCCGTGTCGGCCACTTCCTGTCCTCCAGATATAACCATGAAAACATGAACCACACTCATTCCCATAATGTTTAATGAATTTTGAAGGCCAGGTACAGCCGTGTCGGCCACTTCCTGTCCTCCATATATAACCATGAAAACATGGACCACACTCATTCCCATAATGTTTGATGAATTTTGAAGGCCAGGTACAGCCGTGTCGGCCACTTCCTGTCCTCCAGATATAACCATGAAAACATGAACCACAATCATTCCCATAATGTTTGATGAATTTTGAAGGCCAGGTACAGCCGTGTCGGCCCTGTCCTCCAGATATAACAATGAAAACAGATATAACAATGAAAAACGAAAGCTATTTTCGTCACAATTAACTAGCAAGCGTCTGAATGACACAGATTAAAAAAATATAGTGCGGTAACGGAACTTTTTTTTTTTAACCCAATTCTTACAATCCCTTACGGGAGAGAATCAGGTTCAAGGTATTGCCACTCCTTGTTAATTCGGCGTAAATTCTGAAAATTGATTTAAATACCGATCAAAATACTTTACCGTCTAAAAATTGTCCCAAACTTTTCCGACCTTGCTCCGGCCATTTAGGTCCAGACGCTTTAGTTCAAATTTACTATTGGTACGATAGCCGGTGCCGCGATGGATAGAAGTACCGAAAAGCACCCAAAATACCGGATAACATAAAGTGCACCGTCCTTCGGATCGAAACGTTAACTGGAGGCCCCATGTGCAGGGAGAGTCATGCCCTGTGCAGGTTAAAAACCCCTACCGTAATTACATGATTATGTGTAGGCTTTCATCCTGCAAACCTGGTGTGTATGAAATGTACACCTGCGAGAGTATACACACTGGGGTTTCTAGGACAACCCCCAACCCCACACTGTGGGGGCTACCCGCCCCCGGGTCGGCCCCACCGAGTGGGGACAATTTTTTCATCACCGCAATACTGTGGGGCCCACCCCCACCCCCGGGTCGGCCCCACCGAGAGGGGATGCAATTGAATAAAATATTTGTTTGCCTGCCATATCGCATGGCCAACACGTGACCAGCCTGCGCTCGCCAACAGCCCCACCGGGCTATACAAGATACAAGAAACTTTATTTTACGTCGGTTACATACAACAAGTAACATTAGCTGCAAGAGCTATTTTCCGACAAAACATATAGATATAGAAAAGGTCAAATTCAACAAGTGTAAAGCAACAAATGTAAAACAGCTAAAAGAGAAGAAAGAGGTTAATACATAAGATCTTATACATATGTTTAAGATAATTAAATCTATATATATTAAATATATTGAAAAATAAATAAATAAATAATATAATAATAATAATAGAAAATAATAATAATGGTAATAAATAAATAATAATAATAGAAATTCATGTATACATACATATACATGCACATACATACACACATATACATACATATACATACACATATACACACACACATATATATGGCGAGGCATCTTGTTCCTCTCTCAGGCACTCTTTGACCCGAAAGAAATTCGAAAGGAGAATTTGATCAACAAGGACCTATTGCCAATATTGACTACAGGTCCTTGTTCCGAAAAACGAAAGTGTTCAAAGGCGCGTGCCTGAGGAGGTAATATCCAACATGAAACATATCACATTTAAGCAGCATATTAAGTATCTTTGACCTTGACATTATTTAAAATAATTGGGAAATGGGAGGGGGGGGGGAGTGTAAAAACATGCATTATAATTTCAACTAAGATATTAAAACATTTCAACTAGTAATAAAAATGAACAGAACACGAATTCAACTGAACAGAATCTGGACTAACCTCTATGAACCACGGCATATGGCGCAGCCACAGTTCGGACCGGTCCAGGTGCGGACCAGCCTCTCAAACTCTTTATACTCCGACACCTTTCTCATCTCATTTGGGAGGCTGTTCCACACCCTTGCAGCCTCGAACCTGAATGAACGCTGCCCATATGTTGCGGTTCTTACTGTAGGTACCTGCAGTGTGTTCTCGTACCTGAAAGAGTAATTTGTTTGTTTTAAAATGACTAAATCCCTGATATTTATCGGGGCAATATTGTTAATACATTTAAAAGTTTCTAAAGCAATTGTCCTCAGTCTTCCAAGATGTAATGTTGGGAGACTGACTCGGTTAAGAAGCTCTGAGTAGGATATGTCATATTCATTAAAAACAATTTTAAGACCTCTATACTGCAGCTTTTCTAACTTTTCAGTGTTTGCTTTGCTGCAGAAGTGCCAGACAATTGGACAATAATTAAAATTTGATCTTATAAAAGACTTAAAAACTAAAAGTCTGGTCTCTACTGACAGGAACTTACTAATCCTCTGCAGTACATTTAGTTGTCTAGATACCTTTTGACAAATCCTGGAAATATGTTCATTAAAATTGAGCTGATAATCAAGCTCTACACCCAAGAACTTCACCACCTCCTCGCAAGAGATATCACTACCGGATACAGTGAAGCTCTTGAGCTCTGAATGCGTTTTTTTGCCAACGGCGAAGGCTTGAAACTTTCCAGGATTTGCCTGCATTTGGTTATCGTCGAACCAGTCTATGCAGACTTGACTTTCACTTTCTAGCACACTCTTAAGTGTATTTAGATTTTTATCTGAGTGTGATAGGGTGTTGTCGTCTGCATAGTTATACAAAGATGCTTTTTTGATGAAATAAAACAGGTCATTTAAAAAGATATTAAAAATCAGCGGGCCCATAATAGATCCCTGAGGGACTCCTTTTATTATTTTTTGCCAGCTACTAACTTGATCCCCTACTTTCACTCGTTGATGGCGGTTTGATAAATAGCTTGCCATCAGATTACATGAGTGTTTAGTAACCCCATACGCTTTCAGTTTTGCAAGTATGAGGTCATGGGGTATACAATCAAATGCTTTGCTGAGATCCATCAATATGGCTCCTACATACATATTTTGATCCAGGGCCTGTCTCCAGTCTTCTATCAAGCGCAGGATAGTGGTCTGGCAGCCAAAAGAAGCTCTAAAAGCAGATAAAAAGTCATGGAAAATAGAGTTAAAATGGTCAGTCAACTGTTCACTGAGCAGTCTTCCATAGATTTTTGATAGGGTCGGTAAAATACTAACGGGTCGGTAGTTCTTTTCCATAAAAGGGTCATCTTTTTTAAAAACTGGGGTCACTTGAGCTTTTTTGAGTTGGGTTGGGAAAATTTCCTTAGCTTGCATATCATTAGCTAAGTTTGCTACGTGCCTTGAAATGACAGGAGCAGCAGCTTTTACAATTTTGGGCGGTATAGCATCCACGCCAGTTGCTTTTTTGGGGTGAAGCTTTTTAATACATTTTAGCACTTGGGTTTCATTGATGGGTTTGAATTCAAATGTGTTAGCATTTACATTTTCCTTGATTTTCTCAATGCTAGGATGAGTTTCATTTACCTGTTTGCTTGAGTCAATCCCTATATTTTGGGCAATGTTTACATAGAAGGCATTCAGTCTCTCACTGACCTTCTGCTGATCAGCAATGAGTGAATCACCTTCTTTTAAAAGTATTTTATTGTCATTTTTCATTGTTGATTTTTGTGATAGAAAAGGTTTGATGGTTGGCCAGAAGTCCTTTGACTTGGGCCCTCCACCACACCTTTCCTGAAAATACACTGTTATTGATTCTCTTTTGGTTTTGGTTTTAAGGTTTCTCCATTTGGTATACATTTTCCAATTTTCGCTGGTCTTATTTTGGTCATATATATTTCTAGCTTGTCTTGTTTTGTATATTATTTTCCTATAATTTGAATTCATGTATGGTGGTGGGTTGACTTTTGGCATTTTCTGTTTCAAAGGGGCGTGTTCATCCAGGACCTCTCTGAAGAGTGTATTATGAGCCCAGTAGATATCATCCATATCATCAAATATATGGGCTACGTGGAAAGGTACTTGAGAGAGCTCCTCGTTGAACTCAGCCTCTGTGAAATTTTTGTAACTCCTGAAAGTTACTTTTTTATTTGTTACGTATGAACATGTTTCTTTCAGGGATGTGGCAATCATGTGATGACAATCACTGAGTCCACAGTTAAAACTAATAGTTTTACCCAACAGTGTTTTGGAGTTTGTCAAGATAACATCAATGAGCGATGGTACTTGATTTTTCATGAAGCATGTTGGTTTCTTGACTATGTTGTACAAACTAAAAGTGTCACATATGTTCTTCAAGGGTTGACTTTTTTCTTCCCTTTGAAGATCATAATTTAGGTCCCCAATGCAAATTACATGATCAAAGTTTAGAAACATTTGATCAAGTGATTTGGTCATGTCATGTTCAAATGTTTTGTTTTCCATAGACGGTCGCCTGTAGGCGCCTACTATGCACCATTTGCGCTTCGACATTGAGAGTTCATAGCAAATTGTTTCTATTTCTGAACACTCAAGGTCGGGGCGTCTTTTAAAAGGTAAGTCCGCACGGACAAAGCTCATCAAGCCTCCTCCATGGGAAGTACGGTCCTGTCTTTCCATTTTGTAACCTTCCACTTTAAAGAGATTGTCATTGAATGAAATGTCTATTTTTGTTTCTGAGACAATCAGAAGGTCCACAAGTTTGTCAGTTAGGATTTGTTTTAGGTCATCAAATTTGTATCTTACACTATTAATGTTAAGATGACATATGATTGGTCTCTTACTGTTTTCTTTCCTCATATTTCGTAAGTCTGAGAAAACATCATAACTATCATCACCTGAATCTGAATCGCATTCATCAGGAAATGATAATGATGTGTCTGTGTCACTCTCTTGGTACTGGGGCTGTGTATTACCCCAGTCCTCCTCAGGATCCGGTGTGTGATCATAACTATCATTTATATTGTGATATCTATCACAGTCACTATTTTGCACCGATTTGGTATGTATAGGGTTTGGGCTTGTCTCAGTTGGCATGCTTTCAAAGAAAGAGTCAGTAAACTGAAATATATTTGCCATACTTGAGCACTTGGGGCATTTCCATGGGTCCTCACATAGTTTACTGTAGTCTCTTGGAGATATATTTACACATTTAATGTGTTGCCATAGTTCACATGAGTCACAAAGAACTGCTCTGTGGGTTTTTGCAACGGGCCTGTAACAAACGCCACATGGGTATTTCGGTGGGCCCGGGTTTAGTTCAATATCACCTGACAACAGGTGCCTCCTTTCAATATTTTTGCTGTTTATATCTGCACATGATATCTGTTTTCTAGTCACATACCTTTGTTGGGCTGTGATAATCGGGATCATAAAGACTATATTTACAAACAATACCGTCCACTTTTTAAGTTTCATTTTCCCCGTTTGTTTAGGTCTATAATCTGGTATAAGTTATGTCCCTTGGGTAATACAGACAAGGCTATTGGCATATAAATCGTGCAGGTATTGTTGTTGTTTTCCTCCAGACGCTTTCAGCAGCTTTTCAAGCGCTCATTGACCAGGAAGTCGATAAGAAAAATGTTATTTTTTCATCTCACTGGTCAATTCAAACAAACTCATGAATGAAAGAATGTTAATAAATCATCCATAAAACACAAGCACAAAAGTTTATGAAGTAAAAGTTCCTGTAATTAAGAGAACAAAATATTTTTTCTTGAGCGGGTCAAATTTGTTTGCTCCGCCCAAGGTCAAGGTCTATGATGCTGGGATGTGTTTGTATTAGAGAAATCTTACAGCACAAAAATGAAAAAGTGTCCTTGGATTCCTGTGGGGGAAAAAATATAAACATAGTTTATAACTAAGAAAGAGAATGGAAGAGCACCCTCGCAAATGCTACAAAAACCTCTTCTACAGAGATAAACCACTTACCTGTCGCCATTTCGCCCTGCCCAGGGCTCATCAGCGTGCCTGGGAGACACGGATGACTGGACACCGTCGCCAAGCCGGACCGGGACAGCAGTAACCTCTGGCCGTAGGTGGGAGTAGAGCTCAACCACAAACCGCCACCATTTTTGCGGTCGAAAATTGTATACGATAGTCTAGTCGCTATCACATTGCAGTAAGTCCTTTAATCTCCTCACATCTACTTTAACAGCCTCATACTCTTCTTCCAGTTCACACAGCTTGGAGATCTGCGCTTTGACACGTTCTTTGGTCTTCAACATGTTTTGGTACACTTTCTCTTTCCTGTTTCTAGCCCGTGCCAACTCGAGTCTGGTTGTTGTTTTTGGCCACACCTCATCCCTTTGCTTCATCACTCAAAAAAACATCAACAAAACTGCGTTTTTTTGTGCCATGTTCAGGCCAGAAAATTGTGTCGATAGTTTATCCATTTGTGTGTGATTGTATCGCGTATTTCAATTTTATAACTGTTATCTCTGTTTCTAGAATATTTCACAGGAAATGAAATCCGATTGGTTGATTTGGCAGAAGCGTAAAGAGGGAAATCCCCTGAAAACTGCTGCTCGACACGTTTAGAGATGTATAATACTAAATCAATAGGACTACGTCATATTTGCTATTATACTATACACCCGATGAAATATACCACAAACCGCTGTCTGTTTATCTCGCAAAAACCAATTCCGACATTTATTGTGCGAATAAAACGTTTCTTTCTGGTTCCGGTCGATACAACTTTCAGTGTCGATTACAGCTGACCAAAAAAAACTGACTAAAAATATCGACACTGACAGAAAATTGGGACTAACGATTAATATATTGTTTGGGTGACAATAAAACTTTTCTCTTTCTCAAATTTCTCAATACACAAGCGGAGTGTGGACTGTTAAATGATAAAACGAGAGTATACACAAGGAAGTAAATGTGTGTCGCTGAAGACAGACCAGCCTGTTTACCCATTCGGTACTAACAAGTTCCCATTTCGTCCTAAAGACACTGACCACCCAGTTGTACCCCATTCGGTCCTAACCAGTACCCATTTCATGCTAAAGACACTTATGAGCCGGTTTACCCATTCGGTACTAACAAGTACCCATTTCATCCTAAAGACACCGGATTAGATGTAACCAGGCAGCTGTGATCCTACATAGTCGGTTGTATCACATTTCATCCAAAAGACACTGATCAGCCAATTGACTGTGTCTATTCCATACAAACTACTACCCATTTCATCCTAAAGACAAAACTCATGATCGGGATGAGGCCAGTTTGTATGCCGCGAAGGCTGTCACACCCATTCCCAAGATGATGAAGGCAATCTCGCGGTCCTTCTGGTCGTCACTCGGTTGGTAAAATCGGAGAGCTGGGGTTCGGGCCTCAGGTCAGCAAGGCTGACATTTTTCCCGGTGACCTTCGCATACAGGCGCATCGCGTCATCGACGTCTTTGGAAGTTCGAACGGCGTGCCCCTAGCGGCGGAGTTCCTCAGTGATGAAATCAATACGCTCGGTACGTTTTCGAGACCATTCTGCCTGTACAGCCTGTAATTGTTCTACCGCTTTATCGTGACGCCTGCGCTCTTCGTCGACGAGCTCTTCAAACTGGAGAACAAGTAGTTCGATCCCTAGACGCAAGAGCGTTCACCAGGGCACCGCCAATGAGCATAGCAATACTTGCCATTACTTCATGATATTAGCAGGTATCAGCCCCTGTTTAATTAGCATGTCTTTGGTTGCCATGGCGAGAGCGACGTCAACTTTGGCCATGCCCACATCGCGGGGTATGAAGTCTAGTTTCGGGGGGCTACCCCCAATCGCCATCTTGCCAAGCCAGGCGTATCCCACAGCGATGCCACAGCTATGGTAGAGCGCGTTTACAAGCATTTTACCATCAGCTGCCGAGGTTGTCATTATTGCTACGCAACGGGCTTCACTCAATATAGAATGGGTCTGGGCTTGTCTTTAATTGTGGTTGCTGCGAAACAACAAGCCGCTTGGGCATCGACGCTGTCGATGAGTCAACGGGGTTGCCACTTGTGGCGTTTGTACTGCCTGTGTGGCACGCAAGCGCAGAAGAAACATGAGTGCACCACCCGTAAGACAAGCCCCAATGATCCATGGGGTCCAGTCGGTTAGTCCATGGTTGCGTGCTGCACCACTGTGTGACAGTTCCTTTGAGACCGTTTCCTTTGGAGGAATACTGACATCAGCTGCATTGACTAGTGGACAAAATGAGTCTTTGGCCATTCGAAGCTGTTCGAGCAGCCGTTCCTGTTTAGCCTTTCTGGCAGCAGCTCCAGCACGCCCAGCCGCCACTTTTTTCGGGTCCTTAACCGTGTTGCTTGGCAAAGGCTCGGGGGTCGTAACTCTGTCTGCCAGACTCTGTGCTGGCTCTCGATTCTCCTGTTGCTCCGCAACAATCTGTTCGTTCTCCGACATCGTTTATATCATAGATGGTAATAGGGCCTTGATGTCCAAATCGACAGTGCTTCACTGTAGTTAGCGCGGCAGTTAGCGGCGCCAAGTACATGCCAAAGCGATGGCAGAGCTCGCAGGTAGCACTGCTAAGTGCGTGTCCGACAAACGGGTCGCCCTCGAGGTCAGCAATAAGACCAGGTTGGTTTTCGGCCGTATCGGGAGAAACATAGATGCCAGCCCCGCATAAAGCTGTAGCGCTGTAGACCCCAGCGTCTTCGTCATCGCTGCCCCAAGCCTTGTTACATAGCGGGCGTAAAGCTTTTCGATTGCGCTATTGTCCATAGCGTCGGTCTGTTCTGCGGTGAGGACCTTCCCATGCACCACTAGTCCATACTGCTTAGCTTGGCCTCCCACCACCAATGCGGCGAGCCTTTCACGGTATTTTTGCACCCGGTCCTCGAGGAGCGGCTCCTCATGGCCGTCTGACGTCGCTGCCGTTCCTTCCGCGGTTGGGGCTTCAGCGTTCTGCCTTTGCTTTGTCGTTCCTATCAGCTCATCGATCAGTTCGTCACAGTCCATAGCTATTGCTTTGCGTTTCATTGCGAGTTGGCGGACCATTCTAATATAGTGCCGAAAGCCTGGCAGAAGCGTGCGTGTGTGTTAACACACATCCGAGTAATGTAAACATACTGCCTAGCAATAAAGAACAGCAGTACCAGCTGCGCACCAAGCACAGTGATTAGCAGTCCTTCAGTTACTTCGTACATTACTTAACACCATATAAGCAGCTGGTTCGTCTGTCTTTAATAAAAGCTTAGCATGCTTTGTCTCGGCTAACTGCTGTCTCACCGACGCCCGCTGTTTTCGTGTTGAGATCACGCGCAAGCAGACTTCGAATGAATCACGATCCTTGCAGTGAAACAAACAGACCCAGCGCATCTGCTCGCGCAAGTCCTTCAAGACGGAGTTGTATTTTTGGGTGAGAATCCAGACGCTCTGGTCGGCGTGGCGGCCCGAGAACGCTAGCTCTGACAGCATGTCTTTCTTTTTCGTCAAAGACTTCGTGGCCGAGCAGTCATCGATGATAAGGTAGGCTCGCCCATAAACACCAGGTAAAACGCTCGCAGGTAATCGTGAAGGCGCTCGCCGGGGTCTAGAACGTATACCTCAGGGTCGGTCCAGATCCAGGGGCGCTGGTATGTTTTATTATACTTTATGGTGGGACAGAGGACCATGATGCACAGAAAGAACTCCCGGTAGGGGCCTTCGAGCAGATCGAGGATAAAAACGGGTTTTCCGCATCCCGTTTGCCCGCATATTGTCGCCGAATGAGCCGTGCGCGGTAGGAGATTTACTAATCGTTCCTCAGGACTATTAATAGACCGCTGAGACGAACCGGCCATTTTCGATGTTAAGCTGTGCATCCATGATGACGTAGAGATAGATGTTCAGTGCGCCAGCAGCCTCGGCTCTTTTCGTTATCTGGATGGTTACACCTTCAATGGCATTCTCTATCCGCCTGCCGGAGTCGTGGAGCCGTCGTCGGCGCGTACTTGCTGGTGCGGTATTCCGCAAGACTGACGTCGGCTAGGGACAGGTCTTTTTCGACCGTTGCCACTTCAGGGTGTCGCCTGCTACCGGCTGCGAAGAGCTTCCTCACTTCATCAAACATCTGGTAAGAGCGCATCCCTTGGCTGAAGAGTTGGTTGGGGATCCCCTCGATGGTAACCTCGACCTTGGCGATTTTCGGGTTATAGAAAGCCTCTGTGTCGCGAGCGAAGGGCTGTTGCGCGGCTTCATCCTCAAAGAGCATCAGGCTGCCCTTCACGCTGCGGGTAGAAGCCTCCGTGGTGCAGTGGTTACGCTGCTCGCCTTGCAAACCAGGGACCGCAGGATCGATCCCGGGCTTCTCCAGACTTTCGGATGAGTCTTTAAAACCGAGGTCCCGTCTCCGTATGACCTTAGCTGTTGGTGGGACGTAAAACTAAAACTCACTCACTTCACGCTGCGGGCGGGCACGTTGAGATTGATATTCCAGAGCGTTCTTGTCTTTACCGATTTTGCGGTGCCGCAGTACCCTGTCGTACAGGATCGAAATGCGGCTTCTGTACTGGTTGTTGATCATTTGGGCCATCTCCGGCAGGGTGACCATGTCATACTCAAGACAGATGTTTCCAATGTCGACAGAGGCACCTCTGCCCGTGGCCTGGATCACACGGTTGTAGTCGTTGAACGTGAGCTCATACTCGAGTCGGTCGCCCAGCGCGCTCTGGTAGAATGGCATGTGGCTCTCGAGTAGCTCGAAGTCCAGTGGGATGTAGAAACGATTGCCGAAAGCATCGGCGACGGCTTTGTCCGCTAAAATGGACTCATCTTTGTTCCCAGCATTGATTCGGATCCTCTTCGTATTTTGGTTTTCCGACGTATCAATGCCTTGCTACTGGCCATTTTTCCTCTCTGAAGCCGTCCTCCAGATATCGCAGTAGCAGTGGTACACATCACTATCGTCGATGCTGAGGACCTCATTTCCCGAAATTTTAATGACGGTCTTTTTCACGAGGGCGCGGCCTAGGTTTTGAACCAAGGTCCGATTGGCATCATCTTCGCTGTGTAGTGTGATGGTGAAGCCAAACTCGCGGTCCCGGTGACGATGACATCATGTTGGCCGAGGTTGGGGAATCGAACGAGAAGCTGCTGGTTCGGGCCGATCATGCTGGGGTTGTTAGTTATCGACACCGATTGCCTCACCCCTTTCCCCCCAAGGGGTTCGCGGAGGCACGGTAAGGGTCAAGCTTTCGTCCGTACTTACTTGATGACATGGTGTCAGCTTCGTTGACACTCGACAAAGTCTGTTTTAAAGATGCGCGACAACCTTCAAATGCACAAACTTGTTACATAAATATGGCTGACTATGATTTCGAAAACCCACGTTCGACCCAGACGGGCCTGGAATAGACGATGATAATGATTTCGACCTCCCCGACCCCCCTATGGAACCCGAACTGCCCGTCCAGCAAGATCTAAACACATCCGGGGACAATTTGCAGAATCTGCAGGGCGAGTTGAAACAGGCAGAACTTGAGGCTCAGAAAAAGCGCCTGGTTGACACTTTCTACAAAGAAGTGAACCGTGCCTATGGGTTGCGCCCTGACGGCAGGATCGACTATAGCCAGTTTGGGATTGATGCCGACGGCAAAACACTCTACTGGACCCCAGGCGACAAAAAGATCCCTATCACTGAGACGAGGCGACAATTCCGGTTTCTGGCCCTATCAACACTGGCCACAAGATACGGAGGAGGCGGCATACATGCACTGCGAAGTTCACTGGGGTTCCCTGAATTCACATCGAATACGCAGCGTCTAAGTAGCTCCGCTGTGAAAGCTCTCCAGCAGGCAGATAAAGCCCTCCCGAGCGGTGCGAACCTTAAAAATATCGAACTTCAGGACCTTCCCGGCATAGCCGACAGCGCGCGCCGCAGCGCAGAAGACGTTGAGACCGTATTGAAGACAATTGATGATCAGCCTATCGACACCGCGTGGGTCACACAGGTCAAAAGAGAGCTCGCTGGGCTTGAAAAGGCTATGACTCGAACCCGAGATGAGTTGGTGAACAACCTGTCGAAACTGTCAAATGTCGACGAGCGAAAATCCCAAGTTGAAAAACACTTGGCCAGGGAGCGGCGGAAACTGACGGAAACGGAATACCCCGAGATGCAGCAGGAGATTCAAGACCGAATCAGAAAACTTGAGGGCGAGCTCTCTGACATCGAAATCGAAAGACAGTCGAGAAGCCCTCTCTACGAACAGAGAAGCAATCCGGTCATCCGTGAGACGTTCAGGCGTCTCCTTCATGAAGACAAGACGCTGGCTGAGCGAATACGGACACTCTTCCGCGAGCAGGGGATAACGATCGTGAGCATCCTTACAGCGATTGGAATGGCAATCTCGACCCTAGTGCTTGCGCTTACCGGCGGCGGGGGATTGTACCGGCTCCCAGGCCACCCGGCAAGGGCGGGGTCAAGGAGTGGGTAAAAAAGCACCTACAGTCCCTCGGGCGTGCCCTGGCCAATTTTGCCGGCAAGGCCGCGGCTGCCCTGCCCGGAATCATCGGGTCCATCGTCTCTTGGCTCTTGAGCACGCTAGGAAAGACCGCTTCATGGCTCGCTGATAATTTGTGGGCCTTGGTCATCGGCGTGGGGGCCCTTCTTCTCGTGGCTGCACCGGACTGGTTAGCGCGCGACCAACCAAAGCACCACTAAGCCAACCCCGATCTCTGCGACTATGAGTTCTGAAGTTAGATCCTTTGGAAGCAAAGAATACACCAAATAAACGAAAATAGCAAACTCGGTTTTATTGAGTCTGTTCATGACCAGTACTGAAATGTGCCCTCTAGCACCGGCTTAAGCAGACCTCTATTTTCAAAATGGTTCAAAATGAACTCAACGATCCAAAAGGACCAGAAAATATGATCAGCACTATGATGATGTACGGGGAGACGTTTTACGGCCGCTGAGAGCTGTTTTTTCTTCTTCATGATCGAGACCGGATTTCCGGTCCGGAGCAACCGCGGCAGACGTAGGTGACCCTTCGGGCGGTTGCCCTGCGAGTACCCGCGGATCGGTCCCGGCTGGTGCGGCAGTTGTCCCCTGGAATGTCCTATCGACTTTAGAGGCAGGTTGAATCAGTGCCGCCTTGTTTATTCCTGGGTTGTGGCCGATGGTAGCGTCTGACCCCGCTATTTGGATTTGGTATTTATAACCTTTGACATTGCCTGGATGGAGTGCCATGTCGCTCGGCATCAAGTAGAGCGCTCTCCTGCAGACGTAATCCAGTGGTGTGGATGCATATTGCAGCGTCTTTGGATACCGATCGATGCTGCTGGGGATGTCGACGGGTGAGGCGATGGCGTCTTCGAGATTTGCCGTAAACTGCTTTTGGGCGTCGAACCCCGTCCCGACTTTGAGACTGTTGGAACGGGTTTGAGCTTGCGCTCCCAGGATTGCCCAAACGTAAGTTCGAATCGAGTCGTTGAGGCGCACGACACCCGCTTGCGTGAAGCCATCTGATTTATCGACAATGAACATCGTCCACGCCTTTGAAATATCCACATTATGGCGTATGGCATCCTTCGGGTGAAAGAAGGGGTCATCGGAGCTGTGATCACTGCGGTATTTCCCCGAAGGGGTCATGAATGTACTAAAAGATCCGAGGCCTTGAAACCCGTAGTCCAGCTTTTGCCTCCAATCTGTAGAAGGCGAAACGGCGAACTCCTCGCAAAGCCGCTTGTAGGCCCCGGAGTCATATTGGTTATCGTACCATAAATAGGACTTGTCTCCAGGGAGGGCGACTTTTAGCTCCTCAAGCAGACGCCTCGTCGTATAATACATGTAGACATGAAAGCAATATAGGCTTGCAAGAAGGGACTTCTCCGCTTGTAGATGGTCCTGGAATGAAACACCACATCCGGCGGTTGCGCACAAAACCGCAAAGTTCAGCTGGCACTGCCACCAGCCGAAGGGGGCGTGCTGCCAGCTGTCCCAGGCCTTGTTTGCCTTAGTGACGTCCCCGGTAAGCGGATGGTTTTGATAATGCTGCCAGGTGTCCCTAGGCTTGTTTTCCTTTTGTTTGCGTGTAAGCGGATGATTTTGATAATCGAAGATGTTCGGGTACTTGGCAAGGAAGTGACTTCCCTTATCGTCGACCATTATGACTGGGTTGGGCACCCCTGCTGCTGACTCTTTATATTTGAAATGGCCGCCTGCCTGATATTTTGCCGAGCTATTTAACGTAAACGCCTTTGTATCCATAACCATTTTGGTGATTATCATGTACATCACACTCACTGACGTTCAAAATGATGTGCCAATCAATCTTGCCAGAACCCTGTCTACGGGTGAGCGAGAGATTGCTCTCTGCGAGTTGACGTATTATCACTGGTGGTACATATGCACGGCGAAAATGAAAAATAAGGTCTCAAATAACAAGATTGAAAAAATAATACCTGACGGGTATTATTACGTCTGTGAGTTGAACGAAAAGGTGTTTCAACGGTTGGGCGCCGAACTCACTCTAGATGAACCCTCTGGTCTACTGCAATTAACGGTAAAACACGGAGAAGTTATAACAATGGATCGCGATTTAGCTAATATCTTAGGCTTTTCCGACAATACTTTCAAACCACCTCCCTTGGCGCTGATCAATAACAATGGCCATTACTTGGAAGGAGGCCGCACCAAGACGTTCACTGCAAATGAGCCACACCAGCTGGCCGTCCATCGTGAGGTCTACTTTCATCTTGCTGAATTAAGTACTTCAGACAATCTGCATAACGGTCGCCGCTCTACACTGCTTAGATCTGTCCCTGTCGAAAACGGAAAGTGTGGATCTTTGTAGAACTGAATCATTTCCTGTCTTACAGTACAAAAAGTTTGTCGTCAAGGCCTGTTTCACAGCTAACTATCTCACTTAGAGATACCAACGGGGAGATGTTACCATTCGAGTATATGAGCACAACCCTACATATAAGGAATGGTTGTCGCAAGCGTCCCCGGTGGGGTCAGAAAATGCCATCGGGTGGCTTTGGCTGATCTTGGTGACACTGAGGGGTTCGATAAGGACGGGAAGGAAGATCGATTGTATGCCTTCCAGCTCTCTGAGGGAGTCTACAAAAGAAAAGAGGTCGCCCAACCGGGTTCATTGAAATTCGGTGATCTCGGCGACGTAGATACCACATATCATATGCCGTTCCAAAGTGGGTTCATACGCTGGCCTTCACTGGGAGCAAGTGGGTTGCTTTTGCCAAATTTGCTGCCGCCAAAGTTAAGTGTTTTACGGTAATCCGACTATTATGAACATACCTGTATAAATAAGGTAGTCAGACTATTGTGAACAGACCTGTATAAATAAGGTAGTCAGAATATTATGAACAGACCTGTATAAACAAGGTAGTCAGACTATTATGAACATACCTGTATATATAATGTAGACAGATTATTATGAACAGATATGATAAACACGGTAGTCAGACTATTATGAACAAACCTATTTATATAAGGTAGTCAGACTATTATGAACAAACCTGTATAAACAAGTTGGTCAGACTATTATGAACAGACCTGTACTAACAAGGTAGTCACAGTATAATGAACCGACCTCCATAAATAAGGTAGTCATACTATCATGAACATACCTGTATGAATAAAATAGTCAGACTATTATGAAAAGACATGTATGAATAAGGTAGTGAGGCTATTATGACAGGACTGTATAAACAATGTAGACAGACTATTATGAACAGACCTGTATAAATAAGGTAGTCAGACTATTATAAACAGACCTGTATAAACGAAGTAGTCAGCCTATTATGAACAGACCTGTATAAACAAGGTAGTCAGACAATTATGAACAGTCCTGTACAAACAAGGTTGTCAGACTATCATGAACAGACCTGTATAAACAAGGTAGTCAGATTAATATGAACAGACATGTATAAATAGGGTAGTCAGACTATTATGAACACGTATAAACAAAGTTGGTCAGACTATTATGAACAGACCTGTACAAACAAGGAAGTCAGACTATAATGAACCGACCTCCATAAATAAGGTAGTCATACTATCATGAACATACCTGTATGAATAAAATAGACTTTTATGAAAAGACATGTATAAATAAGGTAGTCAGGCTATTATGAACAAGACTGTATAAACAATGTAGTACGACTATTATGAATAGACAGGTTTAAATAAGGTAGTCAGACTATTATGAACAGACCTGTATAAACGAAGTAGTCAGCATATTATGAACAGACCTGTATAAACAAGGTAGTCAGACAATTATGAACAGTCCTGTATAAACAAGGTAGTCAGACTATCATGAACAGACCTGTATTTGTTTGTTTGATTTGAGGTTTAACGTCCCCTTCAACACTGTATAGGTCATTTTGGAGACGTTGCTTCCAGTTTTGTGGGACTTTTACCCGACACTGAGACGAAAAGACATCTCAAACCCTGTCGCCCAATGAAACAAATAGGGTTTATAAGCATGGACGATCCGACTCACACCGCTTTGCCTGGGCAGGCTTAGATGGACGATCCGACTTACACCGATTTGCCTGGGCAGGCTTAAATCCTCTAAGCAAGGTAATCAGATTAATATGAACAGACCTGTATAAATAGGGTAGTCAGACTATTATGAACAGACCTGTATAAACAATGTAGTCAGACTATTATTAACAGTCCTATATAAACAATGTAGTCAAACTATTATGAACAGACCTGTATAAACAAGATGGTCAGACTATTATGAAAAGACATGTATGAATAAGGTAGTGAGGCTATTATGACAGGACTGTATAAACAATGTAGACAGACTATTATGAACAGACCTGTATAACTAAGGTAGTCAGACTATTATAAACAGACCTGTATAAACGAAGTAGTCAGCCTATTATGAACAGACCTGTATAAACAAGGTAGTCAGACAATTATGAACAGTCCTGTACAAACAAGGTTATCAGACTATCATGAACAGACCTGTATAAACAAGGTAGTCAGATTAATATGAACAGACCTGTATAAATAGGGTAGTCAGACTATTATGAACACGTATAAACAAAGTTGGTCAGACTATTATGAACAGACCTGTACAAACAAGGAAGTCAGACTATAATGAACCGACCTCCATAAATAAGGTAGTCATACTATCATGAACATACCTGTATGAATAAAATAGACTTTTATGAAAAGACATGTATAAATAAGGTAGTCAGGCTATTATGAACAAGACTGTATAAACAATGTAGTACGACTATTATGAATAGACAGGTTTAAATAAGGTAGTCAGACTATTATGAACAGACCTGTATAAACGAAGTAGTCAGCATATTATGAACAGACCTGTATAAACAAGGTAGTCAGACAATTATGAACAGTCCTGTATAAACAAGGTAGTCAGACTATCATGAACAGACCTGTATTTGTTTGTTTGATTTGAGGTTTAACGTCCCCTTCAACACTGTATAGGTCATTTTGGAGACGTTGCTTCCAGTTTTGTGGGACTTTTACCCGACACTGAGACGAAAAGACATCTCAAACCCTGTCGCCCAATGAAACAAATAGGGTTTATAAGCATGGACGATCCGACTCACACCGCTTTGCCTGGGCAGGCTTAGATGGACGGTCCGACTTACACCGATTTGCCTGGGCAGGCTTAAATCCTCTAAGCAAGGTAATCAGATTAATATGAACAGACCTGTATAAATAGGGTAGTCAGACTATTATGAACAGACCTGTATAAACAAGATGGTCAGACTATTATGAACAGATATGTTTGATAAGGTGGTCAGACCTTCATGAAGAGACCGACCTGTATCAAATTGGGTGTCAGACTATTATGAACAGACCTTTATAAACAAGGTAGTCAGACTATTATGAACAAACACCATAGTCAGACTATCATTAAGAGACGTGTATTTATAAGGTATCAGATTATTATGAGTGAGTGATTGTTTGAGTTTTACGCTCCACCAACAGCTAAGGTCATACGGAGACGGGACCTCGGTTTAAAGACTCATCCGAAAGTCTGGAGAAGCCCGGGATCGATCCTGCGATCCCTGGTTTACAAGGCGAGTAGCGTAACCACTGCACCACGGAGGCTTCTAAAGACTATTATGAACAGATCTGTATAAGCAATGTAGTCAGACTATTATGAACAGACCTGTAAAAATAAGGTAGACAGACTATTATGAACAGACTTTTTTAATAACTGACTATGCTTTATCTGCTGGAGGTCATCCGTATTAACATCAGGTCAACAATATTAACCGGAGGTCAAGTGATATTAGGCTGAGGTCAAAAATCAATAATCATGTTTTTAATCATGTCAATTATTAAAATTGTCATTAATTAAGTCATTTCGAATGGCCCAGTTACAGGTCCTTGGCCAGCTGTATTGGTCTTCGGGCCTGTAACTGGGCCAATACGAAATTATTTGATAAATAACATTATAGTATATACAAGGTAGTCAAACTACTATGAACAACACTGTTATAAAGAGGGAAAACAGACTATTATGAACAGACCTGCATTAACAAGATAGTCAGGCTATTTTATACAGACATATATCAACAAGGAACGCAGACTATGATCAACAGACATATATTAACAAGGTAGTCAAACTACTATGAACAGATTCATATAAAATTACAAGGCATACAGATTATTATGAACAGACCTGTATTAAAGACAAATGCTACTAATTCGCCATTTTTGTATGATCATCAAAAATGAAAGTTATGCCAGAGCCAACATTTTACCTTTCTTGGGTAAGGAAATGGGTGAAATTTGTGGAACAGATATTGTTTTGGGTTCATTTCATTATTAAACATGTTCAGTTTGGCTGTAAACTTCTCGAAAACAGTAACATTGCGACTTTTGAAAATTTTAATTTTTCGGCATTTACTCAAGGTCAGATCAACCTAAATGGTTACAGACTTACTAAAGGATTTGCAGAAATGCATATTATGACTAGTTACTATTGACAAGTAAATTCCAAGTTATCTGCCAGTCATTCACCGTCTTTTCATAGAATTTATATGTATTTTTCCCATGTATTTCATCATGTATTTCATCATGGGGTAGGGGCACGATTTGTTTAATAAAACAGAAATTAGCAAAGTGACCCCTAGTTTTCTTTTAGTTTTCTATTCTCTGAAAACATCCCCCAGAGAAAAAACCTTGTTTTATGAAAATTTCAATGTAGCATTTTTCTGTATGGTCCAAAATATTGCAGACAATGAATTATTTTTAAAGATAATATGGTTGATGATAAAATTGGTTTTGCAAAAAAAAATTCTGAGCTTGAAAACTAGGCTAAAGATAGGCAGCAATATCCTTTACTATATCATTCTGACTGAAAAAAATATAATTAAAAGCTAGGCAAAGGTCATTTTTGACATGCTATTTATTAACATGGTTGTTTTTAATATTTCTGGGAAAACAGTTTTGGGTGATTTCCTTCTTGATCAGATTACTTAAGATTCAGCATGGTGACATATGGTTTTTATTTCAAACGTGGTAAGCCAGTATATGATGCTGAACATAAACAGACTCTTAAACAGTTTTCAATGTAGGAAGTATCTCGTAGCATATGCCCTTACCAATGTACATGTAGTCAGACTAGAGGCCCAAGTGGGCCAAAATCGCTCACCTGGATGAGGCTGATCATACATTAAATTGTGCCTTGGTGGCCACCTTGCCTATCAGATCACATTGCCTTTAGCAATTCTAAATCCGCATGTTGTCTTGATGCTTCTGGTTAAGTTTCTGAACAACTTAGTATGATTTAGGATTCAGGAAGAGATGATGTTGATGCAGAAATGAAGTGTACAGTTTGGCAGGGCACAGCTATCGTTTGCACCGGCATTTGGCATGTTTTGTTGTCTAAGAAGTAAACCAAGTCAACCAATTGCAACACAAACAAATCTATGGTGAAAAAAGCCACAATACCGAATCTTCTTGTGGACTCAGTAAATTTGACATATACTGACAACACCACATTTACTGGCTCCCCTCCCTGTCAATCTTATATGCAATTACTATACAGGTGATTTAAAGAATTTCAAGATGGCCACCATCTGGAATATCAGAATGCAACAATTTTAGCCATTCTGTATCTCCATGTCACCCAAATGCCCCCCATAAATTCCAGCTCAATGCAACAGACCATTAAGGCCCCCGCCCATCGGTGCTTGAAGAAATAGCTGGGCTGCATGATGCTTCAAGCAGAGCTGAAACCGACCGCACACTAATACTGGTAAACTAATACAGGCTTAGAGGATCTAAGCCTGCCCAGGCAAAGCAGCGCGAGTCGGAACGTCCATGCTTATAAACCCTATTGGTTTCATTGGGCGGCTGGGTTTCATGTCATTTCATCTCAATGTCGGGTAAAAGTCCCACAAAATCGGAAGCAACGTCTCCAAAATGACCTATACAATGTTGACGGGGACGTTAAACCTCGAATCAAATAAACAAAACAAACAAAGCAACAGACTATTATGTAGAAGATGTGGATGAAAATTTTCAAGATGGAAAACGTGGCAGCCATCTGGGATATCAGAACAGAATGGTTCTAAGGAGTCTGAATCTCCATGCGTTTTGAAGATTAATGTGGTTTGAAGTTTTTCAAGATGGAATGTCGAATCCATGTGAATTGAAGGTTGATGTGGTTTGAAAATGGCCAACACGGAAGCCATCTTAGATAACAGAACAGAATAATTTCAGCAACTCTGAATCTCCATGTCGCCCCGATGTCTCCAATCAAGTTTTAGTTCCATCCTACCTTTGGTTCAGGAGGAGATGTAGTTTGAAGAATTTCAAGATGGCCTCCATGGCAGCCATCTTTGATGTCGGAACAGAACAATGTTAGCAAATCTGCATCTCCATGTCGCCCCCGATGCCTCCCAAACCGAACCCTTGGTTTGGGAAGAGATGTCAATGGACGAATTTCTGGATGGCCCATAGTGGCTATCTTGGATATCGGAACAAAACAATTTTAGCAAATCAGAATCTCCATTTTGTCCAGATGCCTTCCATGAAGTTTAAACTTGATCCAACGGAGATGTTCTTTTAAGAATTTCAAGATGGCCACCGTGGCGGCCATCTTGGATATCGGAATGGAATGATTTTAGCAAATCTGAATCTTCATGTCGTTCAATGCCTCCCATCGAGTTTTAGCTTGACCAGACCTCTGCTTCGAGAGGAGATGTCGTTTGAAGAATTTCAATATGGCAGCCGTAGCGGCAGTCTTGGGTATGGCAGCCATGGCGGCCATCTTGGGTATCGGAACGGAACAATTTTAGGAAATCTAAATCTCCATGTCACCTCGTGCCTCACATCAAGTTTCAGCTCAGTTTGAGCTTTGGTTCCTTTGAACATCGAAACGGAACGATTTTAGCAAATCAGAATCTCCATGCCACCCTGATGCCTCCCATCAAGTTTCCGATTGATCAGACCTCTGGTTCGGGAGGAGAAAAATTGAAAAATTTCAAAATGGCCATCTTGGAAACCCGAACTGAACCATTTTACCAAATCTAAATCTCCGTGATACGAGGATGCCTCCCACCTGGTATCAGCTCAATCCGACTTCCGGTTAGGGAGGAGAGGTCGAAAATGTGCAAAGTTAACGACGGACAGACACAGACGACGGACGGACGAACTACAGACGACGAACAACAGGCCACGGCATAAGATTACCAAGCTCCAGGTGCGCTAACAAGGTAGTCAAAGTATTATTAACAGACCTTTCCTAGCAAGGTAGTCAGGCTATTAACAACAGACCCGTCAGACTATTATTACAGAGTCATATTAACAAGGTAGTCAGTGTAGGATGAAAAAATCCTTCACGGGGGTCAATAAGCATTTTGTCTTGCATTCCTTCATTTTTAACGTGTTTTTTTTTTTTTTAGCTCACCTGGGCCAAAGGCTCTGGGGGAGCTATTGTGATCGGTCTTTCGTCCGTCGTCGTCCGTCCGGATGTCCGTCCACAATTTCTATAAATGACATCGCCTCCTAAACCACTGAACAGATTTTGACCAAACTTGGCAGAAAAGATCTGTGGGTGGTCCTCTCTCAAAGTTGTTCAAAGAATTCCATTCTATGCAGAACTCTGGTTGCCATGGCAACGAAAAGGAGAAAATAAGAAAAAAAACCTTTAAAAATCTTCTTGTCTGAAACAAGAAGACCCAGGTCTTTGGTATTTGGTATGAATATGTTCTATAAAAGGGTTATCCTTTGGAAGCAAGGAATACACCACAGAACCGGACATATGAAGTGTCATGTTTTCTGGGCCAGACTAGCTAGTTTCGGCCAATTATAGTTTCGGCCAAGCTTCATCTAGTGGACCTCTACCAAGATTGTTCAAATTATAGCCCTGGGGTCAAAAATGCCCCCGCGCCGCGGCCCACTGGTTTTACATGGGCTTATATAGGGACAACCTTTAAAAATCTTCTTGTCTGAAACCAGAAGGCCCAGGTCTTTGATATTTGGTATGAAGCTTTATCCAGTGGACCTCTAACAAGATTGTTCAAATTATAGCCCTAGGGCCAAAAATGCCCCGCGCCAGGGCCCACTGGTTTTGTATAGGCTTATATAGGAAAAACCTTTTAAAAATCTTCTTGTCTGAAACCAGAAGGCCCAGGTCTTGGATATTTGGTATGATGCTCATCTGGTGGACCTCTACCAAGATTGTTCAAACTATAGCGCTGGGGCCAAAAATGCCCACTTGTTTTACATAGGCTAATATAGGGAAAAACCTTTAAAAATCTTCTTGTCTGAAACCAGAAGGCCCAGGTCTTTGATATTTGGTATGAAGCTTTGTCTGGGTGGACCTCTACCAAGATTATTCCAATTATAGCCCTGGGGCCAAAAATCCCCCCCCCCCCCCCGCGCCGTGGCCCACTGGTTTTACATAGACTTATAATGGGGGAAAACCTTTAAAAATCTTCTTGTTTGAAACCAGAAAGCCCAGGTCTTTGATATTTGGCATGAAGCTTTATCTAGTTGACCTCTACCAAGATTCTTTAAATTATAACCCTGGGGCCAATAATGCCCCCGCGCCGAGGCCCACTTGTTTTACATAAGCTTATATAGGGAAAACCTTTAAAAATCTTCTTGTCAGAAACCAGACGGCTCAGGTCTTTGATATTTGGTATGAAGCTTCGTCTAGTGGACCGATACCAAAATTATTCAAATTATTACCCTTTGGCCAAAAATACCCCCGCGTGGGGCCCCACTGATTTTACATAGGCTTATATGGGGAAACCTTTAAAAATCTTCTTGTCTGAAACCGGAAGGCCCATGTCTTTGATATTTGGTATGAAGCTTCATGTAGTGGACCTTTACCAAGATTCTGATTGTTCAAGTTATAGCCCTGGGGCCAAAAATGGTCTAGCCCCATGGCGCACTGGTTTTACATAGGCTTATATAGGGAAAACATTCCAAAATCTTCTTGTCAGAAACCAGGCGGCCCAGGTCTTTGATGTTTGGTATGAAGTTTCAACTGATGGACCTCTACCAAGATTTTCCAATTATAGCCCTGGGGCCAAAAATGGCGCTGTCCCAGGTTTTACGTAGGCAAATATAGGGAATACCTGTAAAAGTATTCTTGTTGAAACCAAAAGGCCTAGATCTTGGATATTTGGTATGACGCTTGCTGCTTCATCCAAGATTGTTCAAATTCTAGCCATGGGGCCAAAAATGCCCCCCCCCCCCCCCAGGGCCCGCATCTTTTACATAAGCATATATAGGGAGAACCTTAAAGAATTTTTTTTATCTGAAACCAGAAGGCCCAGGCTTATGATATTTGATATTAAGCTTCATTTAGTGGACCTCTACCAAGATTGTTCAAATTATAGCCCTGAAAATTGTCCCGCCAAAGGACCCACATGTAAATCTCTTAGCTCAGGTGAGCGATATAGGGCCATCATGGTCCTCGTTTTAATAATGCAATCTCTTCTAATTACTGACGCCCACTATATTGTGGTGACACTACCGTGACGTTTAAAGTTTCAAAGTTTATTAAGAAAAGAGAAAGCTTTAAGGGATACTAATGTGAAAGTATGAAACAAGAATAATGTGATGAAACAATATTGAAACAAGAAAAACATACAATTACATACATCCCGACCTCCCCATAACACGGCCGATTTTAAGTTAGTGACGTCAATGAGTTCTGTGACATCATTCTTAACGACATCGTATAATTAGTGCATATAAAACACGTCAGAGTTCTCGAATGATAAGTGTTTCTATCCGAGGACGAAATCCAGAATTTCCTTTTAGTGTGCAAGACTATTAGACATTTTTCACGAAGACCGAATTAGGACTTCGAAGATCGAGAACGGAGTTTACACGCTAGGATGTTCTCAACGTTACCTTTAGCTATAAGTTATCTGTAATAAAAGGCGTATCTAGCAAAACGAAGAAAGCAGTGTATTTGGCCCAAACTGACAGTTTTGAGTTCACATGAGACGAAGTCTCCAGATATTTGCCTAAGGCAAGTCTCCAGAGAACTGAGCAGAGGCAAAGTTTCCACAGGACTCAACTTAAGCCTCACCAGCTAGTCCTGAGGTGAATATTCAGACTCCTCTTCAGGGAACTGACAAAAAGCGCATACTGGAGGGACGTATTATGAGGCGTAGTCCGCGGGGGAACTCACCTCAGGCGAAGTCTCTAGGGAACTCCATTACGAAAACACGCCTATTTAAATACACTGCAAATGTTACCGCTGAAAAATGATTTTTTTTCCAGTTGAAAAAAATATAGATTGTGGGTACACGTTAGAACCGCCTAGAAATAAGAAAATTATGGTTTACCCCTATAAACCCCAGTTTTACTTTATAAAAGTGGGGTTCAATGGGTCAAATTTATATAGGCGTGTTTTCGTGATGTCTAATGGGCGAGGTCTCCATGGAACTTGTGTTTAAATTTAGATTTAATATCCCCGTTAATTCATTTTGAGATTTAACTTCCTTCCTTCCTTCCTTTTTTTTTTTTTTTTTTTTTTTTGCTTTGGAACTTTTATCCGACATTGAGATGAAATGACATCTCAAGTCCTGTCGTAGGGCTTGTATGCATTGAGCGGTTCAACTCGCACCACTTTGTCTGCAGAAGCAGTGTGCTAAGCAGTTTACCAGTATTCATGTGCCGTCAGCTTCACGTCTGCGCGGAAACACCATGCAGCCGAATCTATATCCGACGGGCGAAACCTATATTCTCCAGGGAACTCACATTGGTGAAGTCTCGGTGTAAGACGAATATATCTCCGGAACACGCATATGCAAGGTCTGAAAGCAATGCACATAAGACATTTATTTATTTATCTATTTTTTACGTCCCTTTCAAGATTATTTCAAACATTTCGAGCCGATCGTTTAAGTTTAAAGAAAACCGAAGTACTCGGGGGGGGGGGGGGGAGGACAACCTGACCTTCCGTGGGGGGGGGGGACAACCTGGCCTTCCGTTAGCGTCAGACATTTGACCTTAGCGAGGCTCGAAGCAACAGCGGTAAGAGGCCTTATGATAAAACTGACAGCAAGCAAAACCTACAGGCATCTTATCTTGGACGAAGTCTCTAGGGACCTCAAATGAGCGAGGTTTGTATAGGGTACTTTTATTTTGCGGGGTCTCCTGAAAAAGTAGCATCAGTATCGGAAGTTACGTGAAAGTAAGTTTCCTTGGAATTCACCTAAGTAGAATCTCATGGTAACTCAGCTTGTTACGAGCCAGGCGAACCCCCAATTTCTGTTACGAGCCAGGTGTAGCAGAAAGATAAAGCAAACAAGCCTTTTGGAAACAAGAGGCCCAAGAGGGCCTGTCGCTCCACCGGCTAACTTCAGACAATTGTCATATTTATTACATTAACCAATGGTATACTAGTGGACTCTTCTATTGCTATATGTTGGACCAGTCCATTTGTCATATAAGGGGTGTCAGGCCTATTTTTATACCCCCGCAAACGAAGTTTGAAGGGGGTATATAGGAGTCAGCTTGTCGTCTGTCGTCGGTCCGTTACAAAAAACTTAAACATTGCTCATAGCTTCCTTATTCTTTGACTGATTTCTTTAATATTCACACACCTTGCCACTAGTACTTAAGATTGATATACACAAACCTGACCTTGACCTTTACATTGACCTTCCTCAAGGTCAAATACTTGTAAAAATTTGTCGTCGGTCCGTTACAAAAAACTTTAACATTGCTCATAACTTCCTTATTCTTTGACCGATTTCTTTAATATTCACACACCACACACCTTGTCACTAGTACTTAACATTGATATACACAAACCTGACCTTGACCTTTACATTGACCTCCCTCAAGGTCAAATACTTGTAAAAATTTGTCGTCGGTCCGTTACAAAAAACTTTAACATTGCTCATAACTTCCTTATTCTTTGACCGATTTCTTTAATATTCACACACCACACACCTTGCCACTAGTCCTTAAGATTGATATACACAAACCTGACCTTGACCTTTACGTTGACCTTCCTCAAGGTCAAATACTTGTAAAAATTTGTCTGACAACGCATGCGGGGGTATAATTGGCGCCCGTTAGGCGGCAGCTCTAGTTTTTTCTATTTTTGATGGAAAATTCAGGGGCATAGTTGGCAGGATTTATGCAGATGAATACTTCAAGTTGCTACATACTAAGCTCTTGGCCTTATGGTTTCAGAGGAGAAAAGTTTCCAGATTTTGTCATTATTAGTCTATGGGAGCTACTAAGCACCGGGGCGTTGCCAATTTGGACTCAAGAGTCATAGTTCGCAGGACTTAGTAGGTGACCACATAACTTTGCTACATACTACAGTTCAACCTGTATTAAGCAAGTGCCTAAGGGATAGTCAAATATGCTTGCTTAAGACAGGTTCTTGCTTAATACAGGTGAAATTTAACACATCTGCCTTTCTTGGGAACTGAATGCCTGCTTGCTTAAGACAGGTTGCTTGCTTAATAGAGGTGGCCACTAAGACAGGTTTTACTGTAAATGTCTTAGCTTTAGGCTTTATGGTTTCAGAGAAGAAGTTTTTCCGTTTATTGGTCTATGGAAGCTAATGAGCCAAAGGTGGTGGCCATGGCGGCCATGTTTTTTGTCTGATCAAAATTTCTTCAATGAATCTGACAATGGTAGACACAAGGAATATTCATGAAGATTAAGAACGAAATCCATTTAGCGGTTTTGGAGGAGAAGATTAAAAAAAAAAAGATCCCTTTATGAGTCTATGGAAGCTAATTAGCCAATGGGCGTGTCCATGGCGGCCATGTTTTTTGTCTGATCAAAATTGCTTCAAGGAATCTGACAGAGGTCCACCCAAGGAACATTCATGCAAAGTAAGAATGAAATCCATTACGTTGAGCGGTTTTGGAGGAGAAGGTTTTTAAAACTTTTCCCCATATAAGTCTTTGAAAGCTAATGAGCCAAGGGGCATGGCCATGGCAGTCATATGGGGCATGGCCATGGTGGCCATGTTTTTTGCCTGATCCGAATTTCTTCAAGGAATCTGACAGAGGTCCACCCAAGGAACATTCATGCAAAATAAGAATAAAATCCATTGAGCGGTTTTGGAGGAGATTTTTAAATATTTTTTTTTTTTGCTTTCGATGCCATTTTGTTCTGCATGTAACAAAATTCTTTGAAGGAATTCAGAAGAGGACTATGTGAGAAACATTCCTGTGAAGTTTGGTTACAATCGACCAAGTAGTTAAGGAGGAAATGTTTAAAGAAAAAAGTTAACGCACTGATGCACAACCGCACAGACGCACAACAGACACAGGGCCATAACATACAAGTAAAAAATTGCTCCATGTTGGAGCAAAGGAGGAAGCGCTGCGGAAAACAACTTTTTTATACCCGCTTTATCGAAAAAATCGGGTATATTGTTTTCGTGTCAGAGTCGAGTGTCTATCAGTCCGGGGGTCTGTATGTATGTATGTTTGTATGTCAGTATGTGTGTGTGTGTCCGTCGAGTTTCTATGGAATGGATCTCCTCTGAAACCTGTTAAGATACATTTTTCAAACTTTGCCTGTGGCTAATACATGGAATGTAGATGGCACTGGGCTACTTTTGGCGTGACCTTGACCTCAACATGGCCCCAAGGTCAAAGGTCAAAAAGTATTATTTTGCCATATCTTCTAAACTATTGGAGTTTCACTTCTGGAACTTTGGTTATTGGATGACCCTTGGAATATAGAATAAATTGGGATACTTTTGGTGTGACCTTGACCTCAACATGACCCCAAGGTCAAAGGTAAAAAAGTATGACTTTGTCATATCTTCAAAACTATCGGAGTTACACGTCTCAAACTTTGGTTATTGGACGGCCCTTGGAATATAGAATATATTGGGCTACTTTTGGTGTGGCCTCGTTCTCAACATGACCCCAAGGTCAAAGATCAAAAAGTATGATTTTGCCATATCTTCTAAACTATTGGAGTTACACTTCTGAAACTTTGGTTATTGGATATCCCTTTGAATATAGAATAAATTGGGATACTTTTGGTGTGACCTCGACCTCAACATGACCCCAAGGTCAAAAGTAAAAAAGTATGACTTTGCCATATCTTCTAAACTATTGGTGTTACACTTCTGAAACTTGGATAATAGATGGCCGTTGGAATATAGGATAAATTGGGATAATTTTGGTGGACCTCAACATGATCCCAAAGAAGCCTCCGTGGTGTAGTGGATATGCTATTCGCCTTGTAAACCAGGGATCGCAGGATCGATCCCGGGCTTCTCCAGACTTTCGGATGAGTCTTTAAACCGAGGTCCCGTCTCCGTATGACCTTAGCTGTTGGTGGGACGTAAAATCCAAAACACTCACTCACATGATCCCAAGGTCAAAGGTAAAAAAGTATGACTTTGCCATATCTTCTAAACTATAAGAGTTACACTCCTGAAACTTTGCTTATCAGTTAGAATGTTCTTTGCAACTTTTTTAACTTATATGTAGTTTTGGATAGCTAATACATAGTCATTAGTGTTTTTCATAGAAAAAGCGGGTATTTGCGATGGTATACCATCGACTGCGCGATCTAGTTTACCTTTAATTTCATTAAAAGATTTCATAATTGTGCATGTCTTTAAAGGGTTGGATCTAAATTAATACATGAGAATGAGCCTTTTCGTACCGATTTATTATAGGAAATGTTTTTTAAGGCCATTCCCAATTGCGGTCAGTACAAATCATAAACAGAGAAGGTGGAACAAGAGTATGAAACATCGCGAATAGGTCATAAAGAGCATTTCGCCGCAAATAAGCATCATAATACTTTAGGAATTTTGAATGACTTCAGAATTATAGCTTTGAGATCTATCTGTCACCAGTCAATGACACATTACATGATTGTTCGTTATTATCCCCTCGCAACAAAGTTGCGATCGAGACCATACGTCCGTGTGTGGGTGGTTGTGTGGGTGTCCGTGTGTTCGGAAACTTGTGAACAGGATTAAAGATAATGCCATCATCGGAGAAGCATCATGCCTTCCATAAATGTTCCCCATGGAGAGAGAATAAATCCTATTGATTTTCAAGGTCAAGGATCAAATGCCAAGTTAACAATGGACTTGACATTGAAAACATTGTGAACAGGATAAAAGACAAAGCTACATCATTGAAGTATCAAACATTCCACAAATGTTTCCCGTGGAGCGATGATGAACACTATAGATTTTCGAGGTCAACGGTCAAATGTCAATGTCACGATGCACCGTGTCATGACTTTAATGCAACGTCACATCTACGTCGGTGCAACGTCGTGACATTGCACCGACGTAGAGTTGACGTTGCCCTTGCGACGTGTGCCTGCTGGTTTATTGATATTCTCATACTGATTTTAAACTACAGTATTAAAGCATTCATTATGCAATGGAAAACGGGACTGATATGACGTCACAATTACGTCATGTGCCTGATGGGAAGTAACCAACAATGTCGGAAATCACTTTTAATTCCACCTCTCCCAGACCCACACAAAAACACTTTTACTAAGTTACTAAGCACAACACTTTCAACGTTGCGCTCACGTGACTATCACTCTTTACCAAAGAACACCTATTCAAATGCATTGAAAATTTTACCGTCAAAAAAAAAATGAAAATTTTCAGATAGAAGAAAATCTGATATTTATCATATCTCTATTTAAAATATAGATTGTGATTACTCGTTAGAACCGCCTCGGTGAGGCAGTTCTAACGGGCATCTACAAGCTATTTTAATCAGAAATAAGAACAAATAATGAGTGTCACCGTTAACTCCAGTTTCACTATATAAAAGTGGGGTTTAAGGGGGTCAAAATTATATAGGCGTGTTTTTTAGGAAATCAAGGTAGGGATCATTTACAAAAAAAACGCCCCCGCCCATCGGGGCTTGAAGAAATAGATAGGCGGCCAGATGCTTCCACACAGAGCTGAAACCGACACGCACACGAGTACTGGTAAACCGCTAAGAGGATATAAGCCTGCCCAGGCGAGGCGGTGTGAGTGTGTGTGTGTGTGTGTGTGAATTCGGGTTTAACGTTGCTTTCAACAATTTTTCAGTCATATCACGACGATGTCTGGTTGCGACAGGGAGCTCAATGCTCACGTTTATAGTGCTGCCTCACTGAAGTATCATGTCCCAGACACATTACATGATACCACACCCAGTCACATTAACCTGACACTGGATCGACCAGTCCTAGCTCTACCCCGTAAATCTGAGTGCCAAACGAGGAACAGCTAGTACCATTTTTAACGACTTTGGTATGTCGCGGCCCGGGATCGAACCCGAGACCTCCCGTTCCCCGGAGCGGACACTCTACCAACTGAGCTATCGGGGCCGGTAAGAGGCGGTGTGAGTCGGCCCGTCCATGCTTATAAACCCTATTGGTTTAATTGGGTGGCAGGTCTTGCGTTGTCTTTTCATCTCAATGTCGGGCGGCCCCCGTCCATCGGGGCTTGAAGAAATAGATGGGCTGCATGATGCTACCACGCAGAGCTGAAATCCGACCCCACACGAGGACTGGTAAACCACTTAGAGGAACTAAGCCTGTAAAGCAGTGCAAGTCGGACAGTCCATGCTTATAAACCCTATTGGTTTCATTGGTCGACATGGCTTGAGATGTTATTTCATCTCAGTGTCGGGTACACATCCCACAAAAATTGGAAGCAACGTCTCCAAAATGACCTTTACAGTGTTGACGGGGACGTTAAACCTCAAATAACAAAAAAAAAAAAAGCCGCCTTATTTACATCTTAGAGAATTATCTGTAGAATCTGGACTGCAATCATGTGTTGGGTTTTGCAAACAGTGTAGACCCATATCAGAACGCGGTGTCTGTTCAGGGTCTACACTGTTTGCTTAGGGTAAAGGGTTAAACGAAACAGTTCAAGTTCCCCTTCAGGGCCATTTTTTTTTTTCAATCTACACCAAGAGATATTCGACCTATCAGTGCTGTCAGTGCTTTGATTTATTTACCCTTCAACCCTCCTACCCCTGAGTTTTCGGCGTGGGCTCTACCATCACTGACTTTGGGCACGTCCATTCCACTTTATATAGTATCTAGCTTAATAGAGTCATCAGAATAGCAAGTTATATATCCCTATAAGGTGGCTCATTATGCGCCATCTCATCAGGATCTACATGTTTGCATTAGTATCTGTGCCGGGCTTCAGGTTTAAAAGGGTTGGCCTTTGCTGTAGTAACAGGCTTAAATATTGCGCAGTAAACAATCATTGGAATCGAAAGGGATACGTTTAAACCGTAGATTGTAGCATTCTGTGTAGAAGCACTGCCATCTATTTTAAACACACATAGACTTCTGTCATCCATTTCAAACAATGAATTTTAATTTTGGGATCATTCAACAATGAAATATCAGGAGTATATTCAGGACTGTACTGACTGAAAATAAAATAATAATCAAAACCGAATACCCTTTCGATGATTAAAACAAAAAACATAGTTCGTTATTAAAAATCCAGAATGTATCAAAAATAGAATTCGAATGGCAAAAATTCAGATTTTAAATGTATAAATGAATATAGTAGCAAATTAAAATTGTTAAAAAAGTTTTTTAATTTTATCAATAACGCGAACTCCTGTAACTGACAATTCGCTTACATCATTGAAAAGTCAAGTTTCATGATTACTTAGTCCGTGTCTCAAACTCATTACAAATGGCGCTGCGTTGGTACGCAGCGCAATAACATAAGACCCGCCGGTCTTTGGCCAGTGGAGCTAAAAAATGAACAGATTTATGTTTTTATTTCTTTATTTATTTATTTTTTCCTTTCCGCCGTCGGATTCGGTATGCCTCCCTTTTCAACTAAGCCATTTTAACCCCCAGGGATCTGGAGAACTGTTGACACTGTAGTATAATTAGGTCTAATAAATCAATCTCCCTCAGTATTTTGAATTTATTTTGAAACATCAAGTCGTATAAATAGAGTTTGTGTTGAAAACATCAGTTCTATCACCAGTGTGATGGGCATGTGAAATTTCTGATGTTTTGAATTTTAGAATGACAATTTGTAGGTGGACCTCTATAGATATGTGATAGTCAGCAAAATTGGAGGAGATTAATTCAGATACAGGAAGGTACTTTTAAATAAATAAATAAATAAATAAATAAACAGGAACTTTTGAAGAAGAGAAGACTTTTTTAACATTACACTGCATGTTATATAGTGATACACTGCAGCCATGTTTTATGTCGGATCAAAATTTCTTCAAGGAATCTGACAGAGGTCCACCCAAGGAACATGCATGCCAAATAACTATGAAAAAAAAAACAAGAACTTTTGCAGAAAATATTTTCAGCATTACACTATATGTTATATAGTGAAAATAAGCCTTGCCCATGGCAGCCATGTTTTTTTGTAAGATCAATTTTTTTTCAAGGAATCTGACAACAGTCCACCCAAGGACAATTCATGCAAATTACAATGAAATCCCACAAGTACTTTTGCAGAAAATGATTTTTTAGCATTACGTTATATGTTAAATAGTGAAAATAAGCCCCGCCCATGGCGGCCATGTTTTTTGTCGGATCAAAATTTCTTCAAGGAATCTAAAAGAGGTCCACCCAAGGAACATTCATGCAAAATAAAAACAAGGCATCGCATGCGATACAAATCCCCTCGCACTAGACAACTTCGTGTGTGGAAAACACTGAAATTGCAAAAGTCCAACTTGCTTGAGATATTATATGCAACATTTGTGTACAGTTTGTTTAAAAATCCTCCAATAAATGTACATTCTAGAGTGATGACGTTTCCCTAAAAATAGCCATAGTGACCTTGACTTGAGGTCATGACCACGAAAGTAGATCTTGCTCAAGATATTATCATAAGCATCTTTTGTGTGAAGTTATATTAAAATCTGTTAATAAATGTAGGCGGTAGAGCGATGACAAAGTTTTTCTAAAGATAGCCACAGTGACCTTGACTTTGAGGTCATGACCTTGAAAGTCGAAGTAAGTCGAGATATTATCATAAGAAACATTTGTGTGAAGTTCTATTACAATCCATCATTAAATGTAGGCGCTAGAGCGATGACACAGTTTTTCTAAAAATAGCCACAGTGACCTTGACCTTGAAAGTCTAAATAGCTCGAGATATTGTCATAAGGAACATTTGTGTGAAGTTAAATTGAAATTTGTGAAAAAATGTAGTCACTAGAGCAATGACAAAGTTTTTCTAAAAATAGCCACTGTGACCTTGACCTTGAAAGTCAAACTCGCTCGAGGTATTGTCATAAGGAACATTTGTGTGAAGTTATATTGAAATGGATGAAGAAAGGTAAGCGCTAGAGCCATGACAAAGTTTTTCTAAAAATAGCCACAGTGACCTTGACCTTGAAAGTGGAACTCACTAAAGATATTGTTATAAGGAACATTTGTGTGAAGTAATATTGAAATTGGTGAAAAAAAAATGTAAGCGCTAGAGCAATGACAAAGTTTTTCTAAAAATAGCCACAGTGACCTTGAAAGTCAAACTCGTTCGAGGTGTTGTCATAAGCAAAATTTGTGTGAAGTTATATTGAAATCAGTGAAGAAATGTAGGCGCTAGAGCGATAACAAAGTTTTCTAAAAATAGCCATAGTGACCTTGACCTTGAAAGTCGAAATGGTGAGATATTGTCATAAGGAACATTTGTGTGAAGTTATATTGAAATCGATGAAGAAATGTAAGCGCTAGAGGGATGACGAAGATTTTCTAAAAATAGACACAGTGACCTTGACCTTGAAAGTGGAACTCGCTAGAGATATTGTCATAAGGAACATTTGTATGAAGTTATATTGAAATTGGTGAAGAAATGTAAACGCTAGAGCGATGACAAAGTTTTTCTAAAAAATAGCCACACTGACCTTGACCTTGACCTTGAGGCCTTGACATTGATAGTCGAACCCGCTTGAGATATTGTCATAAGGAACATTTGTGTGAAGTTATATTGAAATCAGTGAAGAAATATAGGCGATAGAGCGATGACAAAGTTTTTTCTAAAAATAGCCACAGTGACCCTGACCTTGACGCCATGAGTTGGAAAGTCGAACTCGCTGAAATATTTTTATAAGGAACATTTGTGTGAAGTTATATTGAAATTGGTGAAGAAATGTAGGCGCTAGAGCGATGAAAATGTTTTTCTAAAAATAGCCACAGTGACCTTGACCTTGAGGTCATGACCTTGAAAGTCCAACTCGCGCAAGATATTGTCATAAGGAACATTTGTGTGAAGTTATATTGAAATCAGTGAAGAAATGTAGGAGCTAGAGCGATGACAAAGTTTTTCTAAAAATAGCCACTGTGACCTTGACCTTGAATCCATGACCTTGAAAGTGGAACTCGCTCAAGATATTTTTATAAGGATCATTTGTGTGAAGTTATATTGAAATTGGTGAAGAAATGTAACCGCTAGAGCGATGACAATGTTTTTCTAAAAATAGCCACAGTGACCTTGACCTTGAGGTCATGACCTTGAAAGTCCAACTCGCTCGAGATATTTTTATAAGGATCTTTTGTTTTAAGTTATATTGAAATTGGGGGAGAAATGTAGGCGCTAGAGCCATGACAAAGTTTTTCAAAAAATAGCCAGAGTGACCTTGACCTTGAGGTCATGACCTTGAAAGTCGATCTTGCTCCAGATATTGTCGTAAGGAACGTTTGTGTGAAGTTATATTAAAATCGGTCAAGAAATGTAGGCGCTAGAGCGATGACAAAAGTACGTACGTACGTACGTGGCGCTAGAGCGATGACAAAAGTATGTACGTACGTTGCGCTAGAGCGATGACAAAAGTACGTACTTACGTACGTACGTACGTACGTACGGGACAAATGCTATATCCCCCCTCACAACTATGTTGTGCGAGGGGATAATGAAATCCAACAGGTGGGTTTGGAGGAGAAGATGTTTAAAGATTTTTAATTTTTTGTGTGGTTTTGTTGCCATGGCAACCAGAGTTCTGGGTGTAACAAAATTCTTTGAAGGAATTTAGAAAAGGACTAAGTAAGGAACATTCCCGTGAAGTTTGGTTACAATTGGCCCAGTAGTTTAGGAGAAGAAGATGTTTTAGCATAACACTATATGTTAAATAGGGAAAATAAGCCCCGCCCATGGCGGCCATGTTTTTTGTCGGATCAAAATTTCTTCAAGGAATCTGAAAGGGGTCCACCCAAGGAACATTCATGCAAAATAAAAATGAAATCCAACAGGTGGTTTTGGAGGAGAAGATTTTTAAAGATTTTTAATATTTTGTTGCCATGGCAACCAGAGTTCTGGGTGTAACAAAATTCTATGAAGGAATTTAGAAGAGGACTAAGTAAGTAACATTCCTGTGAAGTTTGGTTACATTGGGCCCAATAGTTTAGGAGGAGAAGATGTTTTAGCATTACACTATATGTTAAATAGGGAAAATAAGCCCCGCCCATGGCGGCCATGTTTTTTGTCGGATCAAAATTTCTTCAAGGAATCTGAAAGAGGTCAACCCAAGGAACAGTCATGCAAAATAAAAATGAAATCCAACAGGTGGTTTTGGAGGAGAAGATTTTTAAAGATTTTTATTTATTTTTGGTTTTGTTGCCATGGCAACCAGAGTTCTGGGTGTAACAAAATTCTTTGAAGGAATTTAGAAGAGGATTATGTAAGGAACATTCCTGTGAAGTTTGGTTACAATTGGCCCAGTAGTTTAGGAGGAGAAGATGTTTAAAGAAAGTTGACGCACGGACGCACGACGGACACATGGCCATGACAATAGCCCCGCTGGCCTTCGGCCAGTGGAGCTAAAAAGAAATAACAACATTTATTTACTAACTATTTTTAACCTGTTGAAGTAAGAAAAATAAATGTATTTAGCTCTGTTATGAAATACCATTGCCTTGACCCTAAAGAATGCTCATTCCTAAATGAAAATCAATACCCTTAAACAACCAAACACAGAATTCAGAAGTAAATTTTCTGACAAAACCCGGTCAGTTTGACCCAAAGAAAAAAAATCCAGCTCTTTTTATACACTCGCAGAATTCTGTGGAACATTCCAGAGGGCTGTGGAGTAAGATTAGGTAATATTCTAAAAAATAATGTAAACCCGAACTTTCTGGATGATGCCATAGTCTTTCCTCTTGTCAAAAAGTTATTTTCCAACTGAAATTAGTCTGTGACTCATTTTTCAGATTGTTCTTTAATAAGTAGGTAATTTATCTCACTTGAATTCGCCAGGGAACTGAAATGAAGCAGAATCTGAAGAGAACTCGCCTGAACGTTTTACAATGGAACTCACCTGATGCGAAAACAAACAAACATGAACCTGGGGTCTCTTTGACCTATTTTTCGTTTATTTCAGTTATGCTGACTCAACAATAATACCTCTCTGTGACAACACTATCAATAAAAAGAGAGAGAGAGAGAAAAAGAAAAAATAGAAAGAATGGAATGGAGTTTTGTTTGTTTGGTTGTCAACACTATAAAGGTCACTTTGGAGACGTTGATTCCAATTTTGTCGGATTTTTTACCCGACATTGAGATGAAATGACATTTCAAGCCCTGCCACCCAAATGAACCAATAGTGTTATAGGCATCACCGGTCCGACTCGCACCTCTTTTCCCAGGCAGGCTTAGAACCTCTTAGCAGTTTACAAGTACCCATGTGCGGTCGATTTCAGCTGTGCGTGGAAGCATTATGTAGCCCAATCCATTTCTTCAAGCCTCGATGGGCGGGGGCCAAAATGGAATGAAAATAAAAATAAAAAATGAGTTCCTTTAAGAGCAATGAAAACATTCATAAGAAAGAAGATGGGTCATACTACGTAGTTTCGGTTAATAAAACCTCATCAGTGACCCTGTAATGATCCGGCAAAGAAAGCCAGAGGAAACATACTGCAATTTTGCAAATTTCGAATAGGCAGTCAATTCAAAGACTGATATAAATCAAAATGGGGCCAAATAATAAAAAACCTGTCTAGAATATGAGTCTAAACCAATAATTTATTTCTGATTTCTCAGAATATTCACGCTGATCTCAAAGGACCAAAAGTAAAATATAAACTGCACTATGGTTGATGTACGGGGAGACTTTTTACGGCCGCCACACGGCACAACACCAGCTGCAGTGAAGGCAAATAAAAATCAAAAATGAGTTCCTTTAAGAGCAATGAAAACATTCTTAAGAAAGAAGATGGGTCATACTACGTAGTTTCGGCTAATAAAACCTCATCAGTGACCCTGTAATGATCCGGCAAAGAAAGCCAGAGGAAACATACTGCAATTTTGCGAATTTCGAATAGGCAGTCAATTCAAAGACTGATATAAATCAAAAAGGGGCCAAATAATAAAAAACCTGTCTAGAATATGAGTCTAAACCAATAATTGCACGACCCGCAGAACAAGAAACCGACTGAAGTCGGTTGATTTCTAAGAGTGCCCTAAAATCACCGTGTCATTCTGTCATTCTGTCATTCTGTCAGTCTGTCAGTCTGTCCGCCCGTCCGTAACCCGTTTGTGAAAATTGGTGATAGTGACTTAACCGCTTGGAATATTTAAACAATTTTTGGCATACTGATAGATATCAATGAGATCTAACCAATGAGCTTGCGAAATATTACATTCCATTTAGTATAGCCTCGCCGAGGCAAAAAACGTGAAAATTTTTTGAACAGCTTCTCCTCGGAAACCATTGGGCCGATTGAAGTCAAATTTCATATGGAGCCTCTATAGGATGGGGGAAACCAAAATTTGCTCATGGGGTCCAGGTCACATGACCAAAATGGCCGCAAAGCCATATATGGTCTGTCAGTCTGTCCGTCCGTAACCCGTTTGTGAAAACTGGTGATAGCGACTTAACCGCTTGGCAATTTTTGGCATACTGATAGATATCAATGAGATCTAACCAATGAGCTTGAGAAATATTACATTCCATTTTGTATAGCCTCGCCGAGGCAAAAAATGTGAAAATTTTTGAACTGCTTCTCCTCGGAAACCGTTGGGCCGATTTAAGTCAAATTTCATATGGAGCCTCTATGGGATAGGAAAACCAAAATTTGCTCATGTGGTCCAGGTCACATAACCAAAATGGCCGCCAAGCCATATATGGTAAAAACCCTTCATAAATAGTCTTCTCCAGAACCACTGGGCAGATTTCCACGAAACTTGATAAATAGCATCTGGGACGTAGGCCCATCATAAATTGCTAAAATGGTGACCCTGGGTTGACCTTGACCTTCTTTGGGTCCGTCCGTAACCCGTTTGTGAAAATTGGTGATAGTGACTTAACCGCTTGGAATATATAAACAATTTTTGGCATACTGATAGATAGCAATGAGATCTAACCAATGAACTTGCAGAATATTACATTCCATTTAGTATAGCCTCGCCGAGGCGAAAAATGTGAAAATTTTCGAACTGCTTCTCCTTGGAAACCGTTGGGCCGATTGAAATCAAATTTCATATGAAGCCTCTATGGGACGGGGGAAACCAAAATTTGCTCATGGGGTCCAGGTCACATGACCAAAATGGCCGCCAAGCCATATATGGTCTGTCTGTCTGTCCGTCCGTAACCCGTTTGTGAAAATTGGTGATAGTGACTTAACCGCTTGGAATATTTAAACAATTTTTGGCATACTGATAGATATCAATGAGATCTTACCAATGAACTTGCGAAATATTACATTCCATTTAGTATAGCCTCGTCGAGGCAAAAAATGTGAAAATTTTTGAACTGCTTCTCCTCGGAAACCGTTGGGCCGATTGAAGTCAAATTTCATATGGAGCCTCTATGGGATGGGGGAAACCAAAATTTGCTCATGAGGTCCAGGTCACATGACCAAAATGGCCGCCAAGCCATATATGGTCTGTCTGTCCGTAACCCGTTTGTGAAAAATGGTGATAGTGACTTAACCGCTTGGATTATTTAAACAGTTTTGGCATACTGATAGATATCAATGAGATCTTACCAATGAACATGCGAAATATTACATTCCATTTAGTATAGCTTCGCTGAGGCAAAAAATGTGAAAAGTTTTGAACTGCTTCTCCTCAGAAACCGTTGGCCGATTGAATTCAAATTTCATATGGAGCCTCTATGGGATTGGGGAAACCAGAATTTGCTCATGGGGTCCACGTCACATTACCAAAATGGCCGCCAAGCCATATATGGTCTGTCTGTCTGTCCATCGGTAACCCGTTTGTGAAAACTGGTGATAGTGGCTTAACCGCTTGGAATATTTAAACATTTTTTGGCATACTGATAGATATCAATGAGATCTAACCAATGAGCTTGCGAAATATTACATTCCATTTAGTATAGCCTCGCCGAGGCAAAAAATGTGAAAATTGTTGAACTGCTCCTCCTCGGAAACCGTTGGGCCGATTTAAGTCAAATTTCATATGGAGCCTCTATGGGATAGGGAAACCAAAATTTGCTCATGGGGTCCAGGTCACATGACCAAAATGGCCGCCAAGCCATATATGGTAAAAACCCTTCATAAATAGTCTTCTCCAGAACCACTGGGCAGATTTCCACGAAACTTGATAAATAGCATCTGGGACGTAGGTCCATCATAAATTGCTAAAATGGTGACCCTGGGTTGACCTTCTTTGGGTCCGTCCGTAACCCGTTTGTGAAAATTGGTGATAGTGACTTAACCGCTTGGAATATTTAAACATTTTGGCATACTGATAGATATCAATGAGATCTTACCAATGAACTTGCGAAATATTACATTCCATTTAGTATAGCCTCGCCGAGGCGAAAAATGTGAAAATTTTCGAACTGCTTCTCCTTGGAAACCGTTGGGCCGATTGAAATCAAATTTCATATGAAGCCTCTATGGGCCGGGGGAAACCAAAATTTGCTCATGGGGTCCAGGTCACATGACCAAAATGGCCGCCAAGCCATATATGGTCTGTCTGTCTGTCCGTCCGTCCGTAACCCGTTTGTGAAAATTGGTGATAGTGACATAACCGCTTGGAATATTTAAACAATTTTTGGCATACTGATAGATATCAATGAGATCTTACCAATGGACTTGCAAAATATTACATTCCATTTAGTATAACTTCGCCGAGACGAAAATGTGAAAATTTTCGAACCGCTTCTCCTCGGAAACCGTTGGGCCGTTTGAAGTCAAATTTCATATGGAGCCTCTATGGGATAGGGAAACCAAAATTTGCTCATGGGGTCCAGGTCACATGACCAAAATGGCCGCCAAGCCATATATGGTAAAAACCCTTCAAAAATAGTCTTCTCCAGAACCACTGGGCAGATTTCCACGAAACTTGATAAATAGCATCTGGGACGTAGGCCCATCACATCACGTGAACAAGTCCGTGAAATGAACACCCCCCTAAACCCCACTTTATATAGAGAAAACTGGGGTTTAAGGGGGTAAACATTATTTTTCTTATTTTTACTCCAAGACATAGGTTGTGGGTACTCGTTAGAACCGCCTCAACGAGGCGGTTCTAACGAGCACCCACAACCTATGTTTGTAGTATTTATAAGAAAAATATCGCATATTTTAATCAGAAAAGTAGCCATTTTGGAGATGTGAAAAAATGCACTATGCCATACGGGCGTGTTATCGTAATGATAAATTGCTAAAATGGTGACCCTGGGTTGACCTTGACCTTCTTTGTGCCTAGGTCAAACTTTGACACATATGCTTTTGTATTGGAAAAGTGAGAATGCATTTTATCCTGCAAACGATTCAGAATACAGTACTAAAGTATAAGATATATTTACGATAAGGCGCATTTATTGGGGGAACCGTTTTAGGTCCAGGTCACATGACCAAAATGGCCGCTTTACCCATATATGGTAACACTCATAAAGCTAAAAGCATCTGGCGGGTCGTGCACTTTAGCTGAAGCACTGGTTTATTTCTGATTTCTCAGAATATTCACGCTGATCTCAAAGGACCAAAAGTAAAATATAAACTGCACTATGGTTGATGTACGGGGAGACTTTTTACGGCCGCCACACGGCACAACACCAGCTGCAGTGAAGGCAAATAAAAATCAAAAATGAGTTCCTTTAAGAGCAATGAAAACATTCATAAGAAAGAAGATGGGTCATACTACGTAGTTTCGGCTAATAAAACCTCATCAGTGACCCTGTAATGATCCGGCAAAGAAAGCCAGAGGAAACATACTGCAATTTTGCGAATTTCGAATAGGCAGTCAATTCAAAGACTGATATGAAAGACTGAAGCAGTCGAATGTAAACATGTTTTACACGGCTGTGGAAAATCCATTTTCTATCGTGCAATAAACCAGTGTATCATATTTGCAACAAAATTCCATTATTATTTGCTGAGTTTTACTAACATTCTTCGGTCGCCGGCTGACTTTGATTCACTATGAAAGGAAGCATATTCTCTGCTTTATGATTACGATCCTAGAAAACAAACAGCATATACAAATCACAGTAAAAGTGCTGACAGCGAAGATTCTGAACATATTATGATGATTAGTATACTGATCTTTCATCTTGTCGACCGGACATGTCACCATTACGAAATACACCTATGCAAATATAGCGTAAATTTTAACACCCAAAACCGCAACGTGTTCAGATGCAAAATTTCAATGTTTTCCCTATTTTGGCGCAAAACACAAACTGTGAGTACTTTTTTTTAAACCGCCTCGATTAAGCGGATCTAACGTGTACCTTCAGCAGAAAAAAAAAAAAAGAAAAATAAGGGATACTCACGTAAACCCCCAGTTTATATTTTCTTGTTACCTGGGAACATTTATTTCATTGCTGAGTTTTGAACATATTTGAGGGTCACTGAGGACACTTGTTTGACACTTAAGATGCCAGTCACAACAATTGCCGTATGCTCTGTCGTGCGCTGGTTACTTGTCAGGTTGACGATCGGCTCTTTATTAGGAAAATAATCTTGAACGGGCCGTAGAAATAATAATAATAAAAAAATCATCAGTGACTTTTATTTAGCTGGATACGCATTTTAGATATAGGAACAAATAACGTTGAGATGATCCCAGCTGATAAAGTCCATTTCCATCTCCTACGTCCTTTCTCCGTCCTAGTGAAAAATGTCTATTACAAGTTGGCTTCTTTAAAAAGAATCCAAAGGAAAGGTCTGCTGCCTTCTAGTGAGCAGAATAACCAGTGCCAGCGTTTATGAAACACTTTGCCCACAGCTTCTTGAGTTAAATAGTTTTTAGATAACTTGCTTACACAGTTAAAAAGCTGAAAATTTCAAAGGACTATAACTCAAGAACATTTCAGAATTTTTAATTAGGTTTGTCAGGTCATCTATTTAGCACCCTCTATCAACCTATCAAGTTTCAAAGCATCAGTATAAATAGTTGTTGCGCCGTCTTGAATACAAGGTTAAAAGAGCCAAAACTCAAGATTTTTTTTCCAGAATCCATCTACTTACCATCCCCTTTTTATCCATCAAGTTTCAAGACTCTACCTTTAACACCTTATGGGATATTTTGCTGACAAAGTAAAATGCCCACATTTACAAAGGGCCATTACTCATGAAGTATTTTTCTGAACATCACTTGAACAAGTCCGTGAAATGAACACCCCCTAGACCCCACTATATACAGAAAACTAGGGTTTATGGGGGTATACATTTTTTTCTTATTCTGCTCCTAGACATGAGTTGTGGGTATTCGTTAGAACCGCGTCATCGTGGCGGTTCTAAAGGGCACCCAAAACCTATGTTTAAAATATAAATAGGTAAGTTATCACAAATTTTCAACCAGAAAATTAACCGTTTTTGAGATATGAAAGAATGCATTATGCCGCATGGGTATGTTGTCGTAATAATATTCAAATGTAAATCAGTGCATCTGCTCATCACTTGCAATCTAATCACTAAATATCAAGGTTCTAGCTCCTATGGTTTTGAGATGCTTTTCTGACAAGTTAGACATGCCCAAATTTACAAATGGTCATAACTCAAAGGCCATCTTCTCATCATAACCAATCTAGTCACCAAATATCAAAGCTTAGCTCCAATGGATTTTGAGACATTCTGCTGACAAGGTAAAACTGTCAAAATTTACAAAGGGCCATCTGCCACATGACTGGAACTATACACAGTCCATCTTTAAGTAATACCAGTTAGAAAGTCAAAGACATTCATATAGTACCCTCTTATTTCATAGTTACAGCAGTTTTCGAAAGATACATTTTGAACCCCATTCCCATTCAAAATCATGAGAGATTAAATTTGACCTTGTCCAAAGACAGGACAAGGTCAACCTAGGGTCATCAATGTCACCTAAAGCTTCATACAAATTTTCAAGACAATTGACCAAATCGGTTCTGGAAAAAATATTTAGGGGTTTTACCATATTTAGGCATGCCGGCCGTTTCTGTCATGTGACCTGAACCATTCGAATAAAATTTCATTCTGTCATTGACAGTAAGCTGCATATAAAACTGATATTGGCTCCGCAGTTTCAGAGAAAATGTCATTTTAAATTTCAATGCACCTGCAATCCAAGTGATTTGGGGGCCAAGGTCATCGAATGCCATTGACCAATGACATTCATAGATATATTGCACATACTCTCATGTCATAGACGACAATTGTTTTTAAGAAAATGCATTGTTTTACGTTTTTCCCACAGTAAAGCCTAGAGGACCAAATATGACCTTCGCGTAAATTAGGTCATTGTTTTCATAAACTTGGTAATACTCAATCGCCCAGTGCTAAATACCAGGTATCAAAACAATCGGCCCAGTGGTTCTGGAGGAGAAGATTTTAATGTTTTTAACATATTTGGTTATGGCGCCCATCTTGATCAAGTGTCCTGGACCTTTCGAACAAATTTGCTCTTTCTCACTGTCCTGAGGTCACGTGTAAATTTTAAATGAAATTAGAAACCTGCCAAAACTGATCAAAATATTCCTGGAGGTTTGATAGTGATAACGTCTGTGTCAGTTAGTGAAAACTATGCATCTGTGAGGCTATTTATAACGTAATTGAGCATTAGATAATCTCGAGACTTTTTTCAGTATCTATCTGCATGTCAAAATTTATCGACATATTTTAGTTGTTTGAAAGTAATTTGTACATAAATCAGTTGGTGAAAATTGTTGGCAGTGCCTTCTGGATCTGTAATAGAGTAGGGACGAAATTAACGTTGTGAGCTACATTTATTTGTCAACACAAAAAGGAAAATGGCGCGATGGTCTCCTTCGTTGTCTATGGTTAACGAATTACATATTCATTGCAAACATACAATTAGATAAGCAATGCAAATGATAATATAGGCACAGCAACCCTTACGGGTGGACAACGTACCAGTACTGAACAGCACACATTTAATACTGATTTGAATGCACCAAAATATTCCCACATGAATAGCATACACACATGCACACACACACGCGCGCACACGCACACATTCATACACAACCAAGAACCAGGGCGATGTACCCATATCATTGACCCTTGGTATTGGATTCTTTTTTTAAAATGCCAACTTGTACATTTAATGTTATGTTATGTAGTGGTGTAGCGGTTATGCTTCTCGCCTTGTAAACCAGGGATCGCAGGATCGATCCCGGGCTTCTCCAGACTTTCGGATGAGTCTTTAAACCGAGGTCCCGTCTCCGTATGACCTAGCTGTTGGTGAGACGTAAAACTCTAACACTCACTCTTTATGTAATGTAGTGCTTGAAGCTCTGTCTCTGGTCGGGTCCATCGGAGTCTAACTGTTGGTTCTCATTTGCTCCAGCATTTCAGTGACTTCTTGCTGTCGAGTCCTCACCGTTGTTTCATCTCTGTGGTTGTTCGATTTTTGTGTTCTCGTATATGTTGCACTGATAGGAGGCCTTCATGCGGACTGAACAATTTATTTGTCTAAATCGTGATAGAAGTAAGGCCGAGGATTTCGCCGCGTTAAATCGATTATGGCCCCCAGTAAAATTCTTTTCACTGACCGTTCCATGGCGTTTCTTCTATCGCAGTTTATTTTTGTTTTGTGTGTGAGTGTGTGTATCGCTTATATCTTTTTGTTTTGAATAGCCAATTGGCCATTTTGTGGGAAAGTAGCTTTTGGATTTCCGCTATTGATGTTTCCTTTAGGGTCTAGTTATTTTTTGTTTGTGTTTCTTTCCCTTTTGTGTCTCTGATGGTAGCTGTTGGTTGATTGTATCGATTCCTGATCATTGCCCTCACTTCTGTTTTACGAAGAAATCAGGCATTAGACAATCTCATTTGTTAGGTTTCGCCAATATATATTTGAATGCCAAATATAATCACAATATTCCTTGGAGTTCAAAAGTTATATGTCTATAATCAGTTTGCGAATGTTTCACCTTTGCGTGGCTATTTGTATTTAGAAATCTGATATTAACCAATAGCACTGATTAGAACTTTTCAATATACATCTGTTTGTCAAAAAAATATAAAATTATTCCTAGCTGTTTGAAAATTATACGCCCGTGTCAGTTAGTTAAAATTTGCACCGGCGACGCTTTTGTAAAGAAATCAAGCATTAGACAATCTCATTGGTTAGATCTTGTCAATATCTTTCTGCATGCCAAAGTTATCAAAATATCCCAAGCGGCTACACTTCATTTTCAGTTTCTGAAACGTTTGCATCGATGATGCTATCTATAAAGAAACTTGTCATTAGGCTATCTTATTTATTTTAGCTTCGGCTGATAAACAACGTTTCCTTGTTAGGGAAGAGGCAGCTGATTACTTCCCTGTCCGTTGTGTTTGTACTGTATATGTATTATTTGGTTTGCTCTACCTCTTTGTGGCATTGGTAGCCTGGTGTCTTTGATGTCGCTCTTTCTGGTCACCTTGATTTGTATTTCGCTTTGTGTCAGCTCATGTGCATTGCAAATCGGCGTCACACATACGAAAAGGGTTTTGCCAGACGGTTCTATAAGTTGCGGAAGGATACGGTCTGCTACGAATGTTGTGCCACTTGCTAGCGTAGGGCAAGCTGTTTTTAAAATCTCATACTTGTAATGGGTAATTTTCGTTCATTTCGGCAAATAGACATACCGCTTAGAACAATGAAGCCCCCCTTCGAATTTTCGACGGGTTCACATTGTTTCCTCACGTCGATTGTGATTGCAAATAGCAAGTTGTAGAGAGAAGTCTGCACTGGAGCGAAAACGCTTTTAATTTCACATGAAAACTGTGGAAAGGTCCTGAGGGACCTTTCCAATGAACAGACCTGTATTAACAAAGGTAGTCGAAACAGACAGCTTCCTGTGTATCTATTGCTCCAAAACTTGTTTTACTCATTTCACCGAATTGAATTCTTTGTAATAGTTGCCTATCTTCACACACACACACACACACACACACACACACACACACACACACACACACACACACACACACACACACACACACACACACACACACACACACACACACACACACACACAACAGACGAAATTATTTCTTCGTACATGAGCGCACAGCGAAAAACTCTTTGCGCATCTGCGCAGTCTGATCAGAGTTTTCGCTATGCTTTTAAGGGCGTTTTCTTTATACAGACCGGGATCAGTGGTGTAACCAGAACGAATAATTAATACGCTCGAGGACAATCTGTGTGAAGTCAATTTTCACCGAGATGAGAGGTATTCTTAAAAGGAAAATGCTCCCTAGGGTAGCAAATTCTTTCCATTAACCCATTGTATGCGAGTAACCCATAAAGGGGTAGGCTCTACTTTGGCAAACAGTGCAGGCCCAGATCAGATGCCACAGAACGCGGCGTCTGATCTGGGCCTGCACTGTTTGCTAACAGAATTTTCCGTCAAAAATAGAACAAAAACGAAATATTAGGCCTGACACCCCTTTTATGACAAATAGACATGTCCAACATATAGCAATTGAAGAGTCCGCTAGCATACAATGGGTTAGGTATTATTATCATTGTGACTTCCGGTTTACATTAGGCCCATGCGTAATATGCGTAATGGGGTGCTACGCTTGTGGGAACGGCTGACTTCCAAGTGGGTACTACGACTGATTTGAGTCTTCCCATAAGCGTGTAATGTCAGAAGATACATTTTTCCTAGATACTTTTTTCCTTGACTCGCCTCAGAAGTCTCAGAAATAAGCAGCATTGTTGTTGAAAGTCTTCTTTACAGTTCTGGAAGCCAGACAAATTGACCTACAATTCTTTCTAGACAACCATATTCACAAGATAGTTGTAAACAAGAGATTTGCAGTCACGTATATCAGGTTAATTAAACGAAAGCAACTGTACTCGGACCACGCCCTTTAGGTGCAAGACAGGGGCACTTCGAGCCACTGAATGCATATTATAATCATAACAAGCATTGTTTTTTACAAAAAGCTTCCATTACTTTGTGTAGTTTGTATGCTGCTTTAGTGTGGCAGTAGATATGGGCGTGTATAACAGCCACAGATTTCAGTTAAGACTTTTCCAATTTCTACGGAACCGGGCAAAGGGCATGCATTTTTAATATGTTGTGCAAACAAGATAATAAGTTGTGCAAACAAGATATTATCTTGTTCACACAAGAAAGTATCTTCTGCGCACAAGATATTATGTCGTCTGCACAAGATTTAAAGTTGTGCGAACAAGAAAATATCTTGCGCACACAAGATATTATGTTGTCTGCAAAAGATCTATGTTGTGCAAACAAGATATGTTGTGCAAACAAGATAATATGTTGTGCAAACAAAATAATAATTTGTGCACCCAAGATAATACCTAGTGTGCACAAGATAATAACGAGCATAGCGGCGGCTGCCGAAGGCAGCCGTCGACGTCCGCCGAAGGCGGGCGTCGAGCGAGCTCGTATCTAGGTAACGCGTATCATCACAAGACACAATCTATGCAAGAAAGTTTGCTTGCGGGTTTAACCGGTTTTCAGGTTTCCATGTATTCCATTCAAATCATGTATGAAGCCGGGAACCAGAGCCTCAAAAATCTTATGTAACCCGCATCTGTCACCGGTGTGTGTCGCAAGGCTGATTGGTGATTCGGTTAGTTGCAATAGGAAAAAAAATCAACATTGGCATATCAGTCAATTAATATATTTTTCTTATTTATGTGTTGGCATAAATTTGTACATTTTATATTTATTTTTGTTGTTATTATTTATGAATAAATTATAGTGACGTCACGAGGTCGAGTCATGAATTTTCTACGCCGCCATATTTATTTCTGTCCTTATGTACTGGAGGCACTCGAAAAACAATGAAGCTGATGTTTAAATCGGACAATCTACACGTAAGTGATCTTCAGGTTCAGGTGTGTGATTTTTTTCTATATATTGACCTAGCGAACTCGGCCCATGCAACAACTCGGGAAGTTCAAGCTCATTGTAGGGACATCTCGACCCCTTGTCCTTGACAAACAACAACAATTATCGCCCCGCCCATCAGGGAGCGTGGTGCTCCCATCAGGCGGAATTCAGAATCAGAATTGTTACTGGTGACACGTCAAAAACATTCATACACCAGATCTGAAAATGAGTGAACTTGAATACTGCCATAACTGGAAAAACGATTGGTAGGGCTTGAGGCATTTCATCTTAAGTCAATGTCTATCTATCTATCTATTTATACTGCAGCAACCCCGTTAAGAGGACTATCGTGCAGGTAAATTTTGTTTGTTTGATTCCAGGTTAACCGTCCCGTCAACACTATAGGTCATTTTGGAGATGTTGCTTCCAATTTTGTGGGTCTTTACCCGACATTGAGATGAAATGACATCCCAAGCCCTGTCGCCCAATGAAACCAATAGGGTTTATTAGCATGGACGGTCCGCCTCACACCTCGGTTCCTGGACAGGCTTAGATCCTCTAAGCGGTTTACCAGTACTAGTGTGCGGGCCGGATTCAGCTCTGTGTGGAAGCATCATGCAGCCCATATATTTCTTCGAGCCCCTTTTGTTTGCAATGGAGTTTAACGGCCAAGTCAACACATTTTCTACTGAATGGAATCTTCCTCTTTATATATAGCACAATTAAAAATCTAAAATGAGTTCCTTTAAGAGCAATGAAAACATTCATAAGAAAGAAGATGGGTCATACCACGTAGTTTCGGCTAATAAAGCCTCATCAGTGACCCTGTAATGATCCGGCAAAGACAGCCAGGGGAAACATACTGCAATTTTGCGAATTTCGAACAGGCAGTCGATTCAAAGACTGATATAAATCAAAATGGGGTCCAAATAATTAAAAAACCTGTCTAGAATATGAGTCTAAACCAATAATATATTTCTGATTTCTCAGAATATTCACGCTGATCTCAAAGGACCAAAAGTAAAATATAAACTGCACTATGGTTGGTGTACGGGGTGACGTTTTACGGCCGCCACACGGAGTATCAGATCCGAGCCTGACAGTCCGATACCAGACAATATTGGATACTGCAGCTTCTTCGCCCATTGTGCAGCAGTCAAAAGAAGGTAATCCAAATACCAAAAAGGCGGTCCTTAATCACCCCCTCAGAATATTGATTATGAATTGTCAGTCAATAAAGAACAAAAGGGCTGAACTTCATACTATTATCGACTCAGCTAAGCCGGACATCATTTTGGGCAATGAGTCTTTGCTAACCCCAGAAATTAAAAACTCAGAAATTTTTCCAGAATCCTTTGAGGCTATCCGGACAGACAGAGTTGGGGATGCACATGGAGGTGTCTTCGTGGCTTTCAAGCGAGACCTACTCTGTACAAAAACTCCGGAGTTGGACACCAAATGTGAATTAGTTTGGTGTAAATTGAACATCATTGGATGTAGGACTTTGTACCTTGGTTCTTTTTATCACCCACCAGATCAGACTGACCCAGAATATCTTGAGGCTTTTAATTCATCTTTGTCTAGGATAATATCAAATGCAAATGGCCATATTTTGGTTGGCGGAGACTTCAATTGTGGTGAGATTGAATGGAGCAACATGCAGGTGCCCCATGGGGTATCTAAAAGGCAGACACAGCAACAACGTTTAGATATGATTAAAGAACACTGCCTAGCCCAAGTAATTAATATACCCACCCGACAAGAAAAGACCCTCGATCTATTATTTACGAATTTCCCATCCCCAGTTAATCTAGTTAAGGGGATGCCCCCGATCGGCAAAGCTGATCACGACATAGTCCTTATTGAATATGACATAAAAGCAAAACGAATCAGACAAGCCCCGCGTAAAATATATCTATATAAACGTGCGGATATGGATGGTCTACGAGACCATATGGCGCGATTTAGAGATTTGTTCCTTTTCTCTGACCTTTCGCACATGTCAGTTAATGATATGTGGGTCAATTTTAAGACCGAATTAACTGCGGCTATGGAAAGGGTTTATTCCAACGAACATGACCAAAACAAAACATCGACAACAAGATCAAGCATCTAATTAGAAGACGCAATCTAATGTACTTTCGTGCTCTAAGTCTAGTAGCCCTGACGTTAAGAGCCATTACAAACGGTTCAGAGCACACGTACAAAAGGTAATAAGAGATGCATATTGGAAGCATGTTTCCAGCATCTTTACCTTTGAGGATGATACTACAGATCCCGACAGTCCCAAGAAGAATGGTAAAGTAAAAAGAGTTTTGGTCATTCGTAAAGTCCCTGAAAAAGGAAGCTTTTGGGATCACTTCGTTAAGGGATAACGGTATTCTCAAAACAGATTCGCGCGACAAGGCCAACATATGTAACAAACAGTTTCAGTCTGCATTTACGCGTGAAACTGATGGTGAGCTACCAAGTAAAGGTAATAGTCAGTTCCCCTCAATGGGGGACATAACAGTTGACCCAAACGGGGTCTCTAAACTGTTAGGTAAGCTCAAGATACATAAGGCATCTGGGCCGGATGACCTGAATGCCAGGGTGCTTAAGGAATGTGGTGCTGAAATTTCACCTGTACTGGCCTTTATCTTCAATGAATCACTTGCCCAGGGCACTGTACCAGATGACTGGCGACAAGCTAATGTTTCCCCGGTCTATAAAAAAGGAGAAAAATACTGCGCGGCAAATAATGGACCAGTGTCGCTAACATGCATCGGTTGCAAAACCCTGGAGCATATAATAGTTAGTAACATCAACAAGCATCTAGTCTTTGAGAGCATTCTTGCTGACTGTCAACATGGTTTCCGAAGTCAAAGGTCTTGCGAAACTCAATTAGTTCCGTTTTACCATGACATTGTGAGCAATCTGGATGGGGCCACAAACCGTGGCCACAAACAGACTGACTTGATTATCATGGACTTCGCTAAGGCCTTTGACAAGGTACCTCACAGAAGGCTATTGTATAAAATGGATTACTATAGGATAAGAGGATCCACACATAGGTGGATTAAAATCCGTTCAGAAAATCTGAATCATCGATTTTTTCGTTTCTTCCTTTTAATACACATTTTAGCCCATACATCACTATGGGAAAGTTTTAGACCGGACTCTCCGCCAACTTCTCCAGCAAGTCGTATGCCTCTGGGACAGTCGGGAAAGGCTGTGCTTTTTTGGAGAAAATTGCAAAACAAAGAAATGAGACCACAGACTAAGTCCATTTGATGATGATTGTCAGGTAAAATAATGCATATTCAAATCCATGTGATGCACTTTATAAGATATGCAATTACGACATACCTTACATTCGAATGGCTAGATGGAAGTTCACTAGGAACGGGGAGCCACTAGCGCGATGTGCTGTCAACAATGGTCAAAATGAATTATACCGATATCAGATGTGGTGTCACAGCTAATGATTTTCCATGAAGTGATCGTGCAAATACAATATAGACGCCCTTGTAATTTACCAGAGCAGTAACCACTTCTATATATGGTTTAAAAGGGTGTGTCGAACCTGTCAGAAAGTCTTAGTCTGTGAATTTAGATTTTGCAATTTTCTCCAAATAATCACCGCCTTTCCTGGCTGTCGCAGAGGCATACAACTTGTTTGAGAAATCGGCGGAGGGTGAGGTCTACAACTTTCCCATAGTGATGTATGGGCTAAAATGAGTATTAAAAGGAAGAAACGAAAAAATCGATGATTCAGATTTTCTGAACGGAGTTTAGCTCATGGCTCTCAGGGCGCTCACAACAAGTTGTACTTGATGGCCAAGCGTCTGACCCAGTCCCTGTTTTATCTGGTGTTCCCAAAGGTTCGGCCCTTGGACCGGTCCGCTTCTTGGTATTCATTAATGATCTCCGTGATAATATCAGGTCATGTGTCCGTTTGTTTGCTGATGATTGTGTCCTTTATAGGAATATATATTCTTGCATAAATACCTATGTGCATGGCTGTTTGAAGCCATTGTCAAATGGGCCGAATGCCATGCTCAAACAGCAAAAACCATGTTCAAATCATGAAATTCGCGTGCTGTTTGAACATAGATTTTGAGCTTTTGATATCACAAGACGGGCCTTGCTTTGTTAACGTTATGTTGAGCGACGTAACGTTATCGCCCGGAACGTAGCGTTTTAAAGTTCTATGATGACGTCACTGCATGACAACGTCATCGTAAACAACATTCTGAACTGGCCGCCATTTTGGTTTGCCTATCGCATTTGAAGAGTTTATATGGAATTTATATGGAGCTTTCAGGCGTTTTCGTCAAAATTTGCTCTCGGATTCGTAAGTTATGCAAGAACAACGATCATCCATGGTTATTTCATTGCATTAACATTTGCCCGATCCCTCGGAAGATATTTGAACATTCGGCCTAGCGGCCTCGTGTTCAAACAGCTTCCTCGGGATCCGGCAAATGTTAATGCATGAAAAACCATGGTTTATCCCTATATTCTTCTTCTGACTGTCTTATTCTACAAGCTGACCTGAATCAACTTGCACAGTGGGAGGCCGATTGGCAGATGAAGTTCAATGTGGCCAAATGTCATTCAATGAGGGTGTCGCGACACCCTCCGGACAAACAAATCAAGTTTGACTATAAACTACACCAGCAAATCTTGGAGCAGGTTCAATCCGCCAAATATCTTGGTATCACCATCACTGATGATCTTGATTGGGGTCAACACGTTTCAGAAATAACATCAAAAGCAACTAGGTCTGTAGGATTTCTAAGACAAAACTTGGGTTTTGCACCTAGGCAGACAAAGGATGTTGCATCTAAAACATTGGTTCGCCCTCAGCTAGAATATGCATCACCCATTTGGCATCCCCATGTTAAAACTCAGATTCAGCAGGTGGAGAAGGTGCAGAGGACAGCTGCTCGATGGTCCATTCAGGTACAGTGGCCGTTAATAAAGACGAATACTTGACCCCATGTGACAGTTTCAACCCGAACAAGGGCATCAAAAGTAAACAGCTCACAGTATCACAGGTACCAGTCCTACAGTAATGCCCTGAAAAATTCCTTCTTTCCTAGGACTATTCCCCAGTGGTGGAATAGTCTGCCCTCTTCTGTGGTGAATGCTAAGACTGCGGAGGAGTTCAAAGCCCATACAGTGTAAGATTGAGACTCAGAGGTATGCGTTTTAGTATACCTCTGTTATTCAGATTGTAAATAGTTTTAAGGACTCATCCAGTGACCTCTTTTTTTTCTTTTTTTTTTTAGCTAAATTCTAAATTTAGCTTAATTCTAAATTTAGCTACGCACCCAACTGAGGTAATGGCCAAAATATATATATATATATATAGATAGATAGATAGATAGATAGATAGATAGATAGATAGATAGATAGATAGATAGATAGATAGATAGATAGATAGATAGATAGATAGGTGTTTTCTTCAAAAGTGTAGGGCCCTGACGAGTTTGTTTTTGTTTGTTTGATTTGACGTTTAAAGTCCCCATCAACACTGTAAAGGTCGTTTTGGAGACATTGCTCCCAATTTTGTGGGACTTTTACCCGACATTGAGATGATTATGATATCTCCAGCCCTGCAGCCCAATGACACCAATAGGGTTTATAAGCATGGACTCTCAGCACTTTGCCTGGGCAGACTTGATCCTCTTAGCGGTTTACCAGTACTTGTGTTCGGGTCGGTTTCAGCTCTGCGTGGAAGCATCATACAGCCCATCTAGTTCTTCAAGCCCTGATGAGACGCTGTGTTCTGCGGCATCTGACCTGGGCCTGACAGACTGTACTGTTTGCCAACTACCCGTTTTGGGGTTTCCGATACAATATTGGTTAAAAGACCAATTTCTGTTTTTAGCTTTTAACAATACTAACCTTCTCTTTTCACATTGTACTTGTAAACCCATTTCATCAACTCCTACACCCTTCAACACTTGGTTTGCCGGAACCCCTCTTATGTCCCTCTCGGAGGGGTTAAAACGTATTGGAAGAAAGAAATAAAGCACTGACTGGCTCTCAAAAATGACCTAAATACAATACAACTGCTGCAAATTTTTTAACCCATGCAACTCTGTGTTGAGGGGGGGGGGGTGTTAAATTAAGAAATGCAATTTATTTTTCCGCGGTTCATGGAAGTATTAACACAGTGGGTCACATGCAAAGTAAATGAACCCCAAAGGGGTTCATGTAAACTTTGCTAGCGAACCACAGTTGTTCATACTTTCATGAAAAGCAAAAAAATAAAGTTTATTTTTTATATTTTCATTATTTGCCCCTCATCACTGGGCGAAAAAAATGCTTGTAGGACAAACTTTTAAAGCTAAAAATCATTTACACGTTTTTCTACAAAGAGCGGAGCAGCGTTGACGTCATCAACGCCTGTAGAGAACAATGGTTTAAAATGACGTCACTAAAAATCATGTGATTGGATGTGTTCATGGAAGTATGAACGCAATTTTTTCTATAGGTCTACATTAGACTTTACACTGGAAATGTAAATATTCTTAAATGAACACCCCAGATCATGGAGTACACCTTCCGTAATTTATTTAACCCGCAAAACCTCACGTCGATGGGGCGATGATGAAAAAGATAAACATTTGTGACTACCGGCGTGGATACGCACCGAACGTGTGGATAGAAGGGAAATCACATAATTCCGCGGCATTATAAGGGATAAGATTGAATTCGGCGTATGTTAAATAAGATGCACCCAGGGGACACGCAGTGTGTACGTTGTGCGGTTGCAATGGCTTACAGTTGGATATAGCACAGGTCTTGCTTGGAAACGCGACCAGCCTAAACAACTAGACAGCAGGGTTGTGCAGGTAACCGGTAAAATTACAATTGCAGCTGTATAATGTACACACCAATGGGGTTTCCACAGGGGGTTTCCAGTAAAAGTGGCATTCATTCCTCAACTGCTGCCTGTGAAACATGTTCGGATATTGAAATTAATAGCCCTGCCAAGGATCAAACCCATCACCTATACACCATCAGTACCTACCATAGTAGTGTCTATGCACCTTCTGCCTTTTAATTGCCCTCTTAAACTGCTTATTGTAACATACTGTAGCTGTAGGGTGAGTGGTATCTGTATATGTGCCCATATAAGCCATTAGCCAGACAACCTTATTACAGAAGGACCTGGGGGTTCAAACCGGCCCCGATAGCTCAGTTGGTAGAGTGTCCGCTCCGGGGAACGGGAGGTCACGGGTTCGATTGCGGGCCGCGACATACCAAAGTCGTTAAAATGGTACTAGCTGCTCCTCGCTTGGTACTCAGATTTACGGGGTAGAGCTAGGACTGGTCGACCCAGTGTCAGGATAATGTGACTGGGTGTGGTATCATGTAATGTGTCTGGGATATGATACTTCAGTGAGGCAGCACTATAAAAAGTGAGCATTGAGCTCCCTGTCGCAACCAGACACCGTCGTGATATGAGCCACCCCCCCCCCCCCCCCCCCCCAACACACACACACATTATTTTATTTATTTATATTTATAAAATTTGAAGCCTGCCAGTGCTCTTACTACATGTACATTTTGTAAGTATCACAGTGTGGCATACAGTCATCGCCACTAATACATGAACATGTACATAAGATAACTCTAAGAAGAAAGCCTGTGTAATTTACTGCCTGTGTAATTTACTGTATTAAATGATCTTTAACCAGCACAGGGGATGCTTCTCCTTGCAGAAGGACCTCCAGATAACAACTTAACACTGAAGAATGGTGCACTTTGAGGCCTTCATTTCTACAAATAATTCTAATGGAGCTTGTATGCATGTGTGTTTTGGAAAGAAAAGGATAATTTTCCTCATAGTTCTGAGAATTTTTTGTTAGAATCCCCCAGATGGGACTATTGTACCAAGTACCCACAACATTTTTCTAAGAGAGAATAAGTCAGAATCCCTTAATTATCCTAATTAGTGTTTATCAACAGGTACTCAATATTCAAGTTAATGAGCTAAGCTGTACTTGCAGTGAAAGGATCAAGACTAGGCACAATGATTGTATGTGTTTGGTTTGTGCAGATGGCTTCCAGAAGTACCACTATAGAGATGCCAACATGGTAAAAAATTGCTGAAGTTTTCTAATAGACTTAAGGAGATATAAAAAAGAACGTACATGAATAGTCCTTGGAGTAGCCACCTATGATACTGGAAGTCCTCTAGTGGCTCTACTATCATCGGCGGTTACTCCTTAGTGGAAGAATTTGCTCCCTGAAAGAGAGCCAAATCTTTGCTTTAGAAGTTTCCATTTCAGAATTTTCATTGGGAGTGAAGGGTATACAGTTTAAAAAGAATGGTCTATATAAGCAGGGGGTCCTTTCCATATTGTAGGTTGATCAAAATGTTCTCGATTATCTATGTTCTGCAGTTCAAACATGTCGTTCTTCTGGCCAGATTTCCTGAGGAGTCAAGGTGATAGGCTCCTTCTTTCCTATACTCAAGTGAGTGGCCTTTGCTGACAAGAAAGAACATTGTGAAAATGTCAGTTTTGAAGTCCTGTCTCAGTGATCGTGGTGAGGCAGAAAGAGATTTAAAACATGACAGGTGGAAATCAAAAAAAAAATGCACAGCATTTGCTTTTTGGATCTTTAAAATGCAATATGGCTGTTTCAGGTACTACCGGATAGTTGATATATTGGCATTAAATTGGCAGAGCATAAAAATTTGTAATACTGCGAAGAAATGTGTATATTTTTTTGGGTTCACAGGTTATTTTCCATTACTTTATTTCATTATGTTTATGCCCCCAAAGGAGTGTGTGTGAATTCGGGTTTAACGTTGCTTTCAACAACTTTTCAGTCATATCACGACGGTGTCTGGTTGCGACAGGGAGCTCAATGCTCACTTTTATAGTGCTGCCTCACTGAAGTATCATGTCCCAGATACATTACATGATACCACACCCAGTCACATTATCCTGACACTGGGTCCACCAGTCCTAGCTCTACCCCGTAAATCTGAGTGCCAAGCGAGGAGCAGCTAGTAGCATTCTTAACGACTTTAATATGTCGCGGCCCGGGATCGAACCCGTGACCTCCCGTTCCCCGGAGCGGACACTCTACCAGCTGAGCTATCGGGGCCGGTAGGAGGGCATATAGTTTTTGCGCTGTCCGTTTGTGTGTGGGTTTGTAAGTCCGCACTTTTTTGTGATGCCAACTACTTCCACATTTCTTCACCGCTTGAGCTGAAACTTTGCACATGCATTTCTTGTAAGGTAACGGGATGCCTAACACAATTTGTACATTCATCCTATCACCTGCGAAGCAGTTACGGCCGTTTATTTTCGAAAAAAAAAAATGTGCTAAAAACCTTGTGATGCAAACTACTTCAACATTTCTTCACTGATTCAGCTGAAACTTTGCACATGCATGTCTTGTGAGGTAACGGGATGCCTAACACAATTTGTACATTCATCCTATCACCTGCGAAGCAGTTACGGCCGTTTATTTTCGAAAAAAAAATGTGCTAAAAACCTTGTGATGCAAACTACTTCAACATTTCTTCACTGATTCAGCTGAAACTTTGCACATGCTTTCCTTGTGAGGTGAAGGGGGGGGGGCCTAACACAATTTTCACGTTGATCCTATCATCTGTGACGGAGTTACGGCCCATGATTTTCTGAAAAACGCATTCGAAAACCTTGTAACGCAAACTAATTCCACATTTCTTCACCGGTTTAGCTGAAACTTTGCACATGCATTCCTTGTGAGGTAAAGGGATGCTTTACACAATTATCATCTGCGTAGGAGTAACGGCCCTTAATTTTATGAAAACCGCGTTCTTAAGCCTTGTGGCGCAAACTACTTCCACATTTCTTTGACTATTTTGTTAGATTTTTGCATATGCATTTGCAATGATATGTAGATGTGCCTTACACAAAATTCATTCTTTTCAGATGAAGCGTTTTGGAGTTTTGGACCTTGATTTTCTAAAAAATGCCCTAAAAATATTGTGACCCAAACTACCTCCACATTTCTTCACCGATTGAGCTGAAACTTTGCACATGCTTACCTTGTGAGGTGAAGTGGTGCCTAATGCAATTTTCAAGTTGATCCTTTCACATGCAACAAAGGTATGGCCCTTGGTTTTCTGAAAAAACGCGTTCGAAAACCTTGTGATGCGAACTACTTCCACATTTCTTCACCGATTGAGCTGAAACATTGCACATGCATTCCTTGTGAGGTAAAGGGGTACCTAACACAATTTTCACGTTTATCCTATCATCCGCGAAGGAGTTACGGTCCTTTATTTTCTGAAAATCGCATTATTAAACCTTGTGTCGCGAACTACTTCCACATTTCTTCATCAATTTTGTTAAGTTTTTGCATATGCATTTGCAATATGTAGATGTGCCTAACAGAAAATTCATTCTGCTCGGATGAAGCGTTTTGGAGTTATGTCCCTTGTTTTCCCCTCAAATTGGCTCCCACGGGGGCATTGCTCACTTATAGTGACGGCTCTTGTTGGTTATAAAATTCTCATTCTATCATAACAGCTTATAGAGTATTGTGATCAACGAACGTCACAAAAACATGTCTATATAATTCTGTACTACACGCATGATAACATCCAGTAAGCTTTCATAGCAATCAAATTATCATCAGTGCTGTCATTGTGATCGATAATCAATTAGTAATCACAGACACTGAACATACTGAAGATTTGGTCATAATTTTACCTCTTATCATAACATCTTTCTTATCATGTGTTATACATTACCGCGTGAATTAGGACAGATATGCCTGATCAAACAGTGTAGACCCAGAATGCATTGTCTCTTCAGGGTCTGCACTGTTTGCCACTTATCCAGCCATTTTAGATATAAATTGGGTTGTAAATTATACTTATCGAATATCGAACAATCGATTACTACTAAATATGATAATTAGTTTAGGGGAATCTATTGATCAATTAATCGATTATTGGTGTCAGCCTTAGTAAAACTGGGGTTTACAGGGGTATACATAAATTTTCTTATTGCTGCCTGCACCGACGATCTAGTTATCCTTTGTTTGTTTGATTGATTTAAGGTTTAACATCCTCGTAAACACTAGTTAGGTCATTTTGGAGACGTTGCTTCCAGTTATGGTGGGAATTTTACCCGACATTGAGATGTGATGACACCTCAAACCCTGTTGCCCAATTAAACCAATAGGGTTTATATGCATGGATGGTCTGACTAGCATCACTTTGCCTGAGCAGGCTTATTGGACCCTCTAAGCGGTTTACAAGTACTCCTGTGCGGTCAGTTTCAGATGGATGTTGGGGTGGGGGATGGGGGTCTAGTTATCCTTTATAAATGGAACTGAGCACTTCAGCAAATACAAACAAATTTGATTTTTCTAGTCGATAAACCCCAGACATTTTTTTGTGGTGCAGCTGCAATGATAATGTTTTGCTTTGATATGTACTCTGGCAAGTGATGTGCTTTTCCAAACATGTATCCTCCATATGTGGAATGAACACCAGGAATTGGCAGAAACTAACACCAACGGTGACAAGGTGAGCTTTTGGGATCACTTTTTGTCCATGCGTCCGTGCGTAAACTTTTGCTTCACACGACATCTCCTCCTAAACCACTGATCGGATTTTGACCAAACTTCACAGGAATGATTCTTAGGTAGTCCGGTTTCATAGTTGTTCAAATGGTTCCAGCCACAAGAGCTAAATATATCTTTTTTTTTACTGAAAACGTAAACTTAAACCCAGGTCTTTGATATTTGGTATGAAGCTTCATCTAGCATGTCCAGTGAACCTCTACCAAGATTGTTCAAATTATAGCCCAGGGACCAAAAATGCCCCCGCCCCGGGAGCCTTTGGTTTTACATAGGCTTATATAGGGAAAATCTTTGTCTCTGAAACCGCTCGGTGCAGGTCTTTGATATTTGGTGTGAAGCTTCATCTAGTGGACCTCTATCAAGATTGTTAAAATGATTGCCCTAGGGCCAAAAATGCGCCCACACTGGGGCCTTTTGGTTGATCATAGGGTTATATAGGGAAAATATTTAAATTAAAAATCTTCTCTGAAACCACAAGGCCCAGGTATTTGATTTGGTATGAAGCTTCATCTACAGAACCTCTCCCAAGATTGTTCAAGTTATAGCCCTGAGGCCAAATTGCCCTCGCCCTGAGGCCCTTTGGTTTTATGCAACAGTCATTTGTAACCACTGCCCCCACCCCATCTACGGGGATAGCGGGGAACAATAACTTTTCAATTTTCACAGCCCTGCACGGTGGGGGGGGGGTACCTGTAGAAGGTCACAATAGTTCATTCCACTTTTCATTATATCACCCCCCCCCGCATTAACCCGGCACTGCGGGGGAACATGGGGGGGGGTTAACTATCCCGCACATGTCCCCCGCTTCCCCCCGCCTATCCCCGTAGGTGGTTGGGGGGGGGGGAGTGGTTACAAATGACTCGACTAGTGCATTATAAAGACTTATATAGGGAAACTCTCCTGTCTGGAGATCATAGGCAGCATGCCTTTTAGATATACAACAACAACAACAAAATCTTTAAAAATCTTCTGTGAAACTGCAAGGCCCAGGTCCTTGATATTTGGTGTGAAGCTTCTTCTAAATGGACCTCTATCAAGATTGTTCAAATTATAGGCCTTGGGTGAAAAATGCCCCCACCTGCGGGCCCTTTTGTTTTACCTTGGCTTAAACATGGAAAATCTTTAAAAATCTTCTTCTCCGAAACCGCATGGCCCAGGTCTTTGATGTTTGGTGTGTAGCTTCATCTTGTGCACCTCTACCAAGATTGTTCAAATTTTTGCCCTTGGGCCAAAAATCCCCCCGCCCCGAGGTCCTTTGATTTTTTGCATTGACTTATATAGGGAAATTTAAAAAATCTTCTGCTCCAAACTGCAATGCCCAGTTCTTTGATATTTGGTGTGAAACTTAATCTAGTGAACTTCTATCAAAATTGTTCAAATTATAGCCAGGGTGTCAACCGTCAGGGAAAAGGTCAGGGAAAAAAAATATTTTTTCAAGGTCAGGGAATTGTCAGGGAATTTTGATATCGGTCAGGGAATTTTGAAATTTTAGCAAAAGTCAGGGAAAATTCAGGGAATTTTGAGAAAATATGTCCATGAATGATAAAAAAATATCAAAAATTAAGGCTAAGGCAGTTTCTTCATGTCTGGCTTTTACCTCGATATTAATATTAATAATTATAATTATAATAACAATAATGTCTTGTCCTCTTCTTAGGTATTGCATTTTGTAAATTATTCTTTGGGAAGAAACTAAAGGGTGGTAAGAGTTGGCTGTAGGGGAGGAGGAGGTCAACAGATCTCTGTATTTGGACTTGCGTTTCATTAGCTCACCTGAGCCGAAGGCTCATGTGAGGTAATAGTATGTCAATGCTCCCGTGTCCGTCGTCCGTTCACATTTTCAAATAAGGGTATCTTTAAAGCTAATAGGCCAATCATGATTAAATTTCATGTGAAGCATTATCAGGTAGGGAGAAAAGATGCATAATATTTTGGGGCAGATCAAATGGAAACTCTTGTTGCCATGGCAACATAAATCTCCCATAGACTAACATTGGTAAAAACTTAAAAAATCTTCTTCTCTGAAACCACAAGGCCCACAGCTTAGATATTTAGTATGTAGCAACGTCAAGTGGTCCGCTACATAAATCCTGCCAATCGTTCCCCTGGGGTCCAAATTGGCCACGCCCCAGGGCTCCTTAGCTTCCATAGACTTATAATGGAAAACAGCTTCAAAAATCTTCTTCTCCGAAACCATAAAGCCCATAGCTCAGATATTTAGTATGTAGCAATGCAAAATGGTACATACATTAATCCTGACAATCACGTCCCTGGGGTCAGAATTGGCCACGCCCCGGCGCTTATAAGCTCCCATAGACTTTTAAAAACTTTTAAAATCTTCTTCTCTAACTCCACAAGGTCCAAAGTTAAGATATTTAGTACACATCAATGTCAAGTGATCCCCTACATAAATCCTGCCAATCATGCACCTGGGATCCAAATTGGCCATGCCCCAGGGCTCCATAGCTTCCATAGCCTTATACATGTAATTGAAGAAAAGCTTCATAAAATCTTCTTCTCCGAAACCATAAAGCCTATAGCTCAGATATTTAGTATGTAGCAATGCAAAATTGTCACCTTCATAATCCTGCCAATCATGCCCCTGGGGTCAGAATTATAATTGGCCATGCTCCAGGGCTCATAAGCTCCCATAGATTTACAATGGAAAAAAAAACTTTAAAAATCTTCTCTGAATCCACAAGGCCCTAAGCTTGGATATTCAGTATGTAGCAATGTCAAGTGGTCCCCTACAAAAATTCTGTCAATCAAGCCTCGGAGTCCAAATTGTCCAAGCCCCGGGGCTCCTTCCATAGACTTATAATGAAAAAAAAGCTTCAAAAATCTATAAAGCCCATAGCTAAGATATTTAGTATGTAGCAACGTAAAATCGTCACCTACATAAATCCTGCCAATCATGCCCCTGGGGTCAGAATTGGCCACGCCCAAGAGCTCATAAGCTCCCATTGACTAACAATGGAAAAAAATCAAAAATGGTCTCTGAATCCACACGGCCAAAAGCTTAGATATTTAGTAAGTAACAATGTCAAGTGATCCCCTACATCAATCCTGCCAATCATGCCCCTGGGATCCAAATCGGCCACACCCCGGGGCTCCTTAGCTTCCATAGACTTATAATGGATAAAAAGCTTCAAAAAGCTTCTTCTCCAAAATCATAGAGCTTTACTATGTAGCAACGTCACCAACCTGAATCCCACCATTTGTCTAATCATGCCCCTAAGATCAGAATTGGCCAAGCCCTGGTACTCATAAGCTCCCAAAGACTTACAATGGAAAAACTTTAAAAATCTTCTTCTCTGAATCGTCAAGGCCCAAAGCTTAGATATTTAGTATGTAGCAAAGCCAAGTGGTCTCTTTCATAAATCTTGCCAATCATGCCCCTGGGGTCCAAAGCCAGGCCTAGGGGGGCTCCTACGCTCCCATTTTTCAAATCAAATAAGTATATCTTTATAGCCAGTTGTCCAATCATGATTAAAATTCATGTGAAGCTTTATCAGGTAGGGTGAAAAGAAGCAAAATGTTTTGGGGCAGATAAGATGGAAACTCTTGTTGCCATGGCCATATCTCCCATAGACTTACAATGGGGAAAAAAATCTTCTACTCTGAAACCACAAGGCCCAGAGCTTAGCTATTTAGTATGTATCAACGTCAAGTGGTCCCCTACATAAATCCTGTCAATCATACCCCTGTGGTCCAAATTGGCCACACCCAGGGGCTCCTTAGCTTCCATAGACTTATTATGGGAAAACAACTTAAAAAATCTTCTTCTCCGAAACCATAAAGCCCATAGCTAAGATATTTAGTATGTGGCACTCCCATAGACTTACAATGGAATTTTTTTTTAAAAATCTTCTTCTCTGAGTCCACAAGGTCCGGAGCTAAGATATTTGGAATGTAGCAAGGCCAGGTGATCCCTCACATAAATCCTGCAAATCATGCCCCTGGGGGTCCAAATTGGCCATCATCAGCATAAATCCTGCCAGCCCTATGGCCTCCAAATTGGATACTACCCTTGGCTCATTATCTCCCACTGATTTTTAGTTGGAAGAACTTCAAAAAATCTTCTGCTCTGAAACCACAAAAAATCTTCTGCTCTGAAACCATGAGACAAACAGCTTTCTAAAATGTTCCCCAGGTGAGCGGTTAGGCTCACTGAGCCTCTTGTTTCAAGGATTTCATCCAACAATACAAATGACTTATGTAAATACATGTACATGTATGTGTTTAGAAAAAAGAAAAATAGAAAATAAATTCAAAGGGAAAATACAAACATAAAAAAAAAAGCAAACAAAAACATTTAAAGAGTAAGACAATTACAGCTGGTATTGAAAAAGGGGGGAAAGGGTTGGCTGTAGGGGAGGAGGAGGCCAACAGATGTTAGAACTTTATACGCAAAATGTCAAAAACGTTGGTCAGGGAAATTTGATTTTAGTCAGGGAAAAGTCAGGGAATTTTGCTTTACTCGAATTGTGGACACCCTGAATTAGCCCCAGGAAATAGAAGTCAAGGCAATGAAAACCTTTGAAAATCTTCTTGTCTGAAAGCAGAAGGTCAAGGTCTTTGATATTTCGTATGAAGCTTAGTCTTGTGGATTTCTACCAAGATTGTTCAAATTAAAGCCCTGGGGCCAAAAATGGCCCGCCCCGGGGACCGCAAGGTTTATATAGACTTACTATATAAGGAAAACCTTTAAATATCTTCTTGTCTGAAACCAGAAGGCTCCACTCTCTGATATTTTGTATGACGCTTCACCTTTTAGACCACTACCAATATTATTCAAATTATAGAGCGGGGCCAAAAATGGCTCTCCAAGGAGATCACTTGTTACCCTATTGATCAAGTGAGCGATCCAGGGCCATCATTGGGATCTTGTCTTTTTAACTCCTTTGCAACAAAATGCAGTTGGGAAACTGCAATTTTAGAACCAGAATCTTACCATTGGCTAGTTTCTTAAATTTCATTTGCAATGGCCACTCATGTAAGATCCTCTGTATGTAACATATAATATTGTGTAGTATTTTCGCTAAAACAATGACAGCAGAATGTTTTCTGTAGAATCTAATGTCAACTGAATAAAGAGATCCTGTGCATATAAAATCCTACATATAAAAAAAAAACACATGTATAGTCCGACAAGGAATTCCTGGCAGTTACGTCATAATTAGTTTACTCGAATATTCATATGATATGGCCCTTACTTGAAACCGAGGACTAAGAGTATTTACATACCGCCGAAGCTTTGTGGATTTCGTGGCCGAGAGAGTAGAGGGGTTGTTCTAAAGACCATGAAGTGGCGGGTTCGAAACCCATGTGTCGAATGATTTTTTTTTTTTGACCTCGTAATACACACACACACACACACACACACACGACATGTGAAATCTGCTTTACCCGTGTGGCATGCTAAAAGTGGATAATTACGACGTGTACAGAACATATTTCTTGTTCATTTTCAAGCACATAACACTTGACTGCATAAAACTTGTTGTATGAGAAATGAAAATGAAAAAAAGGGAAATAGAAAAAAATATATATGCAAAATTTACAAAGTAAAATATAAAAATATGAAACAATGAACATTTAATTTACTATAAAAGGATAAAACAAATATATAATAAAAAAACGCAATCAATGAGATTCGAACTCGGACCGTCAGCATGACAAGCAGCGTTGACATCCCCTGGGCCGTTGTGACTGCTGTATAATCAGTGGGCGTGTCCTGTTCATTCTATAAACCCAAGCGCAAATTCATACTGGAAAATCCTTTCTATTTTTAGCTTTGTTATTGATTTGACGTCACTGCCAGACCTAGTTTGTTTACCAGTATGTATATTGTGACTTCAAATGGAGATGTAAACAGAATTAGAACAGCATAACTCTCCTCTCAGAGTTAAGTGTTGGCTTAAGGGTTTACCGAAGTACAAAAAGTGGGTGGGGTACCCCTCAACATGACTTTTCTTTTCAGCCAAAACACGGAGTCGGAGAAAAAGTTTGAATATACTGGAAAGTAACATGTCTTCAAACATAACATTATCTAATAAGCAATTATCAAACTGCGTGTAGGTTTACACAGCCGATGCAAACTAGAGCTGTCAGAGGATCTGACTATAGCCCCGCTATAGCGCTATCAGAGGAGTAAGACACATTGACTCTAAAAGCTTTTAACCTATCAGGGGAGCTTTCTTAGTTCCAGAGAAAACTTTAATATTTTTTTTTTTCTTTGCTGGGGAGATAACCCCAAGAGTAATGTTGTTGGCCATTATTTACTTACATCCACCTAATGTTCATGTTTATACAAAGTTTCAGCTTTCTAGCTTTCTTAGTACCTGAGAAAACTGTATCGAAAATATTTTTCATGGTTTGATGGTTAGAAAAGTGAAATGATTTTTTTACTTGCAGAAAATATCCTATCAGGGGAGATAACTCCAAGAGTTATGGGCCTTTGGCCATTATTTTGGTAAGGGCCATACATCCACCCACTTTTCATGTTCATACAAAGTTTCAGTATTCTAGCTTTCTTAGTTCCTGAGAAAACTGTCACCAAACCTTTTCATTTATTAAAAAAAACTATACTATCAGGGGAGATAACTCCAAAAGTAATGGGCCCTCGGCCATTATTTTGGTTAGCTCCCTATATCCACCCATTGTCCACATTTATGCAAAGTTTGAGGTTTCTAGCTTCTTTAGTTCCTGAGAAAACTGTGACCAAACATTTTCATTTAAAAAAAACCTATATTTTCATTTATTTAAAAAACCTATCAGGAGAGATAACTCCAACAGTTATGGGCCCTTGGCCATTATTTTGGTAAGCTCCCTATATCCACCCATTGTCCACATTTATGCAAAGTTTGAGCTTTCTAGCTTCTTTCGTTCCTGAGAAAACTGTGACCAAACATTTTCATTTAAAAAAAACCTATCAGGGGAGATAACTCCAAGAGTTATGGGCCCTTGGTCATAATTTCGGTAAGGTCCGTGGAGGCACCCATTGTCCACGTGTATACAAAGTTTTAGTTTTCTAGCTCTCTTAGTTTCGGGGAAAACTGTGACGAAAAAATAACGGAATAACGGAATTACGGAATTACAGAATTACAGAATTACGGAATTACAGAATTACGGAATGACAGGGCAAATCCAATATAGCCCCACTTTTCAAGCGGGGCTATAAAAATGAGGGTGACAGCATTTGCGCTCAAAGTCATATTTACCTAATTTTTCAGGACCTAAAATGTACAGTGTACTGTTCTTGGAAGGGTGAACTACAATGTCTTAGAGTATTACTAACCAAAATTGTCTCCTGTCTAAGAAACATTTGTGCCACCACGAGATATTTTTCATAAGTTCTTTGGTCGCCATTTTTCATTCATGGGATTTGTAAACAAAATATCAACACTTATTTGGAAACGCATATCGCCAAATCGGCTCGACGATGTAACATGACATCTATGCGCCGTGAAACAGGAACCCTTCCTGCATCGTTTTGTGCAGGTTTAAGTATTTTACAAACTTACGATTGATCATCCATCAGGTCAATTTTATAGTCATTTTTTAATCATAACAGCTGATTGGAAACATTTGTTGTTGAGCATGAGGAAGCCATGGCTTTATCACATAAATATTACTACGCCTCAAGCGGAGCTAGGACAAAACATCGGAAAAATTCTGATATGTCCTCAAAGTTTTTGTTGTTTCATAAATCTAGATGACTTTTGTGCTTAAATTGCTTAAAATTGTTCTTGAATAAATGGTAATTCTTCAAAAACATGAATATTTTGGGACTATATTTTTGCGTTCGTGTCACCAGATATGGAAGTCCTTAGGTGTTTCCGGTTTCATTGACAAGCCTTTGAAAAAAAAAACATGTTAACAAATTTCACAAATTTTGCACTGTAGACATGTGAATCAAGGTAAGCATTTATAAAGAGACTTAGATTATGGATTTTGCTGTAAGAATGAATAGGTTCAAGAGTTCGATTGTCGAAAAAACACCACTTATTTGTGTTTCAACATCTAGTCTAATTTACGTCATTGATAGTAAACCTACACCTCGTGACCAAATGTAAACATGTATGGTGGTCAATAGAAGACGGCAGTTATGCGCTCTCTGCAATTATTTTGTGGCATACTGTCAATGTTGTTATAATTAAAATATGTGGCCCTGAAAAAGATACATAGTTCTCTAAGGAAAGAATTTGCTCAACAGGACCAAAATTGTTCCGTTTCAATTTAAACACTTATTGATAAGGGAGACAAAAATAATTTGGCTCCTTTGAATGTGTATCCTTTCTTTCTACTTAAACTGCGATCGGTCACATCTGAAAATTACTCGCAGGTGTACATTACATGCACACCAGGTTTGCAGGATGAAAGCCTACACAGTAATCATCGACCGCCCGCCCATCTGGGCTTGAAAAAATAAATGGGCTGCATGATGATTCCACGCAGAGCTGAATCCGAAAGCACACAAGGACCGGTAAACCGGTTTTATAGAGAATCTAAGCCTGCCCAGGAAAAGCCGTGCAGGTCGGACCCTCCATGCTTATTTATAAACCCTTTTGTTTTTTTTGTTTTTTTTCTCCCAATACTGTTTTCGGTCGATTCTGACCATGATAACAGGTTTGGGGTGTGGTACAAAAGGTTTTCAATCCCCATCCCCAAAAAAGAGCTTTGTGACACTGCCATCAGCAGATTAAAACTATTTACAAGAAGTCATCAGGGGAAGGAATCCATACCTATCCCCTGCCCAATCCTATTATATTATATTATAGGTACCTACTCTTATCTATAAAGGTTTCTTTGGGCGACAGGGCTTCAGGTGTCATTTAATCTCAATGTCGGGTAAAAGTCACACAAAATCCAAAATGACCTATATAGTGTTGACGGGGACGTTAAACTTCAAATCAAACAAAACAGTGACATGAAAACAAGGGAGACAACTAAAACTTCCAATTATTCACTTGTAGTAGCTGCAGCAGTTATTGTCCACCATACCTTTTTTCTAGACTACTTTTTAGCAACAAATATGTCTGGAAATTGTATTATTTTGATACACAGTATGGGCACAAATTTGCTGTATACTCTACTGTGGAATATTTTTGAGCAATGACATTCTCACACATTGTAGTAGAATAACTATGAACCTATTTATGCAATTTTATTTGGCTATATTACCATGGAGAATATGTATGAACGCAAATGGATTGAAGCACATAAAGAGAGGTTTTCTCAATAATTCCTGAATTTCTTTAAAAATTCTAATAGAACATGTGAATAAGTTGAAATAAATTATGGGCCAAGTAACTTTTCAAAAAACTTGACAGTTTTGCAAAATTCAAATAAACAAATTTTGAACACCACACCATTACCCCACCCACTTTTTGTACATTGGCATCCCCTTAAAAAGTATGGGCTCATGAGACAGGTTTATCACATAATGCAACTGTTATGTATCACATAACTCCACTATTATATAGTGGATAAACTTTAAAAAAAGGCAGGTCATAAAACTCATATGAACACACCTGTAATGACAAATGGTAACTGGCACGTCTATGATGGCCCTATGTTGCCATTTGAATTATTTCTGCGATAAAATACAGTTTCAAGACATTAAATGATAAATAGAATCTTACACTCGTTGCCATTTCATATGAAATTAATGAAACTCCCTAAAGGCTTATTGTTAAAAATTTCATATGAAATAACCACCATTGTAAGATCTTCTATTTATGCAATAGTTGAGTCAATATTTTTGATTATTTGTTTGTTTGATTTGAGGTTTAACGTCCCCGTCAACACTGTAAAGGTCTTTTTGGAGACGTTGTTTTCAGTTTTGTCGGACTTTTACCCGACTTTGAGATGAAATGACATCTCAAACCCTGTCGCCCAATGAAACCAATAGGGTTTATTAGCATGGACGGTCCGCCTCGCACCGCGGATCCTGGACAGGCTTAGATCCGCTAAGTTGTTTACCAGTACTAGTGTGCGGGCCGGATTCAGCTCTGCGTGGAAGCATCATGCAGCCCATGTATTTCTTCAAGCCCCGATGGGCGGGTGCGGGTTTGTTTCAGTGTGGACCAAGGGGAAAAGAGTGTACACACAATAGAATAGAAAGAGCTAAAAGGAAATTTTTACACTGAGCATGATAAAAAAATCTTTAACCATATGCAATCACATTTGACATGAAAATAACATCATCACTTAATGAAAATACAGAGGACGCTCATAATAATGACAGCATTTGTTCGCTAATATAAAGAATTTGCCGTTTTAAAGAGTATGATTGGCAAAAAAAGGGGCGTGCTCTCCTTGCTTACTCAAAGAAACAAATGTTTAAGATATTTGTTAGGATTCCAACTAATATCTATATCATTTCTTGCTTGGTGTATCTTAAGTATGGATTCGATATTGGCATTTCCAACCTGATTCATGCCTGTGCCGATCGGGAAAAATGCTAAGGATTCATTCCTTTGAAATTGTCATTAACGCATTTTGTCATTAAAATGAATTGCCGGTACATGTATAAAGAGGGCTGACAATATATTGCAACTTATCATGGCACTGAACACATTGTTGACTAATAGTGGCAATGTCATTTGTAAAAATAGAAAAAAAGTAAGAATTATGGTGTTGTGCAGTGACAGTGATAAAGCAAATTTGAAAGCAGCCTGATAGATACAGCAGCTATACTGCTAAATTTTTAATGCTGCCTGTTTAGGGTAATTATTCTAACTTTTAAAATATAGAGTTGCAACAGTTACAGAAGGATCCAAGCCCTTATCAAAGCAGAGGAAAATTTTCGAAGAAATATTGCTATTCTCCAAGTACATCACAAAAACTTCCATGGTGTAATTGGTGACATCTTCACTGATAAAGTGAAAGATCTGGGTTCGAATCCTGGTGGAAGTATCAGTTGTAAAGGAGTATAGCACTATTAGAACATAAGAATGCAAGATAAATTAAACTGAGATACATGTAATAAGAAGGTGTAAGAAAGATAAGAAAGATAATTAAGATTTTACTTATTTATTGTTCAGTATAAGCTTTTGTTGTCAGTATTTTTTATTTGCCTCAATGAGGTGATTCTATCAAGTACATGTACTTATGCAACATACATTTTTTCATTAAAGACAAGAAACAATTATCCTCATTAAATGCATTCTTATTAAGAGCTTAAGGTCAAATTTAATGAAAATTGTAGGTTTTGGTGTTATTTATCTCAAAATCCGTTTTTAACCTTATTCTTCAAAATTTCATTTGTGGTAAAACTTTGTTTGTATTGGATCTTAACTGCCCAGTTAACACTATTTTAGATCATTTTTGAGCCGGTCAGTTTAACTATATACACTTTCCTGGATAGGCTTATACGTAAGCGGTTAACAAGTGCAGTGCGCATTCTTTTGCCAGAATCTGACAACTGCCGTTCTTGAATCAGCAGAAGGAAGAGAATGACTTTAGGAATGATTTCATTATCAATCTCCACGAAGAAAGTTACTGACCCTGGCAGGTATCAAACCTGCATCCTCCTGATCACCAGTCAGACGTGCATCCCACTGAGCTACCGAGGCGGCTTGTGGTAACGCAACAGAGACTCGTGGGCCGAAGTTTTAGCACAGTCGAATGCACATCCAACTCTGACTGTTGATCAGGTGGTCACGGGTTCCATACCTGCTGAAGTCGGATATATTATTTGTGGAGATTTCATCTTGAAATATTTTCTTCGGTTTCTCTCCCTTCCGCTAATTCAAGAAGTGCAGGTCAGTTTCTGCGAAAGAATGTGCACTGTACCTGTTAACCGCCTATATATAAGCCTGTCCAGGAAGTGTGGAAGTTTGATAAGGTAAAATTGACTGATTCCATATGACCTAAATGGTACTGACTGGGTCGTAAAACTCCAAGTAAAAAAATTACATGTTCTTGTGTGTGTGTTTGAATTTATGTACCATCAACAACTAAGGTCATATGGAGAAGGGACCTCGGTTTAAAAAAGTCTAGAGAGGTAGGGAGCTGATCCACTACACCAGGGAGACTTCTATGTACTTGAGTGTGAATGATTGTTCATGTATGTGTCATAATATGGTTGCTCAAATTAGCTTCATTCGTGCTTCTGTGTGCACTTTCCAGACATTTTCCCCCAAATTCATTTGATGATTTGAGTTATTGCAATTTGACCCAAACCCCTTAAAGACTGTTTATAATATGTAAGTTAAAAGATACAATGTAATCATATCCCATTCAAACTTGAGGACTTTCAAGAATTCTTGTCTGGCTGCGAGACAGTAACCTTCATTATCCTGAATGGAAAATTCTCTTCTCCTCTCCATGGAGGTTTCCTCTGCATGAAACCATATTAGCTTCCAAAATGTGAACCATTTATGTTAAACAACTGTGCAATTAATGTTAATTCACTGTTATCTGTCTTACTACTGTGTTTATTCATTAATTTTTTAGTGTTCATAGATTGCTGATATTATAATTGTTTGTGGTTCAAATAAAATTAAAGCGCACTGACAGCACTGGTGGGCCAATTGCCTCGGAGTGTGAACTGGAAAGGGACTTTGACCCTTTTGATTAACCCTTAAATATCTGTATCTAAGCATCTGATCTAGGCCCCCGCCCATAGGGGCTTGAAGAAATATATGGGCTGCCTGATGTTTCCACGCAGATCTGAATCCGGCCCACACACTAGTACTGGTAAACCGCTTAGAGGATCTAAGCCTGCCCAGGAACCGCGGTACGAGGCGGACCGCCAATGCTAATAAACCCTATTGGTTTCATTGGGCGACAGGGCTTGGGATGTCATGTCATCTCAATGTCGGGTAAAAGTCCCACAAAATTGGAAGCAACGTCTCCAAAATGACCTTTACAGTGTTGACGGGGACGTTAAACCTCAAATCAAACAAAACAAACTAAGCATCTGATCTGGGTCTATGCTGTTTGCCGAACCCACCACTCGATTCCAGCCAAGATTCTATAGATAGCGTTCTGACGTTTCACTCTGACCGCATAACAACAAGAATAGCGGGGCTATTTTCTTTAAATATCCTCAACCTTAATTTCCTACAAATTACTGATAGTTACCAGGATACCAACAACGAAAAGCTACTGCATTTAGTAGTATAGCTGTGTCGGAAAACCTCGTCGGTTTGTGTCGTCTTCTGAAACTTCTTGCAAACTTTTTTTCGGAACCAGATCAGACTGTTCACTAAGATGCATTCAAATCTTGAGCCACACTGTTTGCAACACTGTTTTTAAAAGTAACAGGCCAACAGTTTTCGCGATTGGCAACCCGATATATTGTACATGTAGGTCATGACACTTATGTCAATTTTAAGAAATTCTTCACCGCAGCCACTATGTCTACACATTTCACTTACTGCTTCTGCTGGATTAATGTAATTTGTTTGATTTGAGGTTAAATGTCCCGTCAACACTGTATATGTCATTTTGGAGACGTCGCTTCCAATTTGGTGGAACTTTTACCCAGCATTGAGATGAAATGCCCTGTCGTCCAATGAAACCGATCTGGTTTATAAGCATGGACGGTCCGACTCGCACCACTTTGCCTGGGCAGGCTTAGAACATATTTAACGTAACTGCAGCTGGTGTCTGGGAATGTGTGGCGACCGCAAAAAGCCTCCATGCCTTACATCATAATGTAGTTTATATTTTCTTGTCCTTTGGGATCATTGATTCCATTGTGAAATTTTGAAAATATTTGAGGGCCGAATTGGCCGAAACTAGCTAGTATTGCACAGAAAACACGTACATTTCATATTTTCCAGTTCTGTGGTGTATTCCATGCTTCCAAAGGACAACCGTTTTATAGAACATTTTAGATCCTCTAAGCGGTTTACCAGTACTCGTGTTCGGTCGAATTCAGTTCTGTGTGGAAGCATTATGCATCCCATCTATTTCTCAAGTCCCGCTGGGCGGGAGGCAGTGAATTAATGTAACTTTTTTCTTATACGAGAAGAAAAACCGGTCCCTATTTCTAGCCCTTTGCCTATATTTTGATAAAACTATTACAGAAATGTTCCATGAGTAGTCTTCATGAGGCAGATAGTTTTTCTGCCAAGAGCCCGGTTTAGTGACTGCTATGGCAAACAAAATGCAATAAAAAGGATACTTTTCAAAATCAACTCAGAAACCATATTGAACATGCAATTAGTAGTCATCTACCATGCAAATGATTTCTCTATCCAGCATTGGTTTTAGTTGGTTGCCATGGCACTTCACATATATACATGATAAAGTAACCATTTCTACTGAACACTCAAGGTCACATTGGTCCAGTCATCATCAAACTTGGTCAAAATGATCTTCATGACAATATCTTGGTCAAGTTCGAACGCTGGTCATGTCGGGTCAAAAAGTAGGTCTGTAGGTCAAATCACAGAAAAACCTTATGTACACCGGAGGCCACAGTTTTGATGCAATTGTCATCAAACTGATTCGGAATGATCATGTCGAGTTTAAAGTAGGTCAGAAGGTCAAATATTTGGTAAAACTTGTGAACATTCTTGAGGCCACCATTTTGGTCAAGTCACCATCAATCTTGCTCAGAATGATCATCTTGACAATATCTTGGCCAAGCAGGTATATGGATCATGTCGGGTTAAAAAGTAGGTAAAATTAAATAAAAACCTTGTGAACACTCTGGAGGCTTTTACGCCAAGATCAAATAATGTGTTTGTTCAAATGATGACCCTCAGATGACCTTGTAAAGCTTTCCAGATGCCAGGTGGTAGATCACCTCAGTATTTTTTATGCTGGTTGCTTGGTCATTGCTGTCAAAGGAGTCAGATACTTGATCTTCATATTTTTTGTGTGTCGTTGTTTACAAAGTTCACTCAAAATTTTGAGTATCTCGAAATGCGTACATAGTATTTTTACAACGACAACGACAACGATCAGTCTCGAATGCGTACATTCTATTTTTACAAAAACTGTATTTTGTTGGCTTGATTTTGATTCGAGTTTTATGGTCCAGTGAATAGTAATTCCGATGTATTTAGACAGTCTTTGAACTAAATAAGACGGCAATACTGAGCTCAGACTCAACATACAAATATTGATAACTATGCCACAATGAAACTTACCCCATCCTTTGAGTGTGTGTGTCGGGGAGGAGTGCACAGAGGCTGAGGAGAGGGCAAGTATTATAAGTCATTGAAAATATTTTAAAATGATTTCGCACCGAATTTATAAACACTCAATAAAATGCTTAACTGAAGGCTCTTTCATTTTTCGAAAGTCGAGCCTATTCATTTCAATAACACGACTTTGTAGTATAAAGTGATTTTTAGGACTTTAAAGTGTAAATATTTTCAGAAGAAAAACAAATGATAATTTTATTGTTTGTGTTCACATGTGAGACGCCAAGTTCTGCAACGGAAGGTCAGTTGGTTTTTCTCCGGGTACTCCGGTTTTCGCCCACCTCTGATTAACGATCGGCTCGATATGAGTGAAATCTTGAAAGGGCCGTAAAACCCAAACCCAAAAAAAAAAAAATTGTTTGTGTTATTTTAAGCTAAATATTGCTTGTAGGTTCTCGTTTAAACCGCCTCACTGACGTGGTTCACACGAGTACCAACGATCTTTGTTTTGAGTGGTTATAAGGACATTAGCGTTTGCCTCTGTAAAACCCACGGGGTTGGAATAGGCCTCACTTTCCCGAGGTGGGGTTTACCGAACCCTTCGTTGCATGAGCTTGTTAATGTAACGACATTTTAAATTTGTGCAGGCACAAGCTGGTGCACTTGCTACATATAGAATCTTCTTTTAGAGAACCTCGCATTCTCATTAGCAGCTGCCCATGACATTAAGTCTACTGGCTGATCAGACAGAGAGTCGCTGGACTCACTGAATTCGCACAACGTTGACTCAACGTGAAATTTTTGACGCCTTAACGTCGACTCGACGTTGATTTAACTGTTGCATATCGACGTTTTGTGTTCACGGAGATAAATGCGCCGACAATCGGATGTAAAATGACTTTCTTAAAGTTGCTTAAGAAATGTATTGGAAAAACGCATTAAACCTATACCTTTTTACACAGGGTGTGTAGCTTTGACAGTGGGTTTCAAAGCCACTATGGGTATCAGGATGTCTAAATGTAATGTTTTGATTAGCAAAATGGTCACATGTTTAGAAAATTACAAGTTTTATAATGTGTTTTGAAAACTAAAGTTAGCAGAAAGAACGACTACAGGTGAAAAAAAATCCGATTTAATATGGTAGGAAGAGTTATCTCATAAAATATTAACCAATCTAAAAATAGCACCCAAATTGCACACACAAAGTACAAAATTGAAATGTTCTTGACGAAAACGGAACAGTTTGCGTAAAAAAGACAGTTTTGAAATGAGTAAAATTCATGTTGAAGTACGAGCTCTTTGATTTTGGTTTCAACGAATGAAGAGTTATCTCCCCATTTTTAGTATGGTGCTACCCATGTTGGAGCGTACGACCAACTTATAAATAAAGTAGGGACATTTATCATTTGAGACCAGTTTCATCCTTTATGACGGTGAGGTATGTTTTGTCCATTGAACTTGGTTCGGCAACGCGCCTAAATATAGAATTATCGTTTGTCCCAATAAAATAAGATTGGTTTCCTAAATTGTCCAAATTAGATTAGACTGCGTTCTTGGATTACTTTGCTACTCCTGCTCAGAGCCCGAGACACAAAAGAAACCTGTAAATATTGTTTTTTATTGATGTAAAACATAAGCCAATGTCACAGACGTTAATCCCAAAGGTCTCGACAAATCCACTTATTATTCAAATATTGTGCTTCCATATTGATTGTGGTAAGGCAATGACGTCAGTGAAAGTAGTTCCAACGAAAAGATTAATGAGACAGTGCCCAAGGAATATACAACGAAATGGCACGTGCGGCAAGCGAAAACTCCGATCAGACTGCGCGCGCAATCTGAACTTAGTTTTTCGCTTGTCACATAGTTCATATTGAGATCGGGCGGAACTGCGAAGATTTACGACGTAACTGTGTACATTCGCTAGCATGTTATTGACTTTTTACTATTCATAGGCTATCCTTTGGATTATCTGTATTTTCTACAAACAAATCTCATCAGGTTTGTTTATGTTACAATTTCATTGTTAAAGTGGCACTTCTCCTTCAATTTCCCAATTAGGTTATTACACGGGTCAGAGATAATCAAAATCCATGAAATGGCATGTGCGTCTGTGGAGAAGACTCCGCCGCCAAGGACGCGCCCTTATGAGAAAAGTGGTGGCTCAGAACAAATGAGGCCGTACCCGTGATCAAACTGCGCATATGATCTGATTATTTCTTTCTATATATACTGCGACATTCCCTCACGAGGATTACGTGCAGGTGTACATTACATACACTCCAGGTTTGCAGGTTGAAGCCAACACAGAAATCATGTAATAACGGTAGAGATCTTTTGATGGTGGGCCTCCATTTTACGTCCCGATCCGAAAGAAGATGCACTTTGTAGCATTCATCCCTGCAAACGATGCCGGTGGAGCATGTTCGGACACCGCGATTTTATTACCGATGCCGGGAATCGAACAGGGGGCCTCTTGCATAATAGACAAGTGCACTAACCACTGAGCTACCACGCTCCATGATTAATCACAAATGCATGTGCACGGGAAAGTGTGCATATTGGCACGTGCGGCGAGTAAAGATTCGGATCCGCACAGGCTGATTTGAGCTTCCAACGGCTAACAATACTTTGCGGAACGGAACGGAACAACTTGAGGGGCACACAACGGGATATAAATATAAAATTAATATATTTATTTTAGTAAATGTTTTTGAGAATTGTCGATTACAAGTTTGTTCTCCTCAGCATCTAACTGTTTTTGAGTTGTTTTTATATAAGAATAGTTTGTGATTTGCCATTTCTGAACTTTGTTCCGTTCCGTTCCGCAAAGTATAGTTATCCACACTGATAATTATATTTAACGGAACGGAACGGAACAAGATTATCCAGAATCAAAGTGCAGGTAATGTTCCGGAATCGATACGTTTACCTCACACCTCCCATCAGTGACGCCAAAGGGAAAGAAACACGAAGATGAAGTGACTATACCCTGATGAAAACATCACTAGCGGATAGCCGAAAGGGCAGTTACTTTCCCACAAAATGAGCAAACGGTTATCCAAACAAAAACCACAACAAGCAATAAACAGCGACAGAAGAACCACCCCGGAACGGTTAGCCAAAAGTACTCAACTGGGGTGGGCGTGGGGGCTCAAATAGATTCAACATGGCCAGAGTCCTCGTCTCTGGCTCTGTCGCAGCCCTGACAAACAGGCGCCCCAGCCCTCATGAAGGCCCCAACCCACCAGCGCCACATCTCAGAGAAAACAAAAACCAATCAGAGACGAAACAACGATGCTGACTCGACAGCATGAAATAACTGAAATGCTGGAGCAAAATAAAAACAAACTCCGGTGGGCCCGACCATAGACGGAGCACCTACCAACATTACCTAAAATAAAACCAAATATTTCAAGCAAGCTTTTACAATAGGATCTTAATAGGAACTGAGACCGTAACCACCGGGACCTGAAAGCAAGTTATCATGAGCCGTTGCAGCATCTCAATTAAATACAAAAGACTCTACTTAAGGATTGTTTTGCAATATAGGAATGAATGGAAGGGATAAAAATAGGCCGACCGCCTATTTTATTTCTTCTTAATGTTTTTAAAAAATATATATAGTATTGTCAACTAAGGCCTGGGTATAAATATATTTTTTTCGTCAATTGTTTTTGAGAATATTTAGGCTTATTAAGTAAGAATAATTTGTGATTTGCCATTTCATATCTTTGTTCCGTTCCGCAAAGTATAATTATCCACACTGATAATTATATTTACGGAACGGAACGGAACAAGATTATCCAGACCTTCTTTCAGCTTCAAGAATTGAATGAAAGAACAGAACCAAGGAGCCCGAACTCGATACAACAAGAGGGATCTTGGCCCTGTATTGCTCACCTGTCTCCAGATAATCATAAGCAATGTTTAGAAAACAAGAGTTGGCATTAGATGCCAGACATATTAGTCATTGGTTCCCTGTGACAATACAGAGCTGACTTGTATGTCACTATTTGGACACCTTGTGGACACTGATAGTCAGGTCCTAGTGAACCAGTAGGTTCAAAACCACAACAAGCAATAAACAGCGACAGAAGAACCACCCCGGAACGGTTAGCCAAAAGTACTCAACTGGGGTGGGCGTGGGGGCTCAAATAGATTCAACATGGCCAGAGTCCTCGTCTCTGGCTCTGTCGCAGCCCTGACAAACAGGCGCCCCAGCCCTCATGAAGGCCCCAACCCACCAGCGCCACATCTCAGAGAAAACAAAAACCAATCAGAGACGAAACAACGATGCTGACTCGACAGCATGAAATAACTGAAATGCTGGAGCAAAATAAAAACAAACTCCGGTGGGCCCGACCATAGACGGAGCACCTACCAACATTACCTAAAATAAAACCAAATATTTCAAGCAAGCTTTTACAATAGGATCTTAATAGGAACTGAGACCGTAACCACCGGGACCTGAAAGCAAGTTATCATGAGCCGTTGCAGCATCTCAATTAAATACAAAAGACTCTACTTAAGGATTGTTTTGCAATATAGGAATGAATGGAAGGGATAAAAATAGGCCGACCGCCTATTTTATTTCTTCTTAATGTTTTTAAAAAATATATATAGTATTGTCAACTAAGGCCTGGGTATAAATATATTTTTTTCGTCAATTGTTTTTGAGAATATTTAGGCTTATTAAGTAAGAATAATTTGTGATTTGCCATTACTAATCTTTGTTCCGTTCCGCAAAGTATAATTATCCACACTGATAATTATATTTACGGAACGGAACGGAACAAGATTATCCAGACCTTCTTTCAGCTTCAAGAATTGAATGAAAGAACAGAACCAAGGAGCCCGAACTCGATACAACAAGAGGGATCTTGGCCCTGTATCGCTCACCTGTCTCCAGATAATCATAAGCAATGTTTAGAAAACAAGAGTTGGCATTAGATGCCAGACATATTAGTCATTGGTTCCCTGTGACAATACAGAGCTGACTTGTATGTCACTATTTGGACACCTTGTGGACACTGATAGTCAGGTCCTAGTGAACCAGTAGGTTCAAAACCACAACAAGCAATAAACAGCGACAGAAGAACCACCCCGGAACGGTTAGCCAAAAGTACTCAACTGGGGTGGGCGTGGGGGCTCAAATAGATTCAACATGGCCAGAGTCCTCGTCCCTGGCTCTGTCGCAGCCCTGACAAACAGGCGCCCCAGCCCTCATGAAGGCCCCAACCCACCAGCGCCACATCTCAGAGAAAACAAAAACCAATCAGAGACGAAACAACGATGCTGACTCGACAGCATGAAATAGCTGAAATGCTGGAGCAAAATAAAAACAAACTCCGGTGGGCCCGACCATAGACGGAGCACCTACCAACATTACCTAAAATAAAACCAAATATTTTAAGCAAGCTTTTACAATAGGATCGTAATAGGAACTGAGACCGTAACCACCGGGACCTGAAAGCAAGTTATCATGAGCCGTTGCAGCATCTCAATTAAATACAAAAGACTCTACTTAAGGATTGTTTTGCAATATAGGAATGAATGGAAGGGATAAAAATAGGCCGACCGCCTATTTTATTTCTTCTTAATGTTTTTAAAAAATATATATAGTATTGTCAACTAAGGCCTGGGTATAAATATATTTTGTTCGTCAATTGTTTTTGAGAATATTTAGGCTTATTAAGTAAGAATAATTTGTGATTTGCCATTTCTAATCTTTGTTCCGTTCCGTTCCGCAAAGTATAATTATCCACACTGATAATTATATTTACGGAACGGAACGGAACAAGATTATCCAGACCTTCGTTCAGCTTCAAGAATTGAATGAAAGAACAGAACCAAGGAGCCCGAACTCGATACAACAAGAGGGATCTTGGCCCTGCATCGCTCACCTGTCTCCAGATAATCATAAGCAATGTTTAGAAAACAAGAGTTGGCATTAGATGCCAGACATATTAGTCATTGGTTCCCTGTGACAATACAGAGCTGACTTGTATGTCACTATTTGGACAACTTGTGGACACTGATAGTCAGGTCCTAGTGAACCAGTAGGAGATGAAGCAGCTCAGTCTTACTTACAATACAATACCTTGGCCGTGGGGCCGTCTAGTTTCAGTCAAGAATATATTTAAAGGTTTTCCCTATGTACACGGGTGGTAATCAGGGGAACTAGCTCGAAAATGAGTCAACGGAAATTTGTTCCCTCGACACATCCGGGAACTCTCGAGCTAGCTCCATCACCAAGAAACTCGTAAACAAAGGTAGGTCTCGAAGAGTTTTATCACCATTTTTTTCTTTGTAAGCTATTTATAAAAAAATCCGGCAATGCAGTTCCCAGGGTGGGGAACCCACGTGACGGATTTTTTTTTAGGAAAATCGCTCGATTCAGGTACGGTTTTTCCCCGATATTTTGGTTATTACAACACGCATTTTTACGAGTCATATACCAAAGTACTCTGCTCAACTTCCGATTTTTTATGACGTTTGCTTTGAAGGCAGAAACTGCCTGGTTTTTCGAGAAATGCTCGCCCAAATTTTTTCCCCGAGCCCCGAGAGATCGTGATAAAGACCACGGCAAACAGAAGAAATCTTTAATTTATTGCAAATAGAGTGTTTTAGATGATCCTACCGCATCCGATATTGAAAATATTACCTCTAACATGTTTCCATGTAACAGTTAACAACGATACAGCGTTTGTTTGCCTGGAATGCAAAGTTTTATAAAATGATCCAGTTCACGGTACAAAATCGGGAAGGTAAAGTTCACGGTAATTTCCACAATTGTGATAACGTAAACGCCATACTGATGATGCTTTTCAACATCTCGCAACAACCAGATGGCAATTCACGTAATGTTGGTCATGGAAAATACATTTTTGTAGATACATAATGTATTCCTTTTTTTCAAATGACTTCCGCGTGCCAGACATGCAGTAAAGACCTAAGATTGAACACATCTAAACGAACATACGCGAAAACACATGGGCACGGCCGCCTACGTTTGTTGTGGAATGAGCTTTTTCTCTCAGACTTATTTGAAGATATATCAATGCAGTACACATGGAGCGGCAAAGGATTTTTTGTGTTCAAAAGGTCAGAAAGCGTTTGCCATAAAAGCGAACTCAGACCCTGAGGGTGAAGTTGGGATCCCGTTAAGTATACTTAAGCCCGCCAGTAATTGTTACTGGCCGTTTCGAGTAGGTGCTTTTTCTGTGGTATTGGTGAGTCTGATAATTTGCTCAGTAATGTATATTAATTAATTTTAAGTTACGTAAATCAATTTCTTTACCTCATACTGTGTTTTACTCCTTTACTTATGTCATAAATGGTTGTTTGTACCACATTGAAAGTGAAGATGAGTGATGATATCCTGTAAAGTATACTTAAATGTTTGCTGAGAACTAAAGCAATGATCAAGAATCGATACAATTAATTTACACCTTCCATCAGAGACACCAAAGGGAAAGAAGCACAAACAAGAAGTAAATAGACCGTGATGGAATCAACAGCAGAGGAAAGCCAATAGGACACTTACTTTCCAACAAAACGGCCAACTGGCTAACTAAAATAAAAAAGATACAAGCGAGTCATACAACAAGTAACAACCAATTAAACAAATAAAACGCCACAGAAAACAGTCTTCGTACGGTCAGTGAAAACTATTCCACTGGTGTGTGTGTGGGGGGGGGGGGGGCATAAATCGATTTTACGCAGCTGCAATCCTCGCCCTTACTTCTTCTGCCGCGGTTTAGACTATTAATTTGTTCAGTCCGCATGAAGGCTTCCTAACTCATCAGTGTGATATCTCCGAGGACATACAAATTAAACTGCCACAGAGATGAAACAGCGTCGAGGACTCGACAGCGCGAACTAATGAAACGCTGGAGCAAAAGAAAACCATCAGTTAAACTCCGAGGGGCCCGACCAAAGACGAAGCATCAGGTACCAACCAACATTACATAAAATGAAATTTATGCACGCCTTTACGCTGGAACCGTTATAGAATCTGAGGACAGACCAACCAGAGTGCAATCAAAGAGGGTAGAAAAGTTACAAACCGTGATTGGGTTAACTTCGAAGCATGCAGTCTGTCTTATAATATTTATGTTGAATCCAATCTTTTTGTATCGTAAAACGAATTTATCGTAAAACGATTTTACGAAATGAGGTACTGTAGTCATCGCAAGTATATATTTTTCTAACTTTATATACAAGTCACCATAAAATTCAGGTTCCAATAGGCCTTGTTGCAGAATAGTTTTAAGTCCAACATTGAATTTTGAAATCAAATCAGAACGGCGACTATTAAACTTTGAAAAGGCTTAACGTAGTTTATGATACCGATACCCCTGATTTAGAAGTTAAGCATTTAACAATTTATTACGAGTGTTGAAGTCAGACACATGGCTAAACACTCTGGCAAATTGAATTGAGAAATATAAACCCTGTAGGATGTCGCATGAGGAACATCACCATCTAAATAAGGAAGATAAGGAAAATATACAATCATAAAATCTAAATCTTCGCAGGAAACAAATCCATCTACAATAGATAAATGTAAATCCAAAACCGGGGCCTCGGTATCAGAGGTATTTGCTTTATTTAACCGAAGTTCTGGGGGTTAAACTTGACTGATCAAACCACCAAAGTAAGAACTGTCAATATTTAATAAATCTTACAAATATCTAGAAGTAGAGCTAAAAGCTTCTATTATTTCAGATTGGTTATCAGCAGAAAGTGACATCATGAAAAGTAGAAGTAAAACAAAGATCAGGAATTGATACAATTAACTTACTCCACCCATAAAAGACACCAAAGGGAAAGAAATACAAACGTTAAGCGACAATACCATAATGGAAACCTAAACAAAGGAAGGCCATAAGGACAGTTACTTTCCCACAAAATGGCCATATGGCCATCCAAAATAAAAAAGACAAAAGTGATACACACAGTAAGTAACAAACGACAACATAAATAAATCGCCACAGAAGAGCCGCCTTGGAACGGTCAGTGGAAGATTTCCACTGGGGGGCTAAAATCGATTTTACGTGGCCACAATCCTCGCCCTTACTTCCGTCGCGATTTAGACAAATAATTTGTTCAGTCCGCATGAAGGCCTCCTAACTCATCAGTGCAACATCTCCGTGAACACAAGAATCAAAGAACCACAGAGGTGAGACAACGGTGAGGACTCGACAGCACGAAACCACTGAAATGCTGGAGCAAAAGAAAACCAACAGTTAGACTCGGATGGGCCCGACCAGAGACAGAGCATCAGGCACCAACCAACATTACCTTGAATTAGATCTCTCTAATTCTCAATAAGCCTTTACGTTGGAGCCGTCATAGAATCTGAGGCCTGACCCACCGGCGTGCAATTAAAGAGGGAAGCAAAGTTGCCAACCGTGATTGGGTTAACTACCATGCATGCAGTCTGTCGTATAATATCCATGTTGTACCCAATCTTTTTATATCGAAGAATGATTTTACGAAATTGGGTGCTGAAGTCATTGCGGTTATATATTTTTCTGAATTTATATACTAAGTCACCATAAAATTCGGGTTCCGATAGACCTTGTTGCAGAAGAGATTTAAGTCCAATATTGAATTTTGAAATTAAATTAGAATGGCGTCTATAAAATTTTGAAAAGGCTTTGCGTAGTTTATGGTACCGATAACCCTGATTAAGGAGTTTAGCCGTTAATAATTTATTACGAGTGTTGAAGTCAGTTACATGAGTACACACTCTAGCAAATCGAATTAATTGCGAAATATAAACGCCATAGGATGGCGCACGAGGAACATCACCATCCAAAAAAGGAAAATTTACAATCTCAAAATCAAAGTCATCGCGTTTATCATCAATTTTGCACGAAACAAATCCATCTACAATAGATAGATGTAAATCCAAAAATGGGGCCTCGGTATCAGAAGAATTTGCTTTATTTAACTGAAGTTCTGGGGGGTAAATCTGACTGATCAAACCATCAAAATGAAGTCTCTTTCACAACAATACAAGAACATATCAACTACAAGATGTGCGCAATTCGTACCCATCGGAATACCCGTAATTTGTCTAAATAACTTAGTACCAAATCTAATGAAAACATTGTCAAGTAGAAAGGTTAGAGCTTCACACACTTTCTGACATGACCATAGTGTATAATTCTTATGCTCTCTAGAAGAGAAAATCACATTTCTGACATTACATGCAAGATAGAGAGAATCTTCCCTGTAAAAAGTCCATTCAGTTAAATCATTTTTAAATCCAGTTTTTTTCTTTTATAAGAACATCAGGATGTGTACTAGTATAAAGAGTAGAAACTTCGTAAGTAGACAGACTATCCTCAACTTACTCCCGTTTTCTAACATCGATCACCGAATTCATTTAAGGCAGCAGCGATTTCATCCCTACATTACTTTAAATAATTTTTAGAATGAAACCGAAATTAAAGTCCTTTATTAATTATATTTCTTATCCTAAAATCAGGAATTATTTTTTTTAAATTGAGAATAATTATATGACCAGCAGCAGGATAGCATTACACTGAGTTTTTACAATCTCAGGTATCGGGAGTCTTCGTATCAATATCAAGATCTGAAACACGTTTATTGAAATTAAAAAATGAATGATCTAACAGGTCCAGAAAACATTTCATATTTTTCAGTTCTGTGGTGTGTTTTTTGCTTCCAACGGATAACCTTTTTATAGACCATATTTAACGTCTGGGAATGTGTGGCGGTCGTAAAAGTCTCCCTGCCCTACACCATAGTGTAGTTTATATTTTCTTGTCCTATGGGATCATTGATTCCATTGTGGAATTTTGAAAATAGTTGAGGGTCACTGATGAGGCCTAATTGTCCGAAAGTAGCTAGTCTGGTCCAGAATACATGTACATTTCATATTTTCCAGTTCTTCGGTGTATTTTTGCTTCCAGCGGATAACCTTTTATAGAACATATTTGTTGTATTTGTTGCAATCGATACAATTGACTTGCACCTCCCATCCTAGACACCAAAGGGAAAGAAGCATAAACATGAAGCAACTAGACCCTAATGGAAACAACAACAGAGGAACGCAAATAGGACAGTTACTTTCAAATAAAATGGCCAACTGGCTGTCCAAAATAAAAAAAAAGAGATACATACAATACGTGGCTAACAATTGCATAAAAGAACCGTCAAAGAAGAACCGCATTGGAGCGGTCAGTGAAAAGAATTCCACTTGGGGTTGGGGAGTGGCGCTTAAATAGATTTTACGCAGTTGCAATCCTCGCCCTTACTTCTGCCACCATGTACGCAGTCCGTCTTATAACACCCATATGACCCAATCTTCCTAAATTGCAAAACGACCCCATAATACTGGGCACCGAACCCACCGGAAGCATATATTCCCCAAACCCACACACCGGTACACCGTTTGTTTCCATGATATGCAGTGTTTTGTAAAATGATCAAGTTCACGGTACAAAAACTAAGAAGGTAAAGTTCACGGTGATTTCAGCGATCGTAATAACGTCAACGCCATACTGATTATATACTACTCAAAGTTTGATAGGGATCACTTTTTATATACAAAATTTTGCACTGAAAATTTAAAATTTCTTGACAGAATTTGTACTCGGCATATTGTTAAATATCTTAAGCAGAAACTCGTGTGCAGTTCAGTACTCATAAATTTGCACACTTCTCACACTTCGCAAATGAATTCATGCACCCCCGAAATCTTGCGTAGCACTGCTTTCCAACAGACCAATCAAACTTGTCAGTTTTCCTTTACCAAGCGTAAAAAGGACTTCATTTGATTTGTGAAACACTAAAATGCCTAGGGGACAATTAAGAAACCGCCTGAGCCCCGAAGAAATGAATCGTGGCGTCGGAATGTTGTAATCTGGCGTCTCTCAACGTCGTGTTGCTGGCATTCTGAATGTGTCTCAGAGCGTGGTTTCCCGAATGTGGAGTCGACATCTTACCCACGGAAATCCTTTACACAGACACGGCGGGGTCGAGAAAGGGCTACAACTCAACATCAGGGCCGTTTCTTGCTGATTCAGTCTCGACGTCAACGGTTCCTGAACGCTACGCGTTTGCATAACGAGCTTAGGAACGGAACTGGAGTACGAATTTCTACACAAACTGTCAGAAACGGGCTCCACGAGTTCGGACTTAATGCCACGAGGCCTGCTGTACGTGTGCCGTTGACGAGACAGCACGTGCTAGACTGGCTGGACTTCACCAGAACTCACGTCAGGTGGACGGTTTTTGACTTGACGCTAGTACTGTTTACTGAAGAGTCCAGATTATGTCTAGACTTCTCTTATAAACGTCAATTAGTGCGGCAAATGTCTAAAGAGCGATTCGATGACTTGAATGTGGCAGAACATGATCGCTATGGAAAAGGGTCAGTCATGGTTTGGGCTTGGATAAGCGTGAACGGTAAAACTGACTTGTACGTCGTGGAAAACGGAACGTTAATGGCAGTTAGGTACTGTAATGAGATTCTTGATGAGTTTGTAAGACCATATGCAGATGCTATCGGCCCGGACTTTATTCTGATGGACGATAATGCCCGTCCCAACCGTGCCAACGTCACTGATTCCTATCTGGAACGTGAGACAATCGTTCGTATGGTCTGGCCTGCTCGGTCACCGGACTTAAATCCGATTGAGCATGCGCGGGACACGCTACAGCGTGCTGTTTCAGTCCGACCTGTGCATCCGAGGACTTTACAGGAGCTCAAAGATGCATTGGTTGCTGAATGAAAGCTGATTCCACAAAACCGGATACAAACTCGGATTACGAGCATGCGCAAGCGATGTCGTGCTGTAATTGATGCCCGTGGACGCCATGCACGCTATCAGGCACGTTTGTCTAAACAAATTTGGAAATTTGTGAAAAATCAGTTGTCCAAATCCCTTCGTGTCAAGGCAAATTTTGGGGGTGCCAAGACGGTTGCTGTTGTCACGCTTGAATGCAGTACCAATTGACAAAATCAATCACTAGGTTTTGTGAAGGATACGTTTTCTATCATTATGTATTGAATTTGGATTCAGTTGATTCATTCATCTAAAAATTATTTTGCATTAAAAAAGTGATCCCTATCAAACTTTGAGTAGTATATTTTCAACATATCACAACAAGGTAGAAATTCACATGATGTGGGTCATAGGGAAAAACATGTTCGTTGACACATACTCTATACCCTTTTTTCAGAATGACATTCGTTTGCCAGACGTGTGGTAAAGAATTTAGAGTGAAAAACACTTAAACGAGCATGAGCGCAAACACATGGGCACGGCTACCTACCTTTGCTGTGGCAAGAGTTTCTTCTCCCAAGCTAACTGGAAAAGACACCAATGCAGTACGCATGGAGCGGATAAGGAGTTTGTTTGCTCAACCTGCCACAAAGCCTTTGCCATAAAAGCGGACTTGGTAAGGCATGAAAATGTGTTTGTCTCAGAAAGTTTGGTTCTAGGTGACTTTGAAAACATTCTTTTCAGATAACGGATATGCTTTTTTTGAGTGGGGCTTTTTATAGAAACGTTATATTTTGAAGGCGTAAACATCTTCGTTATGGGTTTTGGCAGTGTTCTTGGACCCTTCGTGTTTGATATAAGCGACCGTTAGTGATTATCAGCAGGAGTTCGGCAAATTCCAAACATTTCGTCATCTGTTTTGATCCAGCATGACTTAGTGGCTTTCCACGCTTTCTTGGCTCGCTTTCTCGATCTGCGTACTGAAAGGTTGTACTTTGCTTTTCCCATAGTCTGAAAGATAATAGAGCATTATGTATAACGGCTTGAACTTATATTATAAGGGTATTATTAGGGCTTGAAAAAAGTGAATTCTTACAAGAATAAAAGACGAATATTGAATTTCTACTAATGTATACTTACAGTCAACGATCTCTGATATCATTTTATGATTTCAGATATGCTTTAAGTAAATCTTGCATGATTTGCCAACGACAAATGCACGATGCATGATTAAAATTGGCATTGTATTCAGTATCAATCCCATTGAAATGACCAATATATTATGAGAACAAATCTTAAAACGATTTTTTTCGATACCTGTAAATGTTTTTATCTGTTTGGGCATAAAAATATTTCGAACCTTTAATTATTTCTATTCATACAGAAATTTAACCCCTTTTCAAGAATTTGTTTTCTATATAAGTGTGGGATTAAAAAAATCTAAAAACCGATTGGTCAGAAATAACTAAAAGTCAATACCCAGCCAGCAAAGAATGCCGGGCCAACGTCGGGCCGATAGCGGTACGACGTAGTACCGCTATCGGCCCGATGTTGGCCCGTTGTTTGTGCTAGCAGGGTATATTCATATTTTGCAGCCGACCAAATAAAAATTCTTAAAATTATAGAACAAATATCATTTTACAACTCGCTCTCGTAATGAGTAATTATATCTTGATAAATACTGAGATAAGCAAGCATTGTGCAAATACCGTTGACGAATTATGCAAGATTTTCACACTTAAACATGTCAGAAAGTATAAGAAATTGTTGTCTGGATGTATAAATTAGTAGAGCATTACAATTTATGGACAATTTCCTTTTAGCCACAGTTATGCTGCGGTTTAAATAAAAACAAAAATCAAGTGGTTGTCTACTGGTTACGGCCAGAAGTATCCCAACGGTAAGATATTGTATTACATGCATAACAGAGAAATACCATGATTTCTATCAGACAAAAACATGGTATTTTCCTTTTAGCTAAGGAGAAATATTTCCTCTTAGCTGGGGAAATAAATCTTTCTGGCTGGAACTACTTTTGACACAAGAAACAAGGTACTGCTTTTGCAATGAAATCGCTATATTCGAACGCGGGAAAGTTCAGACACGTCGACGTTAATCATGACGTCATCTCAATGGCGTCTGAGAAGATATCAACAAACGCACAGAATGCGTGAGGTTCGAGTAGGATGCAAGGTTGGAATACAGATTATCTGGACATAACTACAGAATGAGGGGTACGCTTGGTGACCGTTCTCTCGCATTTTTAATTGTTTTATCATTATAATACTTAATTTCTTCCATCTTCATGCATTACAATAGGAACCGCTTTCAAGATGGCGTCTATACAGTTTTTGTTTCAGTCAGCTTATGGTAGCTTTCCACTAAATGTTTTCCATAGGCGACAATAGTAACCTTTTACCTGCTCCCACAAAAACTACACATACAAAACTTTTCAAACCTTACTTGTTTATAGAGCCATCCTAGCTCAACAAGTTAATGAGAAAAAATCCACATGTTGTCCGGCTTATTTTCAAGTTACAATCAACCATGTTTGTTGACCTGCTAGAACGGAGTAAATAAAACAAACATTTTTAAAGGAGGGGTGACCATATAAAATCAGCAAAAAATTTCTTTGAGCTTGCAGATATATTTATAAAACATGCATCATTTTAGTCCCTTATACCTATCATTTTCTCACATTGAAATAGAACATGGGATATATATCCAATGGAAGCAAGTCTGGTATTTAGAACGCAACTAAAAGCTCTGTCCCAAAGTGATAAAACCCGGTACCTCCCAGGATTTAGTGTAATGCTACCTATACCAAACCCTTATTTTCTTTATGTTGCATCAAAAGAATTGCCAAATAGAAATTTAGGTCATATGTAATAATTTAGTCATGCATAATAAAAGTTCAGTCACACAGAATCTTTCAAGTTTGCGATAAAGTTATCGCTTTCAGATTCAACAATGAAAGCCGAACAAACCATAGTTTTTGAAAAGCGCAAAAGTTTATCTCTTTCTGGAATGGAACCCAGACACCGGCTTGCATCAGTTGTTCTTCTCCAATGTCTTTGAAACAATTCAATCCTAAAATGCAGAGAATTATGCCTAAATAGCACCAATACTCATTTTTATGGCTATTTTCACACCTACACCCCCTATTTAAAGTAAAAATGGCATTTTTGATGATATTTTGAGGACAAAAATGCCAAGAAAATGATAATAAATGCCTTAATGCCATGAGGAATAGCTGAATATATCTGTCCACATCCTTTTACATGAATACAATGAAATAGAACTTATAACGGATGAGAAAACTTATCCGGATATTGCAGCGGGCTGTTTGGAGAGACAATTTTGAAGTTTTGCTTTGGTTTGAGACATAGTCCTAGTGCCATGAAACCTTACACTTATATTCCAGATGGAGTTGATTCTTTCTTGTGTTTGTGCAAATACAATTACTGCAAGTCTCCTTTCCAAACACATCAATAAAAACTGATTTACATGGCTTTAAAGTACCCCCCCCCCCCCAAAAAAAATAACATAGGTCAGAGGCAAAAATACATCAAATACATCCACTTAGACCTAAATTAGCATTACCATCACATTTTTTATAGTATCTATGTCAAAATACATGCCGTGAGGATACATTTTATGAAACAGAATTGGACAGAACCTACAAATGTGTGGAAATAGTATGTAATGACTGAAAACAGGATAGTGGTCTACTTTTGCTATAGGTAGCTTTCCACTAAATGTTTTCCATAGGCGACAATAGTAACCTTTTACCTGCTCCCACAAAAACTACACATACAAAACTTTTCAAACCTTACTTGTTTATAGAGCCATCCTAGCTCAACAAGTTAATGAGAAAAAATCCACATGTTGTCCGGCTCATTTTCAAGTTACAATCAACCATGTTTGTTGACCTGCTAGAACGGAGTAAATAAAACAAACATTTTTAAAGGAGGGGTGACCATATAAAATCAGCAAAAAATTTCTTTGAGCTTGCAGATAAATTTATAAAACATGCATCATTTTAGTCCCTTATACCTATCATTTTCTCACATTGAAATAAAACATGGGATATATATCCAATGGAAGCAAGTCTGGTATTTAGAACGCAACTAAAAGCTCTGTCCCAAAGTGATAAAACCCGGTACCTCCCAGGATTTAGTGTAATGCTACCTTATGTGTCACTGCGCCCACTACCTTTTGCATAGACTGTATGTTAACAGTGAACTGTAAACAGAATTAGATGCAAAATGATCCATCAGCTCTATCAAATGCATGTAATATATAGTTTATTGATTCAGCCGATTCTAAATATGGGATTTATAAACCTCGAGAGGTTGAACATCTTATAAAGAAACTCGTGCGCAAGCGCACTCGTTTATTTATCGGATCTTCAACCTCCCTCGGTTTATAAATCCCATATTTAGAATCGGCTGAGTAATAAACTCTATGTATTGACCAGGTGTGTGACAGCCAAATGCTTTACATATAAGGATTACGTGTGTGGTATCAGCATCATTTTTGTTTTATTTTAACGAGTAAAAATTAGAACATCCGACAAAATGATGCATCAACAAAATGTTGTTCCCACCTTGTGCTTGCGATATACAAAAATGCATTATCAGTATGGCGTTTACGTTATCACGATCGCTGACTTACCGTTTACTTTATCTTCTTAATATTTGTACCGTGAACTTGATCATTTCACAAAAAAACCTGTGCCTGTCAGGCAAAACGGTGCATCGTTGTTAACTGTTACATGGAAACGTTTTAGAGATACCACTTGTATTTCAGAATGTGGTGGGGTCAATTAAAACACATTATTTGCAATATTCTGTTTACAGTGGACCTTTTATATCATAAAACCGTACATGACGGGAGCATGTTTACACATCCAAATTCCGTTTACTGTCTCAATGGTCACATGGGATAGCCACCCTCGAGCAACAGACATAAAAGTCCCAGAAAAGGATCAGAATCACCTACATGACAAAGAAAATAAACTGGAAGGACGAACGAAACTAAAATGAACAACCAAAAAGGGGGAAGAACAAGACTTGTTTTCTGAGAAAACAGATTTCCCACAACCACATATCCCTTTCAAAACAAGCTTAATTTAACAGCCCCACTGTGACCATGAAAAGAATATCAAGGTAACGGCACCCTGATAGGTTCTTCATCCTGACCAAATGTTTTGTCTTGAATCCATTCAGTAGTTAATGAGATACTGCAAACAAGCTAATTTTGGCCTAAATTTGACCTATATAGCGCAGCTTTGACTTGAAAATTTGTTTAATGTCACCAAAACCTACTCAGCTCTTCATCCTTTCCCAATGTATCGCCATGTTATATCCATATAAGTTTGATTAAAATCAATCCAGTCTTTTCAGAGATATACTGCACGAAACCTAAAGTTGGCCGAAATTTAACATATTTTTCACGGCTGTGACCTTGAAAATAAGGTCAAGGTCAGAAAACCTAATAAGTTCTTCATCCTGTTTCATCATGTATATCCATGCAAATTTTATTGGAATCCACCAAGTTTTTCATGAGATATAATGCACTTAACCTAAATTTTGGCAAAAGTTGCCATATTTAGCATGGATGTGACCTTGAAGATAAATTCAGGGTCATCAAAACCTAATCAGTTCTTCATACAGTCCCAATTTTATACCCTTGCAAATTTTATCACTATCCAACAAGCAGTTCATGAGAAAGTGTCACGCGTACGACGACGCCGACAGGATCCGCACCATAAACAATATGCACCCAGCTCTCCTTCCTTTGGTGTGGGACATAATCAGAAACACCATCATATATAATTAGCGGAATAACCAGTACCATCAACATAAAAAAGGAAGGAACCGCTGCAAAAGTTCCGACTTAGAACGGTCAGTAAACGGTACCGGTGGATATCACAGGATAGCAACCCCCGCCCTCATTTTCAGTGTGGTACAAGCAAACATTTATGACGTAAGTAAAGGAGAAACACACATTATGAGGTAAAGAAATAGATTCACGTAACTAATCAAAGCGCCAAAGGGCACTGAAATGGCTGATTGTGTGAAAAATTCATGAATATCTTAGCCTTTGTGAGGAGGTTTCGGACTTATTTTCTCAAATGATGAGAGCAAAAATTCTCTATAAGCGCTGGTGTGCTTTTTATAGTTTGGTTCACAATACTCAGATGAACATTACGAATCTTCGGCTGTTGTACACTTTAATTTTACTTGCACATTAATACAACATACAAATTACCAGTCCGCCCCCGCTCATCGGGGCTTTAAGAAATAGATGGGCTGCATGATGCTTCCACGCAGAGCTGAATCCGACCGCACACGAGTACTGGTAAACCGCTTAGAGGATCTAAGCCTGCCCAGGCAAAGCGGTGCGAGTCGGACCGTCCATGCTTATAAATCCTATTGGTTTCAATGGGTGACAGGTTTTGAGATGTCATTTCATCTCAATGTCGGGTAAAAGTCCTACAAAATTTGAAGCAACGTCTCCAAAATTGCCTATACGTTAAACCTCAGATCAGTTCCTTAGTGCTGAGGTTGATACTGCGCTGTTGACGTCAGTACTTTTGTTTGTTTGATTTGAGGTTTAACGTCCCCGTCAACACTGCAAAGGTCATTTTGGAGACGTTGCTTCCAATTTTGTGGGGGCTTTTACCCGACATCGAGATGAAATGACATCTCAAGCCCTGTCGCCAAATGAAACCAATAGGGTTTATTAGCATGGACGGTCCGCCTCGCACCGCGGTTCCTGGACAGGCTTAGATCCTCTAAGCGGTTTACCAGTACTAGTGTGTGGGCCGGATTCAGCCCTGCGTGGAAGCATCATGCAGCCCATATATTTCTTCAAGCCCCTATGGGCGGGGGCGCCACGTCAGTACTCAAGTACTGATTTAAATAACTATATTATGTCTTTAATGTTTGCAGTATAAATTTCTATTTTTTCTAAAACTAACACTTGTCAGGTGGGACATGTATCTTAGCGGATTTGGTTGCCATTTTTTTTAAATATTTTGAAATATTTTTACAAGTCTCGCTACTTTGGACATCTCCTTCCTGATGTCCGGGACTTCCGTGGTGTGTGGGCCATGTTTGCTGATGTTGGCTCGGTGGGGGGACGCCAATAAGTCCGCGGGTAGGCGTCTCTTGCCAGATGCCTCCAGTTGACCAGTCTCATGAGGTACGTCGGTCGCTGTGTGCTCGGAGGACGATGTGCTGTGTTTGCTGGGTCTTGTCTGTCATCCGTTTCGGTTTCAAACCTTTGGGGTTGAGACACACTGATGAAGATTAAATATCTGAAATGCCTCTGTCACTAAATTTGGTATAGTTACGCCATAATCAAACAAACAAACAAATTGCCAGTTTATGACAACACAAATAAATAAGGCGCTAAGTGCAGACTCAAATATATATAGCCAAATGCGCGGCTCAGTCGACAACCTATCTTATCGTCGTGCACTACAATCAATGAAAGCGCTTTTTGTGCGATGTTTGAAGTTTTGCGGCATGTAACTAATTATTTGTCACAACTCTGCTTACATATTGTTGGACAGTGATAACTGTTTGAAGTGTATTTTGCTGGCATGCTACCGTACGGTTGAAGTTTCTTGCGTCACGTACTTAGCATGTAATTAAGGCGTAACTATACCAAATTTAGTGACACAGAGGCCTTTCTGATATTCAGTCTTCATCAGTGTGTCTCAACCCCAAAGTTCTGAAACCGAAACGGATTATGGACAAGACCCAGCAAACACAGCACATCGTCCTCCGAGCACACACCGACCGACGTAGCCCGTGAGACAGGTCAACTGGAGGCATTAGGCAAGAGACGCCCACCCGCGGACTTGTAGTCGTCCCCTACCGAGCCAACATCAGCAAACATGGCCGACACACAACGGAAGTCCCGGGCATCAGGAAGGAGATGTCCAAAGTAGCGAGACTTGCAAAATTTAAAATACATGTATAACAAAAAGTGGCAACCAAATCCGCTTAGACACATTTCTCACCTGACAAGTCAGTCTTAGTTTTAGAAAAATTAGAATTTTATACTGCAAAAGTTAAAGATATAATATCTTGCAGTACTTAGCCTGTAAGCGTTATGATTTTCAGTCCTTTATAGCCAAGTACAGATACGTTTGCAAACAGATTAGATCCTAATGAAATGGCTCATAATGGGACATCTCATTTTGTTCTACATGGTTTGCACTACTGTTGACTATTATTGACTATACACCCAGTTTACATGTGCATAACGGACGTGTACAAATACAGTGATTGGAGATTGAAATTGATAAACTCATGTGGAAGCGGTAAAATCTTAACCTTGCCATTTTTAAACGTTGCATAGGATATTTCGACTTTTATTCTTATGTTTCGCCACAATTTCACATTTATTATGACTAATCTGCAGGCAGCTGGTTCATATAAAATGCTGAATCCAATCTCTGAAAAGTAAGATAAAATTTTAAAGTCGTCTGCCTTATGTTTTTGTATGGCGCTTTTAAGACACTAACACGCCAGTACGCTTGTGTAGATATTCATTGTTGGTTTTTCTAAAGGCATGTGTCGTCTGATCATTCCTGGCAGTGCGTGTATACAAATATGCGCGAGAAAATGTTCAAAACAATCACCGGAATGAATGAATCTGAGCATAAAACTTAAAAAAAACGGACTACATTTTGTGCTGACTCATATTTTTATGCCGGAGCAGTGGAGGGAGGGGGGGGGCAACTACATTAAAACATGCAGCACAGCGAACAATCACAGAATGATTCTGTCATAAAAAATAATTTATATACATTACTGAGGAAATTAGGAAATCAGACTAACCAACACCACAGCCAAAGCACCGACTTGAAACTGTGTGAAACAATTACTGGCGGGCTTTGATGAGTTAGGAGACCTTCATGCGGACTGAACAAATTATTTGTCTAAATCGCGACGGAAGTAAGGGCGAGGATTGTGGCCACGTAAAATCGATATACCCCCCCCCCCCCCCGCTCCCCCCCCCTCCCCCCGTGGAATTCGTTTCCGCTGACCGTTTCAAGGCGGTTCTTCTGTCGCGGTTTATTTATGTTATGGTTTGTCTTTGGGTGTCTGTGTCGCTTATATTATTTTATTTTGGATAGCCTATTGGCAATTTTGTGGGAAAGTAATTGTCCTTTTGGCTTTCCGCTATTGATGTTTCCAATAGGGTCGGTTGTTTCATATTTGTGTTTCTTTCCCTTTGGTGTCTCTGATGGGAGCTGTGGGTTGATTGTAACGAAATCTGATCATTGGCTCCACTTCTATTTTAAATATACTTTTCGGGATCCCAACTTCACCCTCAGGGTCTGAGTTCGCTTTTATGGCAAACGCTTTCTGACCTTTTGAACACAAAAACTCCTTTGCCGCTCCATGTGTACTGCATTGATGTATCTTTAAATAAGTCTGAGAGAAAAAGCTCTTTCCACAACAAACGTAGGCGGCCGTGCCCATGTGTTTTCGCGTATGTTCGTTTAGATGTGTTCAATCTTAAGTGATTACTGCATGTCTGGCACGCGGAAGTCATTTGAAAAAAAGGAATACATTATGTATCAACGAAAATGTATTTTCCATGACCAACATCACGTGAATTGCCATCTTGTTGTTGCGAGATGTTGAAAAGCATCATCAGTATGGCGTTTACGTTATCACAATTGTGGAAATTACCGTGAACTTTACCTTCCCGATTCTGTACCGTGAACTGGATCATTTTATAAAACTTTGCATACCAGGCAAACAAATGCTGTATCGGTGTTAACTGTTACATTGCTGTATCGGTGTTAACTGTTACATGGAAACATGGTAGAGGTAATATTTGCAATTTCGAATGCGGTAGGATCATCTAAAACAATAAATAAATAATAAAGCAATAAATTAAAGATTTCTTCTGTTTGCCGTGGTCTTTATCACGATCTCTCGGGGCTCGGGGAAAAATTTGGGCGAGCATTTCTCGAAAACCAGGCAGTTTTTGCCTTCAAAGCAAACGTCATAAAAAAACGGAAGTTGAGCAGAGTACTTTGGTATATGACTCGTAAAAATGCGTGCTGTAATAACCAAAATATAGGGGAAAAACCGTACCTCAATCGAGCGATTTTCCTAAAAAAAATCCGTTTACTATATCAACTGGTCACGTGGGTTCCCCACCCTGAGTTCCACATAGAAATGATTTAACTTTGTACCCCGCTAGAATTTGCCATGGAAATTTGCAGCGCTGGAGTATGAATGAAACTAAACTTTTTATCACGGACCTGAAAAATTGTCAATTTATGTCATTACGGAGATTTTGGCCGACGATTTTTCATTTTCCGTCAAAAGTACACCCTTCACACCCACAGAAACAACATCCCTGGTGAAATGAAACATGGAAAGTTTGAAATAAGCGAAAAAAATTGGCCGTGATTACGTAACTTGCGACTTATGACGAAATTACTGTCCGAGCTAGTCTTCTCGACAAGGAGCTAGTTCACTCGACATGGAGATAGTCCCCTCAAAAAAAAAAAAAAAAAGAAAAAGAAACATTCATCAGATGACTGGGGCCTGATTCGATGTCTTTCTATGGTCCTACCCAGTTTATCCAACTGGTTTCTTTACCTCTGGCTAGTTGGCCTGGTGGTTAAGATTTGACTTTTGAGGAGGAGTTTGAAATGTATCATTATTTCTTTGAAACATTTATAGTACCAGATGAACATGTGTTCTGAGATACACTGCTTAGTAATGACTTGCATAGGTCTCCTGTGTTGGTATCTTTGACACCCATATTTGCTTATAAAATTCTATGATCGGATTCTGTGTGGGTTGAAGAAATTTTGATTATGTTGTATGAAGACATGCCTCCTCTACGCCCACAGACTATGTGCACACCCATATGCAATGGCACAACAAAGTCTGTTTTACCAAGTGTTGAGTGAGTGAGTGTTTATTTGTTTGTACCGGAGCCATACGGCCCAGTCAACACTATTTTAGGCCATTTTTGAGCCGGTCAGTTTCCCTAGCCACACACATTCTGGACAGCCTCATACGTAAGCGGTTAACCAGTACAATGCACTTTCTTTCGCAAGAAACTGACAACTGTCCTTCTTGAATCAGCGGAAGGGGAAAGCATGACCGTAGGAAAGATTCCATGATCAATCGTCACAAGAGAATGTTGCCAACCCCGGCAGATATCGAATCCGCGTCCTCCTCATCACCAGTCAGACGCGCATCAGACTGAGCTACCGAGGCCGGTGAGTGAGTGTTCTCGAGTTTTACGTCCTACCAACAGCTACGGTCATACGGAGATGAAACATCTGTATAAAGACTCATCCGAATGTCTGGAGAAATCCGGGGTCGAACCCACGACCACTGATTTATGAGGCGAGTAGCTTATACACTACACAACGGAGGCTTCTAACAAAGTGTTGAAATAGCCTTTACATATGCTGTGTAAAGGCTATTTTAGCAAGTTAACCTATAACATATTCAGGATTTCTGTATTCAATCTTTGTTTTGAGGAGGACAAGCCTTGTAATGGAATAAGATATAAAAATGTATGCAGCTGCATGCCTTTTGCCTATTTAACATGTTTAAGGAAAGTATTTTCAAATTTACTTTTGAATTTCTATTAAGTTTACAATAGACTGGGGTAGACCATGGCAGGGTGGGGTTACAATAGAGTGGGGTAGACCGAGCCAGGGGTGGGGGTCAAGGTTTTATTTTCCATACTCATAGGTGGGGGTCATAGGTTGACACTTCACATGATAGGGGGAGGGGTAAGATATTGTTTTTAAACGCGAAAAAAAAATCACCCAGCCCCTCCGGCTGGTAAATAATGACTGTTCCTTAACCCTTCTCTTGCTGAATATTCAGTTTAGCCACACCCATTTCTGACTTTGAAACAATCAGATTACTTGATGTAATTTATTTTCCTACAAATTCATAAACTGAATGTCAAACAGTGTAGATCCTGATCAGATGGCTTCTTCAGAAGCCATCTGATCTGGATCTACACTGTTTGCAAAGGAAATTGTTGTCGTGAACAGCAGAATAAGTGGTAATACATTGTTATATTGAATATTCGATTTTCTTTCAGATGGTCGAATGAACTGAAAGGTCACGGTCTGAGTAAGCGTCATACCAAATTTCAACTTTGTAGCTTAATATAAATGGAAGTTATGGGCTCCAAGAGAAATGCAGACGTAAACTTCGAAATTTATTAGACTCTGTTTATGAACGTGACTTTCCATTGCAGAACTGGGACATGCATATATGACTCAAGAGAGGCTCGAACCACACCGGCAGGATACCTCATTGAAATAGATTCATGTTGTTAGGTGATTAGTTGCTTAATAGATCACTGTCTGTCGGTCACAAGTGCAGAGATCACTCGCGGTACGCGCCCGTGACCACTCGCGCTACGCGCTCAAGATCTATTTACTTTAACGACTGACTTCTTTAAGGACTGACTACCATCTTATCTTTCAACAAGTTAGTCGAAAACTGTGTTGAGCATTTATGGGCAGGGGAAACGATAGTTTGTTCGCGGCATCTGGGTCACATGACCAAGATGGTTACCACGCCCATATATGGTAAAACCATTAAAACTCTTCTCTATAACCAGTGGGATGATTTCAAGAATCTTGGGTATGTAGTACCTAGGACTGCAGCACAACATAATTTATTTAAACGATGACTTTAGGTTTAACACAAATAATCAGATCACCTGCGGGAACAATATGTGATTATTGAGTAAAACAAAAATCATCAAAAAGATTACCGGTAGGAATCAAATACTTCATTTATTTAATCACTCTTTCACACGAAACTGGCATTTGTGTGCATATATATTTTCTTTCTTTTTCCATCCATCCTTCCATCCATCTACCCACCGACCCATCCATCTATCCGTCCGTCTGTCTGTCCGTCTATATGTTCGTTCGTCCATCCGTCCTCCAATGGACCAATCCATCCAAATACCCACTCATCCCTTTCTGTAGTGTACCCATCCATCCATCCATCCATCAATCATTCCATCCATCCATCCATCCAACATCCATTGATCCGCTCCAAATGGGAGGGGGCGAAGAAACTAGGTGGGCGAAATGACTAAGGGGGTGAAAAGACCAGGCTCTGTTGGCAAAACAACTAGGGGTGCAAAATGGGGGCCAAACGAACAGGGAGAAACGACTGGGGGCGCCTTTGGGGCATAGCATCTTGTTACCCAACTAGCCAGAGGTTAAGAAACCAGTTGGATAACCTGGGTGGGACCATAGAAAGACATCGAATCTGATGAATGTTCCTTTTTCTTTTTTCTTTTTTTTTTTTTTGAGGGGACTATCTCCATGTCCAGTGAACTAGCTCCTTGTCGAGAAGACTAGCTCGGACCGAAATTTCGTCATAAGTCGCAAGTTACGTAATCACGGTAATTTTTTTTTTTTTTTTTTTTTTTGCTTATTTCAAACTTTCCATGTTTCATTTCACCAGGGATGTTGTTTCTGTGGGCGTGAAGGGTGTACTTGTGACGGAAAACGAAAAAATCGTCGGCCAAAATCTCCGTAATGACATAAATTAACAATTTTTCAGGTCCGTGATAAAAAGTTTAGTTTCTTTCATACTCCAGCGCTACAAATTTCCATGGCAAATTCTAGCGGGGTACAAAGTTAAATCATTTCTATGTGGAACTGCATTGCCGGATTTTTTTAAATAGATTACAAAGAAAAAAATGGTGCTAAAACTCTTCGAGACCTACCTTTGTTTACGAGTTTCTTGGTGATGGAGCTAGCTCGAGAGTTCCCGGATGTGTCGAGGGAACAAATTTCCGTTGACTCATTTTCGAGCTAGTTCCCCTGATTACCACCCGTGATGTAGGTCTATGTAAAACCGGTGAGCCCCGGCGTGGGGGAATTTTTTGTGCCAAGGCTATAATTTGAACAATCTTGGTTTTGTTTGTTTGTATTTGAGGTAAAATGTCCCCGTCAACACTGTATAGGTCATTTTGGAGACGTTGCCTCCAATTTTGTGGGATTTTTACCGAAATGACATCTCAAGCCCTGTCGCCCGTGGAAACCAATAGGGTTTATAAACATGAACGGGCCTATTCGCACCGCTTTGCCTGGGCAGGCTTAAATCCTCTAAGCAGTTTACCAGTACTCATGTGCGGTCGGTTTCAGCTCTACGTGGAAGCCTCATGGAGCCCATCTATTTCTTCAAGCCCCAATGGGCGGCGGCGGTGAACATTCTTGGTGGAGGTCCACAAAATACAACTTCATACCAGATATCGGACACGTGGGCCACCTGGTTTCAGACAAGAAGATTTCTTAACGGTTTTCCAATATAAGTCTATGTAAAACTGGTTGGCCCCGGCGCGGGGGGCATTTTTGTGGCCTCAGGGGTATAATTTGAACAATCTTGGTAGAGGTCCACCAGATGAAGTTTCATACCAAATATCACACACATGGGGCCATCTCGTTTCAGACAAGAATATGTTCAAAGGCTTTCCCTAAATATATGTCTATGTAAAACCGATCGGACCCAGCGCGGGGGTATTTTTGGCCCCAGGGCTATAATTTAGACTTCTTGGTAGAGGTCCAATAGATGAAGCTCCATATCAAAAATCAAAGACCCGGGCATTGCTGTTTCAGAGACGAAGACTTTTAGACAAGAATATTTTCAAAGGTTTTCCCTATATAAGTCTATGTAAAACCGGCGGGCCCCGCCGCGGGGGGGGGGGGGGGCGGACATTTTTGGCCCCAGTGCTATAATTTGAACAATCTTGGTAGAGGTCCACTAGACACAACTTCATACCAACCATCAAACACCTGGGCCATATGGTTTCAGACTGAAAGATTTTCAAAGGTCTTCCCTATATAAGTCTACGTAAAATCGGTGGGACCCAGCACGGGGACAATTTTGGCCCCAGGGCTATGATTTGAACAATCTTGGTAGAGGTCCATTGATGAAGCTTCAAACCAAATATCAAAGACCTGGGCCTTGCAGTTTCTGAGTAGACGACTTTAATAAAGTTTTTCCCTTAATAAGTCTATGTCAAACCTGTGGGCCCTGATCTGAGGGCATTTTTTGCCCCAGGGCTATAACTTGAACAATTTTGATAGAGGTCCACTAGATGAAGCTTCATACCAAATATCAAAGACCTGGGCCTTGCGGTTTCTGAGGAGAACGCTTTTAAAGGTTTCCCCTTTATAAGTCTATGTACAACCGGTGGGCCCCGTTGTGGGGGCATTTTTGGCCCCAGGGCTATAATTTGAACAATCTTCGTAGAGGCCCACTAGATGAAGCTTCATACCAAATATCAAAGACCTGGGCCTTGCGGTTTCAGAGAAGAAGAGTTTGCTTAAAAAATCTATTTTAGCCCCTCTGACCTGGATGTGGAATGGACCGGAATAATTTGAACAACTTTGAAAGGGGACCACTTAAAGATCATTCCTGTGATGTTTAGTTAAAATCGGATCAGTGGTTTAGGAAATGCCGTTTGAAGAAATTGTTTACGGACGGACGCACGCACGCACGAACGACGGACAAAATGTGATCACAAAAGCTCACCGTGTCACTAAGTGACAGGTGAGCTACAAAAAGAAAAAAAAAAGGTATAAGACTGTTCCGTTCCGTTCCGTTCCGCAAAGTATTATTATCCACATCGATAATTATATTTAATGGAACGGAACGGAACAAGAATATCTAGAACTGCTTTTAGCTTCCAGCAAGTTAGAAAAATGAACTCTTGCAGCATGCAGATATACTAAATTAAAAAAAAAAGAATTACACAGGAAAAACCAAAATCAAAGACCACAGCCATCAAATGCTATCGAAAAAAGTAAATTTTTTGATATTGTGTTAGTGCCGTCGTCTGGACGGCACGGGCACAATAAAAATTTGAAGCGGTTTCTTTGGGTGGTTGAGCTTGAAAAGCATCACATCACAAAGTCTGGTAAAAGTCTCACAAAATCGAAAGCAACGTTTTCAAAATGACCTAAATGGTGTTGACGGAGACGTTGAACCTCAACACAACCAAAGCGTATCGTTTGTTTATTCTATGTAAAAACAAAAGTTTTATTTCACTTCTTCGAAACTTTGTTCCGTTCCGTTCCGCAGAGTATGATCATCCACGTCAACATATATACCAGTCGATCCTGGATATACCTAGATTGGTTCCCCTTCGTTATTACCCCCGCCTTCGGTACGCACATGTACGCACCTAGCGGAGACATTTACGACAAGGGAACCAATCTAGGATATACCGCTATCTGAATAAACATTAACAGCCTGTCAGTCCGGCACACAAGGTTCAGAACCTCATCATCAGTCAGGGATGTTATTATAACTGTGCATTGATAGTTTCACTTTCTAGTGTGTAGTCACTGTTTGCATGAAAAAAAATCTGCAAATTCTGCTGCATATAGTCTGGGACTGCATTGTTTACCAATGTCCCTTCTGGGACAGGTTTGAGAGAGTGAGTGAGCACGCGAGCGAGCAAGCGAGTGGATGAGTAGGTAAGTAAGCAAGTTACCCTGCAGGCACACAACATTGACTAAACTTTGATTCAACATTGAAACAGAGTTTTAAACTTGCCCAAGTCTGTTAATTAATTGTCCATTGTAGAATAATTGTTAAAAAATAAAATAAATAAATAAATAAAAAGCACAATTCCTCTGTATGAACAAATTAACACCTACTTTCAGAGATAAAGACTAAAGAGACTTTTACATAATTTTTAGTTTAAAGGGACTGTCATTTGATATAAAAAAAAAATTAAAAATGTAAATGTAGGGACTTGGGCAAGTCTAGTAATGAGGAAAAGTCACAAATCAATAAAAAAAGAAAAGAAAAAATGTTTTTTTTTCCATTTTGTACAGAATGGGATCTCCCATCCCACATACAGAGCGAGTGCATATAAGAATTAAGGGGTACCAAACCGAGTAGAATTTAAACATTGATAAAAAATGGTTGCCATGTCGAACTTTAACGGACATCCAGGTAACTGCTGTTGGTTAAAGTTAATACATAGATTTATATAGGAACTTGATAAGTATTCCCCCATAAAATAAAAACTTTTAGGAATATCTTTTCTGTGCAAGCGGCTCGTGATTTTACATTCTTTTTCGAATATCCACATATATTTTTAATGCAATTTTATGAACAACTTTTTAGTCCTTTTTACGTATATTTGGAAGCACCCTCTAAATGTATAGAATATATAGTAAAACTACCGAATACAGCGACAAAAACTGATGAATTTATTTTCATAACGTTTTTGTAAATTGTTTTTTCTTTTCTGTGCCAGCGGGAGTAAAATTGCAAATTTATTGTGAACACATCCATGTAAATTTTGTGAAATAATAATAAAAATAATGTGGTCCTTTTTGAAAATGAAATACACTACCCCTTTTTTTCTATTTCCAGTTTACCTCGCAATCAGCGGGCAGCGGTTGTCACTACGGTAAACAATAACAAAGGCTATGTTACGCCTTCGATGTAATAATTGATACATTTGAAATTTGTAATTAATATTCCATTATGTAAATTATTCTTTATTCAGTCTCTTTTTTTTTTTTTTTTTTTTTTGTCGACTCGCTCCGCTTTTCCTGGGCAGGCTTAGATCCTCTAAGCGGTTTACCCGTACTCGTGTGACGGTCGGATTCAGCTCTGCGTGGAAGCACCATGAAGCCTATCTATTTCTTCAAGCCCCGAAGTCCGAGGGGGGGGGGGGTCGGCGTGGGTGGGGGGGGGAGTTACATTACAACACTACCTCTACTTTCATGTATTAGAACAGTGACCTATAAAATACATATAAAGCGGTCCTCAGACTTCATACTGATGTCGCAAAATCGTTCGGATGTCACCTAGGTAACCATGAGGCCTTGGGGAGATAACCATTTATTTTCTGTGTTGTACGCGTTAGTTCCCTTGATTATCAGCACAGATTGCAGTCATGTCCGTATAAGTCCGGTATGAATAAAACATATAGAGAGCACTTACCCCATATATGCCTAGCGGTCCTCTTTTTTGGACATTGGCAAACACTATAGATCCAGATTAGACGCCACAGAAAGCGGCGTTTAATCAGGGTCTACACTGTTTGCTGAAAATATACATACATTTTTTGTGAAACTTAGCGCTTAAAGGACAAACTTGGCACCCCTATTATAGGAAATGGACCATTCGCAACCTTCTTAATTGTGATACATGGGTAAAAGGACGGGGTGTAATGTAAAGCTTGCAATGAATAAAATGTACGCTGATATTCCCGCGTTTTGCGGCGTCTGATGTGGGCCTGCACTGTTTGCCAGGGTACCCGTTTTGGGGTTTCTGGTGCTAAATGGGTTAAATTTAGATAGGATTTGTCCGGAAGCATTATGGTACATAAGCATTGCACTGCGTTATCTGAGCTGGTTCTGGTTCTACACTGTTTGCTTTACATATATTTAAATCTTTTTTTTTTTTTTTTTCTTTTTTTTTAAAGAAAGCTGAATAATCACACATGTTGTGATAAACACTGTATAATAGCGATAAGTGTAATTCACGGCGTAAAAGACATTAAATGACTGAGCCGTGACATACGAAATGAGACACATTTTAGCATGTGCACTCTGCGAAGATTCCAGTGTGTTTTGCTTTCCCGTCCACACAAAGAGAAAATCTAGAACACCAGGGATCCGTTTATTGCTAAGCGATGACTGATGAGACTGTGCGTATGGACGGACTGACTTGAGTCTTCACCAGGTACAATTGCTCACAGAACCCTTTTTACTTGGCGCAGCTCGAATGTGTTTCTCCGTAAAGTTAAGAATATTCCGTGGTTTCAGTATGTGTACGTGACAGTTGAAAAATCTCACATAACACATCAAACCTCCATAATTACAACGTTTAAATCCACGGAAGGAAAGACCCTCACTTTTACTCACATAGTAGATTGTCGCCTTTTGGCCTCATAAACATAAAATTTGTTTATTCGCTTGAACCCCTGGAGAACGGCTTTGGAAGATCAGGTGTTTTTTTTTTTTTTTTCTATGGCTTCTCCGGTTTTTTCTCACATGATTAACGATTGGCTCGATATAATAAAATAATATTATTTACAATTTAAGCATACAAAAACAAAAAAGCGGCTATCGAGAGGATTCTAATAATTATCCATAGTCTATGGTTTGGAAAAAAAAAAAAAAAAAAACACGAGGGGAAAAAGCGAGGCTCAAAATATAAATTACGATTCCAGTTAAGAAGCGCCGTTATGACGCGGTTCTAACTAGTGGCAGTTGTTTGAGGAAACAAAACATTATCTGTTTTTCATAACAAGTACTCATAATCTCTTTGCATTTGTGAAACACGAACCTGTCTTTTTCTCTTAAAACTAGGTTACAAGTGAAGGTCAAGGCCTTTTATGTATGAGTAGGAGACCCCCCTGCATGCCAAATCTGAAGGCTCTATCTCAAAAAGGTTCAAAAGTTATGCCCAAAGTCATTTATGTCTTTAACGTACGTGAATTACAACGGGGGCTTTCGCATTTTCTTTTCGCTATGTCCAAATGCATAACATTAGTCACAAAGCAGTTCTGTGTTCAGGCTGCGCGTATGCGCAGGCTCGGAACAGTATAGCTGGTCGAATGGGCTCGAACATACCTTTCGCTTGGCGTGACCCACCTGATTTCTCGTCCTGTGTAACCATTTAGACCCAGACCTAACATGGGCCGGGGTACGTTTATTATGTACACGTGTAAGAGTAACTACCCTAACACGAGCTGCTGCACGGTTTCACTGCCCAGTCAACACTATTTATGCCATATCGAGCTTGTTGGCTTACCTATCCATATTTTCCCAGGACAGACCTATACGTAAGCGGTTAACTAGTACAGTGCAAATTCTATCGCCAGAAACTGACAACTGTCCTTCTTGAATCAGCGGAAAGCAGAAAATGACCATTTAAAAGATTTCATTACCAATATCCACGAAAAAATAGTGCCAATCTTGACATTTATTGAACACGCGTCCTCCTGATTTAGGCATAGGGTCAAAATGGTCTGATTATTTGCTTCAGATGCGTACTCTTTTGTTGTACTGTGGATTTTGCCATGCCCAGGCTCATTAAGGAATTTTCTGTTATAGCATCATATTTTACACTGTATATTTGTAAACAAATACGTCAGACGAGGAATAATGACGTCATATATATAAATATGGATTTCTTTTTCTTTTTTCTTTTTTTTGCGTAGTGGCGGGGGTGATGTATACAGAATATAACTAAATCGAAAGTGAAAGTACAAGAACGAAACACAGCTGTATTTTTCACGATGCGCAAATAGATCCATGACACAGATATTTAGCTTCAGAAAATAGCCACATTAATATCGAAAATTTCATTTTTGCTTTGTTTTTCCTAGTTAGAAAATCGAAGGAGTCCAATACGAAACTTTAACGTTAAACAGCTTTGCTTGCCCAGGTTGTCGTTTCTGTGATGACATCAAATTTTACACTGTATTTTTTTTCTTTTCTATTTTTACTTCTCCTTCTTCCGAAATTCAACCATGTCGAACTTTAACGGACATCCAGGTAACTGCTGTTGGTTAAAGTTAATACATAGATTTATATAGGAACTTGATAAGTATTCCCCCATAAAATAAAAACTTTTAGGAATATCTTTTCTGTGCAAGCGGCTCGTGATTTTACATTCTTTTTCGAATATCCACATATATTTTTAATGCAATTTTATGAACAACTTTTTAGTCCTTTTTACGTATATTTGGAAGCACCCTCTAAATGTATAGAATATATAGTAAAACTACCGAATACAGCGACAAAAACTGATGAATTTATTTTCATAACGTTTTTGTAAATTGTTTTTTTCTTTTCTGTGCCAGCGGGAGTAAAATTGCAAATTTATTGTGAACACATCCATGTAAATTTTGTGAAATAATAATAAAAATAATGTGGTCCTTTTTGAAAATGAAATACACTACCCCTTTTTTTCTATTTCCAGTTTACCTTCGCAATCAGCGGGCAGCGGTTGTCACTACGGTAAACAATAACAAAGGCTATGTTACGCCTTCGATGTAATAATTGATACATTTGAAATTTGTAATTAATATTCCATTATGTAAATTATTCTTTATTCAGTCTCTTTTTTTTTTTTTTTTTTTTTGTCGACTCGCTCCGCTTTTCCTGGGCAGGCTTAGATCCTCTAAGCGGTTTACCCGTACTCGTGTGACGGTCGGATTCAGCTCTGCGTGGAAGCACCATGCAGCCTATCTATTTCTTCAAGCCCCGAAGTCCGAGGGGGGGGGGGGTCGGCGTGGGTGGGGGGGGGGAGTTACATTACAACACTACCTCTACTTTCATGTATTAGAACAGTGACCTATAAAATACATATAAAGCGGTCCTCAGACTTCATACTGATGTCGCAAAATCGTTCGGATGTCACCTAGGTAACCATGAGGCCTTGGGGAGATAACCATTTATTTTCTGTGTTGTACGCGTTAGTTCCCTTGATTATCAGCACAGATTGCAGTCATGTCCGTATAAGTCCGGTATGAATAAAACATATAGAGAGCACTTACCCCATATATGCCTAGCGGTCCTCTTTTTTGGACATTGGCAAACACTATAGATCCAGATTAGACGCCACAGAAAGCGGCGTTTAATCAGGGTCTACACTGTTTGCTGAAAATATACATACATTTTTTGTGAAACTTAGCGCTTAAAGGACAAACTTGGCACCCCTATTATAGGAAATGGACCATTCGCAACCTTCTTAATTGTGATACATGGGTAAAAGGACGGGGTGTAATGTAAAGCTTGCAATGAATAAAATGTACGCTGATATTCCCGCGTTTTGCGGCGTCTGATGTGGGCCTGCACTGTTTGCCAGGGTACCCGTTTTGGGGTTTCTGGTGCTAAATGGGTTAAATTTAGATAGGATTTGTCCGGAAGCATTATGGTACATAAGCATTGCACTGCGTTATCTGAGCTGGTTCTGGTTCTACACTGTTTGCTTTACATATATTTAAATCTTTTTTTTTTTTTCTTTTTTTTTTAAAGAAAGCTGAATAATCACACATGTTGTGATAAACACTGTATAATAGCGATAAGTGTAATTCACGGCGTAAAAGACATTAAATGACTGAGCCGTGACATACGAAATGAGACACATTTTAGCATGTGCACTCTGCGAAGATTCCAGTGTGTTTTGCTTTCCCGTCCACACAAAGAGAAAATCTAGAACACCAGGGATCCGTTTATTGCTAAGCGATGACTGATGAGACTGTGCGTATGGACGGACTGACTTGAGTCTTCGCCAGGTACAATTGCTCACAGAACCCTTTTTACTTGGCGCAGCTCGAATGTGTTTCTCCGTAAAGTTAAGAATATTCCGTGGTTTCAGTATGTGTACGTGACAGTTGAAAAATCTCACATAACACATCACACCTCCATAATTACAACGTTTAAATCCACGGAAGGAAAGACCCTCACTTTTACTCACATAGTAGATTGTCGCCTTTTGGCCTCATAAACATAAAATTTGTTTATTCGCTTGAACCCCTGGAGAACGGCTTTGGAAGATCAGGTGTTTTTTTTTTTTTTTTCTATGGCTTCTCCGATTTTTTCTCACATGATTAACGATTGGCTTGATATAATGAAATAATATTATTTACAATTTAAGCATACAAAAACAAAAAAGCGGCTATCGAGAGGATTCTAATAATTATCCATAGTCTATGGTTTGGAAAAAAAAAAAAAAAAAAAAAAAACACGAGGGGAAAAAGCGAGGCTCAAAATATAAATTACGATTCCAGTTAAGAAGCGCCGTTATGACGCGGTTCTAACTAGTGGCAGTTGTTTGAGGAAACAAAACATTATCTGTTTTTCATAACAAGTACTCATAATCTCTTTGCATTTGTGAAACACGAACCTGTCTTTTTCTCTTAAAACTAGGTTACAAGTGAAGGTCAAGGCCTTTTATGTATGAGTAGGAGACCCCCCTGCATGCCAAATCTGAAGGCTCTATCTCAAAAAGGTTCAAAAGTTATGCCCAAAGTCATTTATGTCTTTAACGTACGTGAATTACAACGGGGGCTTTCGCATTTTCTTTTCGCTATGTCCAAATGCATAACATTAGTCACAAAGCAGTTCTGTGTTCAGGCTGCGCGTATGCGCAGGCTCGGAACAGTATAGCTGGTCGAATGGGCTCGAACATACCTTTCGCTTGGCGTGACCCACCTGATTTCTCGTCCTGTGTAACCATTTAGACCCAGACCTAACATGGGCCGGGGTACGTTTATTATGTACACGTGTAAGAGTAACTACCCTAACACGAGCTGCTGCACGGTTTCACTGCCCAGTCAACACTATTTATGCCATATCGAGCTTGTTGGCTTACCTATCCATATTTTCCCAGGACAGACCTATACGTAAGCGGTTAACTAGTACAGTGCAAATTCTATCGCCAGAAACTGACAACTGTCCTTCTTGAATCAGCGGAAAGCAGAAAATGACCATTTAAAAGATTTCATTACCAATATCCACGAAAAAATAGTGCCAATCTTGACATTTATTGAACACGCGTCCTCCTGATTTAGGCATAGGGTCAAAATGGTCTGATTATTTGCTTCAGATGCGTACTCTTTTGTTGTACTGTGGATTTTGCCATGCCCAGGCTCATTAAGGAATTTTCTGTTATAGCATCATATTTTACACTGTATATTTGTAAACAAATACGTCAGACGAGGAATAATGACGTCATATATATAAATATGGATTTCTTTTTCTTTTTTCTTTTTTTTTTGCGTAGTGGCGGGGGTGATGTATACAGAATATAACTAAATCGAAAGTGAAAGTACAAGAACGAAACACAGCTGTATTTTTCACGATGCGCAAATAGATCCATGACACAGATATTTAGCTTCAGAAAATAGCCACATTAATATCGAAAATTTCATTTTTGCTTTGTTTTTCCTAGTTAGAAAATCGAAGGAGTTCAATACGAAACTTTAACGTTAAACAGCTTTGCTTGCCCAGGTTGTCGTTTCTGTGATGACATCAAATTTTACACTGTATTTTTTTTCTTTTCTATTTTTACTTCTCCTTCTTCCGAAATTCAACCATGTCGAACTTTAACGGACATCCAGGTAACTGCTGTTGGTTAAAGTTAATACATAGATTTATATAGGAACTTGATAAGTATTCCCCCATAAAATAAAAACTTTTAGGAATATCTTTTCTGTGCAAGCGGCTCGTGATTTTACATTCTTTTTCGAATATCCACATATATTTTTAATGCAATTTTATGAACAACTTTTTAGTCCTTTTTACGTATATTTGGAAGCACCCTCTAAATGTATAGAATATATAGTAAAACTACCGAATACAGCGACAAAAACTGATGAATTTATTTTCATAACGTTTTTGTAAATTGTTTTTTTCTTTTCTGTGCCAGCGGGAGTAAAATTGCAAATTTATTGTGAACACATCCATGTAAATTTTGTGAAATAATAATAAAAATAATGTGGTCCTTTTTGAAAATGAAATACACTACCCCTTTTTTTCTATTTCCAGTTTACCTTCGCAATCAGCGGGCAGCGGTTGTCACTACGGTAAACAATAACAAAGGCTATGTTACGCCTTCGATGTAATAATTGATACATTTGAAATTTGTAATTAATATTCCATTATGTAAATTATTCTTTATTCAGTCTCTTTTTTTTTTTTTTTTTTTTTTTTTTTGTCGACTCGCTCCGCTTTTCCTGGGCAGGCTTAGATCCTCTAAGCGGTTTACCCGTACTCGTGTGACGGTCGGATTCAGCTCTGCGTGGAAGCACCATGCAGCCTATCTATTTCTTCAAGCCCCGAAGTCCGAGGGGGGGGGGGTCGGCGTGGGTGGGGGGGGGAGTTACATTACAACACTACCTCTACTTTCATGTATTAGAACAGTGACCTATAAAATACATATAAAGCGGTCCTCAGATAACCATTTATTTTCTGTGTTGTACGCGTTAGTTCCCTTGATTATCAGCACAGATTGCAGTCATGTCCGTATAAGTCCGGTATGAATAAAACATATAGAGAGCACTTACCCCATATATGCCTAGCGGTCCTCTTTTTTGGACATTGGCAAACACTATAGATCCAGATTAGACGCCACAGAAAGCGGCGTTTAATCAGGGTCTACACTGTTTGCTGAAAATATACATACATTTTTTGTGAAACTTAGCGCTTAAAGGACAAACTTGGCACCCCTATTATAGGAAATGGACCATTCGCAACCTTCTTAATTGTGATACATGGGTAAAAGGACGGGGTGTAATGTAAAGCTTGCAATGAATAAAATGTACGCTGATATTCCCGCGTTTTGCGGCGTCTGATGTGGGCCTGCACTGTTTGCCAGGGTACCCGTTTTGGGGTTTCTGGTGCTAAATGGGTTAAATTTAGATAGGATTTGTCCGGAAGCATTATGGTACATAAGCATTGCACTGCGTTATCTGAGCTGGTTCTGGTTCTACACTGTTTGCTTTACATATATTTAAATCTTTTTTTTTTTTTTCTTTTTTTTTTAAAGAAAGCTGAATAATCACACATGTTGTGATAAACACTGTATAATAGCGATAAGTGTAATTCACGGCGTAAAAGACATTAAATGACTGAGCCGTGACATACGAAATGAGACACATTTTAGCATGTGCACTCTGCGAAGATTCCAGTGTGTTTTGCTTTCCCGTCCACACAAAGAGAAAATCTAGAACACCAGGGATCCGTTTATTGCTAAGCGATGACTGATGAGACTGTGCGTATGGACGGACTGACTTGAGTCTTCGCCAGGTACAATTGCTCACAGAACCCTTTTTACTTGGCGCAGCTCGAATGTGTTTCTCCGTAAAGTTAAGAATATTCCGTGGTTTCAGTATGTGTACGTGACAGTTGAAAAATCTCACATAACACATCAAACCTCCATAATTACAACGTTTAAATCCACGGAAGGAAAGACCCTCACTTTTACTCACATAGTAGATTGTCGCCTTTTGGCCTCATAAACATAAAATTTGTTTATTCGCTTGAACCCCTGGAGAACGGCTTTGGAAGATCAGGTGTTTTTTTTTTTTTTTTTCTATGGCTTCTCCGATTTTTTCTCACATGATTAACGATTGGCTTGATATAATGAAATAATATTATTTACAATTTAAGCATACAAAAACAAAAAAGCGGCTATCGAGAGGATTCTAATAATTATCCATAGTCTATGGTTTGGAAAAAAAAAAAAAAAAAAAAAACACGAGGGGAAAAAGCGAGGCTCAAAATATAAATTACGATTCCAGTTAAGAAGCGCCGTTATGACGCGGTTCTAACTAGTGGCAGTTGTTTGAGGAAACAAAACATTATCTGTTTTTCATAACAAGTACTCATAATCTCTTTGCATTTGTGAAACACGAACCTGTCTTTTTCTCTTAAAACTAGGTTACAAGTGAAGGTCAAGGCCTTTTATGTATGAGTAGGAGACCCCCCTGCATGCCAAATCTGAAGGCTCTATCTCAAAAAGGTTCAAAAGTTATGCCCAAAGTCATTTATGTCTTTAACGTACGTGAATTACAACGGGGGCTTTCGCATTTTCTTTTCGCTATGTCCAAATGCATAACATTAGTCACAAAGCAGTTCTGTGTTCAGGCTGCGCGTATGCGCAGGCTCGGAACAGTATAGCTGGTCGAATGGGCTCGAACATACCTTTCGCTTGGCGTGACCCACCTGATTTCTCGTCCTGTGTAACCATTTAGACCCAGACCTAACATGGGCCGGGGTACGTTTATTATGTACACGTGTAAGAGTAACTACCCTAACACGAGCTGCTGCACGGTTTCACTGCCCAGTCAACACTATTTATGCCATATCGAGCTTGTTGGCTTACCTATCCATATTTTCCCAGGACAGACCTATACGTAAGCGGTTAACTAGTACAGTGCAAATTCTATCGCCAGAAACTGACAACTGTCCTTCTTGAATCAGCGGAAAGCAGACAATGACCATTTAAAAGATTTCATTACCAATATCCACGAAAAAATAGTGCCAATCTTGACATTTATTGAACACGCGTCCTCCTGATTTAGGCATAGGGTCAAAATGGTCTGATTATTTGCTTCAGATGCGTACTCTTTTGTTGTACTGTGGATTTTGCCATGCCCAGGCTCATTAAGGAATTTTCTGTTATAGCATCATATTTTACACTGTATATTTGTAAACAAATACGTCAGACGAGGAATAATGACGTCATATATATAAATATGGATTTCTTTTTCTTTTTTCTTTTTTTTTTTTGCGTAGTGGCGGGGGTGATGTATACAGAATATAACTAAATCGAAAGTGAAAGTACAAGAACGAAACACAGCTGTATTTTTCACGATGCGCAAATAGATCCATGACACAGATATTTAGCTTCAGAAAATAGCCACATTAATATCGAAAATTTCATTTTTGCTTTGTTTTTCCTAGTTAGAAAATCGAAGGAGTCCAATACGAAACTTTAACGTTAAACAGCTTTGCTTGCCCAGGTTGTCGTTTCTGTGATGACATCAAATTTTACACTGTATTTTTTTTCTTTTCTATTTTTACTTCTCCTTCTTCCGAAATTCAACCATGTCGAACTTTAACGGACATCCAGGTAACTGCTGTTGGTTAAAGTTAATACATAGATTTATATAGGAACTTGATAAGTATTCCCCCATAAAATAAAAACTTTTAGGAATATCTTTTCTGTGCAAGCGGCTCGTGATTTTACATTCTTTTTCGAATATCCACATATATTTTTAATGCAATTTTATGAACAACTTTTTAGTCCTTTTTACGTATATTTGGAAGCACCCTCTAAATGTATAGAATATATAGTAAAACTACCGAATACAGCGACAAAAACTGATGAATTTATTTTCATAACGTTTTTGTAAATTGTTTTTTTCTTTTCTGTGCCAGCGGGAGTAAAATTGCAAATTTATTGTGAACACATCCATGTAAATTTTGTGAAATAATAATAAAAATAATGTGGTCCTTTTTGAAAATGAAATACACTACCCCTTTTTTTCTATTTCCAGTTTACCTTCGCAATCAGCGGGCAGCGGTTGTCACTACGGTAAACAATAACAAAGGCTATGTTACGCCTTCGATGTAATAATTGATACATTTGAAATTTGTAATTAATATTCCATTATGTAAATTATTCTTTATTCAGTCTCTTTTTTTTTTTTTTTTTTTTTTTGTCGACTCGCTCCGCTTTTCCTGGGCAGGCTTAGATCCTCTAAGCGGTTTACCCGTACTCGTGTGACGGTCGGATTCAGCTCTGCGTGGAAGCACCATGCAGCCTATCTATTTCTTCAAGCCCCGAAGTCCGAGGGGGGGGGGGGGGGGTCGGCGTGGGTGGGGGGGGAGTTACATTACAACACTACCTCTACTTTCATGTATTAGAACAGTGACCTATAAAATACATATAAAGCGGTCCTCAGACTTCATACTGATGTCGCAAAATCGTTCGGATGTCACCTAGGTAACCATGAGGCCTTGGGGAGATAACCATTTATTTTCTGTGTTGTACGCGTTAGTTCCCTTGATTATCAGCACAGATTGCAGTCATGTCCGTATAAGTCCGGTATGAATAAAACATATAGAGAGCACTTACCCCATATATGCCTAGCGGTCCTCTTTTTTGGACATTGGCAAACACTATAGATCCAGATTAGACGCCACAGAAAGCGGCGTTTAATCAGGGTCTACACTGTTTGCTGAAAATATACATACATTTTTTGTGAAACTTAGCGCTTAAAGGACAAACTTGGCACCCCTATTATAGGAAATGGACCATTCGCAACCTTCTTAATTGTGATACATGGGTAAAAGGACGGGGTGTAATGTAAAGCTTGCAATGAATAAAATGTACGCTGATATTCCCGCGTTTTGCGGCGTCTGATGTGGGCCTGCACTGTTTGCCAGGGTACCCGTTTTGGGGTTTCTGGTGCTAAATGGGTTAAATTTAGATAGGATTTGTCCGGAAGCATTATGGTACATAAGCATTGCACTGCGTTATCTGAGCTGGTTCTGGTTCTACACTGTTTGCTTTACATATATTTAAATCTTTTTTTTTTTTCTTTTTTTTTTAAAGAAAGCTGAATAATCACACATGTTGTGATAAACACTGTATAATAGCGATAAGTGTAATTCACGGCGTAAAAGACATTAAATGACTGAGCCGTGACATACGAAATGAGACACATTTTAGCATGTGCACTCTGCGAAGATTCCAGTGTGTTTTGCTTTCCCGTCCACACAAAGAGAAAATCTAGAACACCAGGGATCCGTTTATTGCTAAGCGATGACTGATGAGACTGTGCGTATGGACGGACTGACTTGAGTCTTCGCCAGGTACAATTGCTCACAGAACCCTTTTTACTTGGCGCAGCTCGAATGTGTTTCTCCGTAAAGTTAAGAATATTCCGTGGTTTCAGTATGTGTACGTGACAGTTGAAAAATCTCACATAACACATCAAACCTCCATAATTACAACGTTTAAATCCACGGAAGGAAAGACCCTCACTTTTACTCACATAGTAGATTGTCGCCTTTTGGCCTCATAAACATAAAATTTGTTTATTCGCTTGAACCCCTGGAGAACGGCTTTGGAAGATCAGGTGTTTTTTTTTTTTTTTTTTTTTCTATGGCTTCTCCGATTTTTTCTCACATGATTAACGATTGGCTCGATATAATGAAATAATATTATTTACAATTTAAGCATACAAAAACAAAAAAGCGGCTATCGAGAGGATTCTAATAATTATCCATAGTCTATGGTTTGGAAAAAAAAAAAAAAAACACGAGGGGAAAAAGCGAGGCTCAAAATATAAATTACGATTCCAGTTAAGAAGCGCCGTTATGACGCGGTTCTAACTAGTGGCAGTTGTTTGAGGAAACAAAACATTATCTGTTTTTCATAACAAGTACTCATAATCTCTTTGCATTTGTGAAACACGAACCTGTCTTTTTCTCTTAAAACTAGGTTACAAGTGAAGGTCAAGGCCTTTTATGTATGAGTAGGAGACCCCCCTGCATGCCAAATCTGAAGGCTCTATCTCAAAAAGGTTCAAAAGTTATGCCCAAAGTCATTTATGTCTTTAACGTACGTGAATTACAACGGGGGCTTTCGCATTTTCTTTTCGCTATGTCCAAATGCATAACATTAGTCACAAAGCAGTTCTGTGTTCAGGCTGCGCGTATGCGCAGGCTCGGAACAGTATAGCTGGTCGAATGGGCTCGAACATACCTTTCGCTTGGCGTGACCCACCTGATTTCTCGTCCTGTGTAACCATTTAGACCCAGACCTAACATGGGCCGGGGTACGTTTATTATGTACACGTGTAAGAGTAACTACCCTAACACGAGCTGCTGCACGGTTTCACTGCCCAGTCAACACTATTTATGCCATATCGAGCTTGTTGGCTTACCTATCCATATTTTCCCAGGACAGACCTATACGTAAGCGGTTAACTAGTACAGTGCAAATTCTATCGCCAGAAACTGACAACTGTCCTTCTTGAATCAGCGGAAAGCAGAAAATGACCATTTAAAAGATTTCATTACCAATATCCACGAAAAAATAGTGCCAATCTTGACATTTATTGAACACGCGTCCTCCTGATTTAGGCATAGGGTCAAAATGGTCTGATTATTTGCTTCAGATGCGTACTCTTTTGTTGTACTGTGGATTTTGCCATGCCCAGGCTCATTAAGGAATTTTCTGTTATAGCATCATATTTTACACTGTATATTTGTAAACAAATACGTCAGACGAGGAATAATGACGTCATATATATAAATATGGATTTCTTTTTCTTTTTTCTTTTTTTTTTTTGCGTAGTGGCGGGGGTGATGTATACAGAATATAACTAAATCGAAAGTGAAAGTACAAGAACGAAACACAGCTGTATTTTTCACGATGCGCAAATAGATCCATGACACAGATATTTAGCTTCAGAAAATAGCCACATTAATATCGAAAATTTCATTTTTGCTTTGTTTTTCCTAGTTAGAAAATCGAAGGAGTCCAATACGAAACTTTAACGTTAAACAGCTTTGCTTGCCCAGGTTGTCGTTTCTGTGATGACATCAAATTTTACACTGTATTTTTTTTCTTTTCTATTTTTACTTCTCCTTCTTCCGAAATTCAACCATGTCGAACTTTAACGGACATCCAGGTAACTGCTGTTGGTTAAAGTTAATACATAGATTTATATAGGAACTTGATAAGTATTCCCCCATAAAATAAAAACTTTTAGGAATATCTTTTCTGTGCAAGCGGCTCGTGATTTTACATTCTTTTTCGAATATCCACATATATTTTTAATGCAATTTTATGAACAACTTTTTAGTCCTTTTTACGTATATTTGGAAGCACCCTCTAAATGTATAGAATATATAGTAAAACTACCGAATACAGCGACAAAAACTGATGAATTTATTTTCATAACGTTTTTGTAAATTGTTTTTTTCTTTTCTGTGCCAGCGGGAGTAAAATTGCAAATTTATTGTGAACACATCCATGTAAATTTTGTGAAATAATAATAAAAATAATGTGGTCCTTTTTGAAAATGAAATACACTACCCCTTTTTTTCTATTTCCAGTTTACCTTCGCAATCAGCGGGCAGCGGTTGTCACTACGGTAAACAATAACAAAGGCTATGTTACGCCTTCGATGTAATAATTGATACATTTGAAATTTGTAATTAATATTCCATTATGTAAATTATTCTTTATTCAGTCTCTTTTTTTTTTTTTTTTTTTTTTTTGTCGACTCGCTCCGCTTTTCCTGGGCAGGCTTAGATCCTCTAAGCGGTTTACCCGTACTCGTGTGACGGTCGGATTCAGCTCTGCGTGGAAGCACCATGCAGCCTATCTATTTCTTCAAGCCCCGAAGTCCGAGGGGGGGGGGTCGGCGTGGGTGGGGGGGGAGTTACATTACAACACTACCTCTACTTTCATGTATTAGAACAGTGACCTATAAAATACATATAAAGCGGTCCTCAGACTTCATACTGATGTCGCAAAATCGTTCGGATGTCACCTAGGTAACCATGAGGCCTTGGGGAGATAACCATTTATTTTCTGTGTTGTACGCGTTAGTTCCCTTGATTATCAGCACAGATTGCAGTCATGTCCGTATAAGTCCGGTATGAATAAAACATATAGAGAGCACTTACCCCATATATGCCTAGCGGTCCTCTTTTTTGGACATTGGCAAACACTATAGATCCAGATTAGACGCCACAGAAAGCGGCGTTTAATCAGGGTCTACACTGTTTGCTGAAAATATACATACATTTTTTGTGAAACTTAGCGCTTAAAGGACAAACTTGGCACCCCTATTATAGGAAATGGACCATTCGCAACCTTCTTAATTGTGATACATGGGTAAAAGGACGGGGTGTAATGTAAAGCTTGCAATGAATAAAATGTACGCTGATATTCCCGCGTTTTGCGGCGTCTGATGTGGGCCTGCACTGTTTGCCAGGGTACCCGTTTTGGGGTTTCTGGTGCTAAATGGGTTAAATTTAGATAGGATTTGTCCGGAAGCATTATGGTACATAAGCATTGCACTGCGTTATCTGAGCTGGTTCTGGTTCTACACTGTTTGCTTTACATATATTTAAATCTTTTTTTTTTTCTTTTTTTTTTAAAGAAAGCTGAATAATCACACATGTTGTGATAAACACTGTATAATAGCGATAAGTGTAATTCACGGCGTAAAAGACATTAAATGACTGAGCCGTGACATACGAAATGAGACACATTTTAGCATGTGCACTCTGCGAAGATTCCAGTGTGTTTTGCTTTCCCGTCCACACAAAGAGAAAATCTAGAACACCAGGGATCCGTTTATTGCTAAGCGATGACTGATGAGACTGTGCGTATGGACGGACTGACTTGAGTCTTCGCCAGGTACAATTGCTCACAGAACCCTTTTTACTTGGCGCAGCTCGAATGTGTTTCTCCGTAAAGTTAAGAATATTCCGTGGTTTCAGTATGTGTACGTGACAGTTGAAAAATCTCACATAACACATCAAACCTCCATAATTACAACGTTTAAATCCACGGAAGGAAAGACCCTCACTTTTACTCACATAGTAGATTGTCGCCTTTTGGCCTCATAAACATAAAATTTGTTTATTCGCTTGAACCCCTGGAGAACGGCTTTGGAAGATCAGGTGTTTTTTTTTTTTTTTTTTTTTTCTATGGCTTCTCCGATTTTTTCTCACATGATTAACGATTGGCTCGATATAATGAAATAATATTATTTACAATTTAAGCATACAAAAACAAAAAAGCGGCTATCGAGAGGATTCTAATAATTATCCATAGTCTATGGTTTGGAAAAAAAAAAAAAAAACACGAGGGGAAAAAGCGAGGCTCAAAATATAAATTACGATTCCAGTTAAGAAGCGCCGTTATGACGCGGTTCTAACTAGTGGCAGTTGTTTGAGGAAACAAAACATTATCTGTTTTTCATAACAAGTACTCATAATCTCTTTGCATTTGTGAAACACGAACCTGTCTTTTTCTCTTAAAACTAGGTTACAAGTGAAGGTCAAGGCCTTTTATGTATGAGTAGGAGACCCCCCTGCATGCCAAATCTGAAGGCTCTATCTCAAAAAGGTTCAAAAGTTATGCCCAAAGTCATTTATGTCTTTAACGTACGTGAATTACAACGGGGGCTTTCGCATTTTCTTTTCGCTATGTCCAAATGCATAACATTAGTCACAAAGCAGTTCTGTGTTCAGGCTGCGCGTATGCGCAGGCTCGGAACAGTATAGCTGGTCGAATGGGCTCGAACATACCTTTCGCTTGGCGTGACCCACCTGATTTCTCGTCCTGTGTAACCATTTAGACCCAGACCTAACATGGGCCGGGGTACGTTTATTATGTACACGTGTAAGAGTAACTACCCTAACACGAGCTGCTGCACGGTTTCACTGCCCAGTCAACACTATTTATGCCATATCGAGCTTGTTGGCTTACCTATCCATATTTTCCCAGGACAGACCTATACGTAAGCGGTTAACTAGTACAGTGCAAATTCTATCGCCAGAAACTGACAACTGTCCTTCTTGAATCAGCGGAAAGCAGAAAATGACCATTTAAAAGATTTCATTACCAATATCCACGAAAAAATAGTGCCAATCTTGACATTTATTGAACACGCGTCCTCCTGATTTAGGCATAGGGTCAAAATGGTCTGATTATTTGCTTCAGATGCGTACTCTTTTGTTGTACTGTGGATTTTGCCATGCCCAGGCTCATTAAGGAATTTTCTGTTATAGCATCATATTTTACACTGTATATTTGTAAACAAATACGTCAGACGAGGAATAATGACGTCATATATATAAATATGGATTTCTTTTTCTTTTTTCTTTTTTTTTTTTGCGTAGTGGCGGGGGTGATGTATACAGAATATAACTAAATCGAAAGTGAAAGTACAAGAACGAAACACAGCTGTATTTTTCACGATGCGCAAATAGATCCATGACACAGATATTTAGCTTCAGAAAATAGCCACATTAATATCGAAAATTTCATTTTTGCTTTGTTTTTCCTAGTTAGAAAATCGAAGGAGTCCAATACGAAACTTTAACGTTAAACAGCTTTGCTTGCCCAGGTTGTCGTTTCTGTGATGACATCAAATTTTACACTGTATTTTTTTTCTTTTCTATTTTTACTTCTCCTTCTTCCGAAATTCAACCATGTCGAACTTTAACGGACATCCAGGTAACTGCTGTTGGTTAAAGTTAATACATAGATTTATATAGGAACTTGATAAGTATTCCCCCATAAAATAAAAACTTTTAGGAATATCTTTTCTGTGCAAGCGGCTCGTGATTTTACATTCTTTTTCGAATATCCACATATATTTTTAATGCAATTTTATGAACAACTTTTTAGTCCTTTTTACGTATATTTGGAAGCACCCTCTAAATGTATAGAATATATAGTAAAACTACCGAATACAGCGACAAAAACTGATGAATTTATTTTCATAACGTTTTTGTAAATTGTTTTTTTCTTTTCTGTGCCAGCGGGAGTAAAATTGCAAATTTATTGTGAACACATCCATGTAAATTTTGTGAAATAATAATAAAAATAATGTGGTCCTTTTTGAAAATGAAATACACTACCCCTTTTTTTCTATTTCCAGTTTACCTTCGCAATCAGCGGGCAGCGGTTGTCACTACGGTAAACAATAACAAAGGCTATGTTACGCCTTCGATGTAATAATTGATACATTTGAAATTTGTAATTAATATTCCATTATGTAAATTATTCTTTATTCAGTCTCTTTTTTTTTTTTTTTTTTTTTTGTCGACTCGCTCCGCTTTTCCTGGGCAGGCTTAGATCCTCTAAGCGGTTTACCCGTACTCGTGTGACGGTCGGATTCAGCTCTGCGTGGAAGCACCATGCAGCCTATCTATTTCTTCAAGCCCCGAAGTCCGAGGGGGGGGGGGGTCGGCGTGGGTGGGGGGGGAGTTACATTACAACACTACCTCTACTTTCATGTATTAGAACAGTGACCTATAAAATACATATAAAGCGGTCCTCAGACTTCATACTGATGTCGCAAAATCGTTCGGATGTCACCTAGGTAACCATGAGGCCTTGGGGAGATAACCATTTATTTTCTGTGTTGTACGCGTTAGTTCCCTTGATTATCAGCACAGATTGCAGTCATGTCCGTATAAGTCCGGTATGAATAAAACATATAGAGAGCACTTACCCCATATATGCCTAGCGGTCCTCTTTTTTGGACATTGGCAAACACTATAGATCCAGATTAGACGCCACAGAAAGCGGCGTTTAATCAGGGTCTACACTGTTTGCTGAAAATATACATACATTTTTTGTGAAACTTAGCGCTTAAAGGACAAACTTGGCACCCCTATTATAGGAAATGGACCATTCGCAACCTTCTTAATTGTGATACATGGGTAAAAGGACGGGGTGTAATGTAAAGCTTGCAATGAATAAAATGTACGCTGATATTCCCGCGTTTTGCGGCGTCTGATGTGGGCCTGCACTGTTTGCCAGGGTACCCGTTTTGGGGTTTCTGGTGCTAAATGGGTTAAATTTAGATAGGATTTGTCCGGAAGCATTATGGTACATAAGCATTGCACTGCGTTATCTGAGCTGGTTCTGGTTCTACACTGTTTGCTTTACATATATTTAAATCTTTTTTTTTTTCTTTTTTTTTTAAAGAAAGCTGAATAATCACACATGTTGTGATAAACACTGTATAATAGCGATAAGTGTAATTCACGGCGTAAAAGACATTAAATGACTGAGCCGTGACATACGAAATGAGACACATTTTAGCATGTGCACTCTGCGAAGATTCCAGTGTGTTTTGCTTTCCCGTCCACACAAAGAGAAAATCTAGAACACCAGGGATCCGTTTATTGCTAAGCGATGACTGATGAGACTGTGCGTATGGACGGACTGACTTGAGTCTTCGCCAGGTACAATTGCTCACAGAACCCTTTTTACTTGGCGCAGCTCGAATGTGTTTCTCCGTAAAGTTAAGAATATTCCGTGGTTTCAGTATGTGTACGTGACAGTTGAAAAATCTCACATAACACATCAAACCTCCATAATTACAACGTTTAAATCCACGGAAGGAAAGACCCTCACTTTTACTCACATAGTAGATTGTCGCCTTTTGGCCTCATAAACATAAAATTTGTTTATTCGCTTGAACCCCTGGAGAACGGCTTTGGAAGATCAGGTGTTTTTGTTTTTTTTTTTTCTATGGCTTCTCCGATTTTTTCTCACATGATTAACGATTGGCTCGATATAATGAAATAATATTATTTACAATTTAAGCATACAAAAACAAAAAAGCGGCTATCGAGAGGATTCTAATAATTATCCATAGTCTATGGTTTGGAAAAAAAAAAAAAAAAACACGAGGGGAAAAAGCGAGGCTCAAAATATAAATTACGATTCCAGTTAAGAAGCGCCGTTATGACGCGGTTCTAACTAGTGGCAGTTGTTTGAGGAAACAAAACATTATCTGTTTTTCATAACAAGTACTCATAATCTCTTTGCATTTGTGAAACACGAACCTGTCTTTTTCTCTTAAAACTAGGTTACAAGTGAAGGTCAAGGCCTTTTATGTATGAGTAGGAGACCCCCCTGCATGCCAAATCTGAAGGCTCTATCTCAAAAAGGTTCAAAAGTTATGCCCAAAGTCATTTATGTCTTTAACGTACGTGAATTACAACGGGGGCTTTCGCATTTTCTTTTCGCTATGTCCAAATGCATAACATTAGTCACAAAGCAGTTCTGTGTTCAGGCTGCGCGTATGCGCAGGCTCGGAACAGTATAGCTGGTCGAATGGGCTCGAACATACCTTTCGCTTGGCGTGACCCACCTGATTTCTCGTCCTGTGTAACCATTTAGACCCAGACCTAACATGGGCCGGGGTACGTTTATTATGTACACGTGTAAGAGTAACTACCCTAACACGAGCTGCTGCACGGTTTCACTGCCCAGTCAACACTATTTATGCCATATCGAGCTTGTTGGCTTACCTATCCATATTTTCCCAGGACAGACCTATACGTAAGCGGTTAACTAGTACAGTGCAAATTCTATCGCCAGAAACTGACAACTGTCCTTCTTGAATCAGCGGAAAGCAGAAAATGACCATTTAAAAGATTTCATTACCAATATCCACGAAAAAATAGTGCCAATCTTGACATTTATTGAACACGCGTCCTCCTGATTTAGGCATAGGGTCAAAATGGTCTGATTATTTGCTTCAGATGCGTACTCTTTTGTTGTACTGTGGATTTTGCCATGCCCAGGCTCATTAAGGAATTTTCTGTTATAGCATCATATTTTACACTGTATATTTGTAAACAAATACGTCAGACGAGGAATAATGACGTCATATATATAAATATGGATTTCTTTTTCTTTTTTCTTTTTTTTTTTGCGTAGTGGCGGGGGTGATGTATACAGAATATAACTAAATCGAAAGTGAAAGTACAAGAACGAAACACAGCTGTATTTTTCACGATGCGCAAATAGATCCATGACACAGATATTTAGCTTCAGAAAATAGCCACATTAATATCGAAAATTTCATTTTTGCTTTGTTTTTCCTAGTTAGAAAATCGAAGGAGTCCAATACGAAACTTTAACGTTAAACAGCTTTGCTTGCCCAGGTTGTCGTTTCTGTGATGACATCAAATTTTACACTGTATTTTTTTTCTTTTCTATTTTTACTTCTCCTTCTTCCGAAATTCAACCATGTCGAACTTTAACGGACATCCAGGTAACTGCTGTTGGTTAAAGTTAATACATAGATTTATATAGGAACTTGATAAGTATTCCCCCATAAAATAAAAACTTTTAGGAATATCTTTTCTGTGCAAGCGGCTCGTGATTTTACATTCTTTTTCGAATATCCACATATATTTTTAATGCAATTTTATGAACAACTTTTTAGTCCTTTTTACGTATATTTGGAAGCACCCTCTAAATGTATAGAATATATAGTAAAACTACCGAATACAGCGACAAAAACTGATGAATTTATTTTCATAACGTTTTTGTAAATTGTTTTTTCTTTTCTGTGCCAGCGGGAGTAAAATTGCAAATTTATTGTGAACACATCCATGTAAATTTTGTGAAATAATAATAAAAATAATGTGGTCCTTTTTGAAAATGAAATACACTACCCCTTTTTTTCTATTTCCAGTTTACCTTCGCAATCAGCGGGCAGCGGTTGTCACTACGGTAAACAATAACAAAGGCTATGTTACGCCTTCGATGTAATAATTGATACATTTGAAATTTGTAATTAATATTCCATTATGTAAATTATTCTTTATTCAGTCTCTTTTTTTTTTTTTTTTTTGTCGACTCGCTCCGCTTTTCCTGGGCAGGCTTAGATCCTCTAAGCGGTTTACCCGTACTCGTGTGACGGTCGGATTCAGCTCTGCGTGGAAGCACCATGCAGCCTATCTATTTCTTCAAGCCCCGAAGTCCGAGGGTAGGGGGTGGGGGGGGGTCGGCGTGGGTGGGGGGGGAGTTACATTACAACACTACCTCTACTTTCATGTATTAGAACAGTGACCTATAAAATACATATAAAGCGGTCCTCAGACTTCATACTGATGTCGCAAAATCGTTCGGATGTCACCTAGGTAACCATGAGGCCTTGGGGAGATAACCATTTATTTTCTGTGTTGTACGCGTTAGTTCCCTTGATTATCAGCACAGATTGCAGTCATGTCCGTATAAGTCCGGTATGGAACTTTGAGCAAACAGTGAAGGCCTTGTTCTGCAGCATCTGATACGGGCCTGCACTGTTTGCAACGCGTGATAAGTTGTTACCTTATTCCTTATTCTTTTGTCCTTATTCCAGATTTATTTTTTTTAACCGGAATTTTTATAAAGGGTCATATCAGGAAAGGTCCAATTTCGGCCCCATCAGAATAAGTCGGCTTTACGCTTCGGCTCCTATCAAAATAAGACGACTTTACGCAAATATGCTCATAAAAAGACTTGGTAAGATTTTAACTGGCATAGAATCGACTATTCAGTTATCATACACAATATCAAACCAAAAATCGCCCCACCTATCGGGGCTTGGAGAAATATATATTGAGCTGAATGATGTGTAGAGCTGAAACTGACCACACATGAGTAAGCTTCCGTGATCTAGTGGATAAGAGCGCTTAATCCTTAGGTCTCTCACCGCTGTGATGGCCCCCGCCCATCGGGGCTTGAAGAAATAGATGGGTTGCATGATGCTTCCACGCAGAGCTGAAACCGACCCACACACGAGTACTGGCAACCCACTTAGAGGATCTAAGCCCCAGGCAAAGCGGTGCGAGTAGGCCCGTCCATGCTTATAAACCCTATTGGTTTCATTGGGCGGCAGGGATTGAGATGTCATTTCATCTCAATGTCGGGTAAAAGTCTCACAAAATTGGAAGCAACGTCTCCAAAATGACCTTTACAGTGTTGACGGGGACGTTAAACCTCAAATCAAACAAACAAACTCACCGCTGTGGGTTCGAGCCCAGCAGATGCTAAGTTCTGCAATGGAAGATCATTAATATTATTAATGAAGCTCTTATAGTTCTTGAGAAGTTAACTTGACCATTAGAGTGAACGCTAGGGTGGTTGTATTATTTCACAAAGCCAGTGAACCATGAAGTGTAGGGCAAGGTCAAATATGGATGCTTGCATTTAAGTAACCAGCCCCAGATACAAGTTTGTACAAAGTATCATTAATGAAGCTCTTGTAGTTCTTTAGAAATAAACATGATCATTTGGGAGGGGGAGCTAGGGTGGTCGCAAATGTTGACGCCCTGACATACGGACAGACGGACGATTGAACGGACGAACGGACGGAGAACCGGGCGCCTGTATCGCGCCATGCCAATAGCAGGCGCGACAAAAGGGTTATCCTTTTGAAGCAAGGAATACACCACAGAGAGAAAAGTATGGAGTTTACTGGGCTAGTTTGGCATGCAGGACTCATCAGTGACTCTCAAATATTTTCAAAATTCCACAAAGGAATCAGTGATTCCAAAGGATAAGAAAATATAAACTACACTGCCGAACACATTCCCCTAGCACCAGCTGTAGAAGAGGATTGGCCGACACAGATCGAGAAGTAGATGATTCCGAGAGTGCATACACCGCTGTTCGGGGCGACGAACTGATCAACACCAGACACGAATTGAATATGATCTATGAACGGGTCATCCTTTGGAAGCAAGGAATACAGTGCAGAACTGAATTTGCGACCGTAAAGCCGACGATGTACCTCCTTAAATAACAATTTTCTATACAGATTTCCCCACTCTAATGCTCTAATTCAGTTGTTTTGTTAAAATTGTACTATTTTTATGAAAGCGACAAGCAATGTGAGCTGCATAAATCCAAAAGCTGCCCAATGAAAAGCGACGTTACATGATGACGCCGGGTTTCAGACAGTCTTGCCGCGTGTGATCTGGGCCTACACTGTTTGCCAAACCCAACACGAGATTCCAGTCCTGATTCTGTGGTTAATAATAGAGCAGCTATTTATGCCCCCAACTTCGAAGAAGTTGTGGGGGCATATTGGTTTTGCCCTGTTCGTCCGTCCGTCCTTCCGTCCTTCCGTCCTTACGTCCGTCCCACTTTTTACTGCATAGCATAACTTTAGAACCATGGGTGCTAGGTTTTTGAAATTTCATATATGGATTCCTCATGAAAAAATAATTGACCCGTGTTTTTTTTCTCGTCAGGATTATGCCCCTTTTTTGAGTTATGCCCCTTTGCAAAAAATACTATGAAATCTTGTAAGCAAGATATCTCAAAAACGGTTTGAGCTATTGCCCTGAAACTTTACATGCTGGTTGGGGATGATGAGTAGATGAACTGATTAACTTTTGAAAAAAATCCGAAATTTTTTTCTTGAGTTATGGCCCTTTGAAATTTTTCGCGTTTTAAGTTTGTAAGCAAGATATCTAAAAAAACTATTTGAGGTTTTTCCCGTCCGTCCCACTTTTTACTGCATAGCATAACTTTAGAACCATGGGTGCTAGGTTTTTGAAATTTCATATATGGATTCCTCATGAAAAAATAATTGACCCGTGTTTTTTTTCTCGTCAGGATTATGCCCCTTTTTTGAGTTATGCCCCTTTGCAAAAAATACTATGAAATCTTGTAAGCAAGATATCTCAAAAACGGTTTGAGCTATTGCCCTGAAACTTTACATGCTGGTTGGGGATGATGAGTAGATGAACTGATTAACTTTTGAAAAAAATCCGAAATTTTTTTCTTGAGTTATGGCCCTTTGAAATTTTTCGCGTTTTAAGTTTGTAAGCAAGATATCTAAAAAAACTATTTGAGGTTTTTCCCCGAAACTTCACAGACTTGTCGGGGATGATGAGTAGATGAACTGATCAACTTTTGAAAAAAATCCGATTTTTTTTTCTTGAGTTATGGCCCTTAGATTTTTTTCGTGTTTTCAGCTTGTAAGCAAGATATCTCAATAATTGTTTGAGCGATTGCCCTGCAACTTTACAAGCTGGTTTGGGATGATGTGTAGATGAACTGATTAACTGTTGAAAAAAAATCCTATATTTTTTTCTTGAGTTATGGCCCTTTGAAATTTTTCGCGTTTTAAGTTTGTAAGCAAGATATCTCAAAAACTATATGAGGTTTTTCCCCAAAACTTCACAGACTGGTTGGGTATGATGAGTAGATGAACTGATTAACTTTTGAAAAAAATCCAATTTTTTTTTCTTGAGTTATGGCCCTTTGATTTTTTTCGTGTTTTCAGCTTGTAAGCAAGATATCTCAAAAATTGTTTGAGCTATTGCCCTGAAACTTTACAGGCTGATTGGGGATGATGAGTAGATGAACTGATTAACTTTTGAAAAAAATCCGAAATTTTTTTCTTGAGTTATGGCCCTTTGAAATTTTTCGCGTTTTGGCATATTGGTTTTGCCCTGTTCGTCCGTCCGTCCTTCCGTCCTTCCGTCCTTACGTCCGTCCCACTTTTTACTGCATAGCATAACTTTAGAACCATGGGTGCTAGGTTTTTGAAATTTCATATATGGATTCCTCATGAAAAAATAATTGACCCGTGTTTTTTTTCTCGTCAGGATTATGCCCCTTTTTTGAGTTATGCCCCTTTGCAAAAAATACTATGAAATCTTGTAAGCAAGATATCTCAAAAACTGTTTGAGCTATTGCCCTGAAACTTTACATGCTGGTTGGGGATGATGAGTAGATGAACTGATTAACTTTTGAAAAAAATCCGAAATTTTTTTCTTGCGTTATGGCCCTTTGAAATTTTTCGCGTTTTAAGTTTGTAAGCAAGATATCTAAAAAACTATTTGAGGTTTTTCCCCGAAACTTCACAGACTTGTCGGGGATGATGAGTAGATGAACTGATCAACTTTTGAAAAAAATCCGATTTTTTTTCTTGAGTTATGGCCCTTAGATTTTTTTCGTGTTTTCAGCTTGTAAGCAAGATATCTCAATAATTGTTTGAGCGATTGCCCTGCAACTTTACAAGCTGGTTTGGGATGATGTGTAGATGAACTGATTAACTGTTGAAAAAAAATCCTATATTTTTTTCTTGAGTTATGGCCCTTTGAAATTTTTCGCGTTTTAAGTTTGTAAGCAAGATATCTCAAAAACTATATGAGTTTTTTCCCCAAAACTTCACAGACTGGTTGGGTATGATGAGTAGATGAACTGATTAACTTTTGAAAAAAATCCAATTTTTTTTTCTTGAGTTATGGCCCTTTGATTTTTTTCGTGTTTTCAGCTTGTAAGCAAGATATCTCAAAAATTGTTTGAGCTATTGCCCTGAAACTTTACAGGCTGGTTGGGGATGATGAGTAGATGAACTGATTAACTTTTGAAAAAAATCCGAAATTTTTTTCTTGAGTTATGGCCCTTTGAAATTTTTCGCGTTTTGGCATATTGGTTTTGCCCTGTTCGTCCGTCCGTCCTCCGTCCTTCCGTCCTTACGTCCGTCCCACTTTTTACTGCATAGCATAACTTTAGAACCATGGGTGCTAGGTTTTTGAAATTTCATATATGGATTCCTCATGAAAAAATAATTGACCCGTGTTTTTTTTCTCGTCAGGATTATGCCCGTCCTTACGTCCGTCCCACTTTTTACTGCATAGCATAACTTTAGAACCATGGGTGCTAGGTTTTTGAAATTTCATATATGGATTCCTCATGAAAAAATAATTGACCCGTGTTTTTTTTCTCGTCAGGATTATGCCCCTTTTTTGAGTTATGCCCCTTTGCAAAAAATACTATGAAATCTTGTAAGCAAGATATCTCAAAAACGGTTTGAGCTATTGCCCTGAAACTTTACATGCTGGTTGGGGATGATGAGTAGATGAACTGATTAACTTTTGAAAAAAATCCGAAATTTTTTTCTTGAGTTATGGCCCTTTGAAATTTTTCGCGTTTTAAGTTTGTAAGCAAGATATCTAAAAAAACTATTTGAGGTTTTTCCCCGAAACTTCACAGACTTGTCGGGGATGATGAGTAGATGAACTGATCAACTTTTGAAAAAAATCCGATTTTTTTTTCTTGAGTTATGGCCCTTAGATTTTTTTCGTGTTTTCAGCTTGTAAGCAAGATATCTCAATAATTGTTTGAGCGATTGCCCTGCAACTTTACAAGCTGGTTTGGGATGATGTGTAGATGAACTGATTAACTGTTGAAAAAAAATCCTATATTTTTTTCTTGAGTTATGGCCCTTTGAAATTTTTCGCGTTTTAAGTTTGTAAGCAAGATATCTCAAAAACTATATGAGGTTTTTCCCCAAAACTTCACAGACTGGTTGGGTATGATGAGTAGATGAACTGATTAACTTTTGAAAAAAATCCAATTTTTTTTTCTTGAGTTATGGCCCTTTGATTTTTTTCGTGTTTTCAGCTTGTAAGCAAGATATCTCAAAAATTGTTTGAGCTATTGCCCTGAAACTTTACAGGCTGGTTGGGGATGATGAGTAGATGAACTGATTAACTTTTGAAAAAAATCCGAAATTTTTTTCTTGAGTTATGGCCCTTTGAAATTTTTCGCGTTTTGGCATATTGGTTTTGCCCTGTTCGTCCGTCCGTCCTTCCGTCCTTACGTCCGTCCCATTCTTG